>JARQOC010000003.1:460891291-460941291 GCA_033576535.1 Allobates femoralis
TACTCACTTTTGTTGCCAGCAGTTTTGACATTAATGGCTGTGTGTTCAGTTATATAAAGGGCAAACCAAATTTACACTGTTTTACAAACTATACACTGACTACTTTACATTCTATCAAAGTGTCAGATCTGCAGTTTGGGCCCATGAAAACATATAGTAAAATATTTACAAAAATGTGAGGGGTGTACTCAATTGTGATATACAGTATTTTGTAATATAATTACGATATCAACTCAAAATTGTTGATACCTACTGCTTATTATTTAATCTTCTGTAGCACTGATAATCGAGAAAATATGGCATATACAAAATACCCTGTTTGGTGTTTAGCTTCTCTATACTCATTGATACTGTTAGCGGAAATGCAAAGACGTTTGCATGTTATTTGCTACCACTGCAGTGCATTGAGCATAATTCCCCCCACAATAAGGCCTCATTATTAAAATATTTAGAATAGCTATTTTCATGCAGGCATATGCAAAGATGATGATCTTACTCAGGTGACATGCTGCTGGCATGTGCATGTCAAATGCTCCAGGTTCTAAACAAGCCATACTTGCATAACTAGTCTTTGCACAAAAGGCCGGTATAAGGCACAGAACAGTGTTTGCAGCCTCCAAAATTTTCCATTGGAGCAAAAGTTCCTAAACCGTGACCCAGTTACACAAAAAGTTCTACATAATTTGTCTTTTCCATATCAAAAAGCACAATGCTTGGACTACTTCTCATTTTTAACTTTACATTGATGAATAGGCCCTTGGAGATGGACAATAAGTTTTAAACTATGGAAAGCACCACTTGAAAAGAGTGGGAGGACGAAATCCTAAAAGATAGCACATAGATGTACTACATCAACCATAAGTAAAAAAAAAATGTGCCATTGTACTGCAATAAGACACAGTTCATGCTTGTGACATAAGTGCATGTCCAAAATGGAGAAATTACCCCAAATGTATTGCCATCCCGCAGGGTTGAAACATAAAACCCTTGAAATAACAGGAAAGGTGCAGATGCAGACATCAGAAAATCACAGAATCAATAAATACAATGTAAGTTTGTAGCATCATAACACACCTCATTACAAAATTACATACAGTGGGTACAGAAAGTATTCAGACCCCTTTAAATTTTTCACTCTTTGTTTCATTGCAGCCAATTGGTAAATTCAAAAAAGTTCATTTTGTTCTCATTCATGTACACTCTGTACCCCATTGTGACTGAACAAAACAGAAATGTAGAAATCTGTACAAGTTTATTAAAAAGAAAAACTGAAATATTACATGGTCATAAGTATCAATAGGTGCACTCGACAAAGACTTATTTCTAAATAGAAAACAATTAAAAATGAAAAAGTAGAGATACTTAGCATTAAGGAAATGGCCCAAATCAATAATCCACCCAGTTGTCCAGCTGAGGTGATCTCTGTTAAAGGGAACCAACCACCTCAGATCACCCTAATACACAGTTAGTACATGTCCCTGCACCCTAAGGATACCTTTCCAGCACTGTTTTTGTGTAAAATCTTGCATTAGTATAACTCATATAAAGAGTTTATAAACTTACCATCCTGGTGACTTCTGGGCGTATCCCTCCTTCTGTTATACTTCAGGGCTGTGCATTCATTGCATGGCTGTGCTCCCCCTCCCTCTGTGCAGAGGAGATAACGATCACACCCATCAGGGCAGGGCAGCAGGCACGAAGGGAGGGGGAGCACAGCCATGCAATGCACAGCCCTGAAGTATAACAGAAGGAGGGATACGCCCAGATGTCTCCAGGCTAGTAAGTTTATAAACTCTTTATATCAGTTATACTAATGCAAGATTTTACACAAAAACAGTGCTGGAAAGGTATCCTTAGGGTGCAGGGACATGTACTAACTGTGTATTAGGGTGATCTGAGGTGGTTGGTTTAACTGGGTCCTAATACTAATGTAACTGCCTTGTGTCTTTCTGGGCTTTTCTTCATCGGCTGATACCAGAGAATAATAGAACTGCAATTCTATTATTCTCTGGTATCAACTGATGAATGGAAAAGCCCAGAAAGACACAAGGCAGTTACATTAGTGTTAGGACCCAGTTAACAGAGATCACCTCAGCGTGACAACTGGGTGGATTATTGATTTGGCCATTTCCATAATGCTAAGTATCTCTACTTTTTAATTTTTAATTTTTTTCTATTTAGAGTTAAGTCTTTGTCAAGTGCAACTATTGATATTTTGAAATATAATTGTGTTTAGTTAGCACCTTCATAGACAGGATTGAGTGCAGCATATATATGTGTATATATATTCAGACCCTTTGCTCAGTATTGAGTATTTGCACCTTTTGAGCTAGTACAGCCACGAGACTTCTTGGGAATGATGCAACAAGTTTTTCACACCTGGATTTGGGGATCCTCGGCCATTCATCCTTGCAGATCCTCTCCAGTTCCGTCAGGTTGGATGGTGAATGTTGGTGGACAGCCATTTTCAGGTCTTTCCAGAGATTCTCCATTGGGTTTAGGTCAGGGCTATGGCTGGGCCAGTCAAGAATGGTCAAAGAGTTGTTCTGAAGACACTCCTTTGTTATTTTAGCCATGCACTTAGGATCATTGTCTTGTTGGAAGGTGAACCTTTGGTCTAATGTGAGGTCCAGAGCACTCTGGAAGAGGTTTTAATCCAGGATGTCTATGTACTTGGCCGCATTCATGTTTCCTTTAATTGCAACCAGATTTCTGTCCTGCAGCTGAAAAACACCCCCATAGCATGATGCGGTCACCACCATGTTTCACTGTTGGCACTATATTGGGCAGTTGATGAGCAGAGCCTGATTTTCTCCACACATACCACTTAGAATTCTGACCAAAAAATTCTATCTTCGTCTCATCAGACCAGAGAATCTTATTTCTCATAGTCTCAGAGTCCTTCATGTGCTTTTTTGCCAACTCTATGCAGGCTTTCATATGTCTTGCACTGAGGAGAGGCTTCGGTTGGGCCACTCTGCCATAAAGGCCTGACGGGTGGAGGGTTGCAGTGATAGTTGACTTTGTGGAATTTTCTCCCATCTCTCTCCTACCTATCTGGAGCGCAACCACAGTGATCTTGGTGCTCTTCTTTATCTCTCTCACCAAATCTCTTCTCCTATGACTGCTCAGTTTGGCTAAACGGCCAGGTCTAGGAAGACTTCTGGTAGTCCCAAACGTCTGGTTTTAAGGATTATGGAGGTCACTGTTCTCTTAGGAACCTTGAGTACTGCAGAAATTATTTTGTAACCTTAACCAGATCTGTGCCTTGCCACAATTCTGTCTCCGAGCTCCTTGGACAGTTCCTTTGACCTCATGATTCTCATTTGATCTGACTTGCACTGTGATCTGAAGTAAGGTGATTCCCTGTAGGGTATATATAAAAAACAAACATGCGGCGCCAATCTCAGCGCGTTACCAATGTAACTCTCTGGTGCCCTTTTAATGAAGTTTTATGCACTCACCTCTTGCCATAAAACTTCAAGCATATGGTTTTTCCAAAGCCTCTTCACGCTTTGGATATTTATCCGGGTCTGCTGCTCGCCTTGAATTGATCCTGTATTGGGTCCTGCCACGGATTCCCACAGGCATAAAGGTTCAATAGGAAGTGATCCAATTCTATAGTGGCCGCGCTCCCCGTGGTAATGATTTTAAGAACTTCTTGTCCACAAAAAATTTTATTCCTCAAAACATGCGAGAATATAAAAAACGGATACAACGCGTTTCGGCGGAGACAACCGCCTTCCTCAGGTATCTAAATAAAAATAGGTAAAAGATAATTACAGCTTGCTAGGTAATGACATGAGGGTGTGGGTATAACCACACCTGTCCAATCAGTCTCATTGTCCGCTTCAGCTATAGTGCTTCATTACATAGTAAAAACAAACACCCACAAACAGCAATCACTACGCTAAAAAACCACTAAGAACATTTATCAATAAAATTACTAGTCACAAAAATCTTAAATTACATAAAAGTTAACAAAAAACAAGAAAAAAAATTTAAAATTGCAATGTTTTTAAAAAATGCCTTTTTTTTTTTTTTTCCCCTCTTTCCTTCTTTGTTCTGTTTTTTGTTTTAAAAGGGATCATATTCATATACTGAATACTAAATACTAAATTCTTTCCACAATATCATTGAGACCATTGGGGTGCAATGTTTGAAGGCGGTAAATCCAATATGTCTCTTTGCGATTAAGCAGAGAATTTCTATTGATTGTTTCCACAGGTATTTGTTCTAGAGGTGTCACCATTATATTAAAATTCTTATTGTGCTTGAGTAATAAATGTCTCGACAGGCTATGTTTTAAAAACCCATTTTTTGCTCTATTTCTGTGCCCATTCATGCGAGCACGTAAAGTCTGCGTTGTACGCCCCACATACTGTAACCCACAGCTACAATCAATAACGTAAACAATATGGGACATTTTCCCAAAATCGGATCACGTTTTAAAATATACCAGTACTTTTTCAGAATCATGCGTATCGTTTTATTCCCCCTGTTATCACAAATTTTAATTTAATTTTATCACAACTTATAACAGGGGGAATAAAACGATACGCATGATTCTGAAAAAGTACTGGTATATTTTAAAACGTGATCCGATTTTGGGAAAATGTCTGCCTGAGGAACCAGGTATAACATTTAGAAGAGGGAAAACGATAAAAAGTCAAATAGCCCCCAGTAGGTTAAGAGACAATAAAAAAAGATCTGCAAAAAATGGAAAAAGTAAAGATCATGAGATTGGAGTTTTTAGATGCAGTTCCAGGAAATGTCATACATGTGGGATTCTGAACCATGGTGCGAAACAGATTGCAAGCAAAAGTACAGGTGAATTAATTGAAATAAAACAGAATCTGAGATGCGATAGCGATTATATTGTTTACGTTATTGATTGTAGCTGTGGGTTACAGTACGTGGGGCATACAACACAGACTTTACGTGCTCGCATGAATGGGCACAGAAATAGAGCAAAAAATGGGTTTTTAAAACATAGCCTGTCGAGACATTTATTACTCAAGCACAATAAGAATTTTAATATAATGGTGACACCTCTAGAACAAATACCTGTGGAAACAATCAATAGAAATTCTCTGCTTAGTCACAAAGAGACATATTGGATTTACCGCCTTCAAACATTGCACCCCAATGGTCTCAATGATATTGTGGAAAGAATTTAGTATTTAGTATTCAGTATATGAATATGATCCCTTTTAAAACAAAAAACAGAACAAAGAAGGAAAGAGGGGAAAAAAAAAAAAAAAAAAAGGCATTTTTTAAAAACATTGCAATTTTAAATTTTTTTCTTGTTTTTTGTTAACTTTTATGTAATTTAAGATTTTTGTGACTAGTAATTTTATTGATAAATGTTCTTAGTGTTTTTTTAGCGTAGTGATTGCTGTTTGTGGGTGTTTGTTTTTACTATGTAATGAAGCACTATAGCTGAAGCGGACAATGAGACTGATTGGACAGGTGTGGTTATACCCACACCCTCATGTCTACCTAGCAAGCTGTAATTATCTTTTACCTATTTTTATTTAGATACCTGAGGAAGGCGGTTGTCTCCGCCGAAACGCGTTGTATCCGTTTTTTATATTCTCGCATGTTTTGAGGAATAAAATTTTTTGTGGACAAGAAGTTCTTAAAATCATTACCACGGGGAGCGCGGCCACTATAGAATTGGATCACTTCCTATTGCACTGTGATCTGGGAGGTCTTATATAGACAGGTGTGGCCTTTCCAAATCAAGTCTTCTCAGTATAACTAAACACAGCTGGACTCGAATGAAGGAGTAGAACCATCTGAAGGAGAATCACAAGGAAATGGAAAGCTTGTAACAAAAAATTAACTTTTTTGAATTTACCAAATAGCTGCAATGAAACAAAGAGTGAAAAATGTAAATGGGTATGTTAACTTTCCGTACCCACTGTATGGCTAAAGTGTCAGTGCTTACATGGTAGAAATAGGAGAGACTTCTGTGACGCCCCTGCGGTCTGGTCAACACAAGGGGTGCTGCACAAACTCCACGGGTGTGGTATCCCTGTTCTCAGGAAAATGGGGTGGCAAGTCTGAGACACCCACCAAGCACCCAACACACCCTTAGAACCTGGGCCTGGGGACAGTAGGTGGATCCAATAGAGGGAGGGCTCAGTCCAGGGATGGGGAAAAAGTGTGGGTGGGTGGTAGAGAAGAAGAGAAGTGAGGAGTAGAGTGGCCCAAGGACTGGAGCGGAGGGGAGCTCATCCTGGGTCAGGAGAACAGCAGTCAGCGAGAAAAGCAAGAGGGAGCCCTAGGGGCACTGTCAGAAAGTGAGAAAACCACCCGTGCGCCCGAATCCAGGTTTGACCGGAGTCGGACGGAGAGGCTGGTTGAGAACCAGGGACCGGCCCTGAGGTGGCAAGGAGGCTCTACGCTCCAACCACAGAACTGGAGGCCCTGAGATCTAAAGGAGCTGTGGCTGAAACCCAACACATCCGCTAAGAAGGTAGCCATACTAGGGTCAGGGGACTAGGTACCCGTCTCCTGCCAAGACCCGTGGCTGCCACATTGGGGCTCTATGTGCAGAGGCGCAGGCAGGAGAGGTGGATAATTAGCACTGGGAGAGCAATCAGAGAGAAGAAGGAACACAGAGAGGTGTCTTGGATGAACTATTCTGATTCCTTGAGGACTATCCGGACTCGGGTTTAGCAGAGAGTTGCACCTGGCGGCAATACTTAACCGATCATTGAGTAAACAGAACTCAGAAGGTACAGAACTCAGAAGTTGTGTGAGACTGTTTCTTTCTACGCCAAGTAGCCGCAGAGGCCACAAGAGTTCTGCCTCAGCAATATCCCCACCAGCCTTTCCAGCCAGGATAACTCAACGGCCTACCACTGCCATAGACAATACCAGTTGTCCTGGGGAACCGCTCCACCCATGGGGAGTTATATCATCTTAGCTGCAATTCCATCAACCCGAGAGGTCTCGCACTGCTGCGTCATCCATCAATAGCCGAACATCACATTTGGTGTCACGACTATAACTCCCAAAACCTTAATTCCCGAATTTTTATTAACACCGTCAGGGTCACGGAGCAGGTCTCGACCCCCATGACTCCCCTGCAGTGCTGTAGCCTGGTTCCGAGTATCCCATAGCCCTGAGGGGGCATGTCAACCTTGGGGTTATGTACAGGTTCTACCAACCCGGTGTTGCCGGGTAGCGTGCACCTACAGGACTGTGCTAAAAAGACTTTGCTGTGAAACCAGAGTAATGGCGGCTGCAATCAACTGAAGCCATTTGCTGGCTGGGGGGCATGCTGCAGTCCCCCATCGTGGTCCAGGCCAACACTGAGCAGGAGGAATGTTGTCAACCCTCTTCATTCACGGACAGCAAGAGAGGCTGCCCATAAGACTTGATTGCTCCACCCTTGGATGTGGCCGATGGTGATACGGGAGAGGCCCACCCATGAAAGGAAAAGGCTGCGAGGAGCACAGAGAGAAGCGTGCCTGGGTGTGTCACAGGTGGATCAGCGCAGAGCCCAGTGAGAGTGATGGCAAGCAGTGTTAGTTTTTCTTGATCAGAATACCAGTGCTCATACTCACGGACCTGCCCTAAGGTGGCATGGAGGCTCAACGCTCCAACCACAGAACCGGAGGACATGAGATCTACAGGAGCTGTGGCTGAAACCCAATACATCCGCCGAGAAGGTACCCGTACTTAGGTCAGGTGACTAGGTACTTGTCGCCCGCCAAGACCCATGGCTGCCAGATTGGGGCTCTATGTGTGGAGGTGCAGGTAGGAGAGGTGGATAATTAGCACTGGGAGAGCAACCAGAGAGAAGAAGGAACATAGAAAGGTGTCTTGGACAAACTATTTCAGTTCCTTGAGGACTATCCGGACTGGGGTTTAGCAGAGAGTAGCACCCGGCCGCAATACTTAACTGATCATTGAGTAAACCAGGTACAGAACTCAGAAGTTGTGGGAGACTGTTTCTTTCTGCACCAAGCAACCGCAGAGGCCACAAGAGTTCTCCCTCAGTAATACCCCCATCTGCCTCTACAGCCAGAATAACTCAATGGCCTACCATCACCATAAACTATACCGGTTGCCCTCGGGAACCACTTCACCCATGGGGAGCGATATCACCTTAGCTGCAATTCCATCATCCCCAGAGGTCCCGCACCGCACTGTTGGCCATCAATAGCTGAACATCACGGGTGGTATCACAACTTAAACTCACAAAACCTTTACTCCCAAACTTTTATTGACACCATTAGAGTCACAGAGCCAGGTCTTGACCCCCTGACTCCCCCAACAGTACTGTAGCCCAGTTCCGAGTATCGCACGGCCTAGGGAAGCGTGTCACTTCCCCACCTACACCTCCTACGCATATTTGACTTTGAACAAAGACCGCTTATTCACGGAGATGCATTAATTGCGTAACAAAAAATGTGGTCCGTTTTCTCCTATTTTTTATTCAGAACCAAAGAGAAACAGAGTAATTGCTTACATTTGTATCAAAAATGAATTTATTAAATAGACTTGGGAAGCAAGGCGAGAGCGGTGGTAAAATGCCCCGTCACCCACGAACCAGTGGTACAATAGGTCCCGTAGGAACACACGTCTATACAATTACATATAGGTGGTTTAACATAACCTAAAACAGTTTTTTGGTGCTACACTTAAAATTTCCTAGGCAAACAACCAATATGCAACATATGTGAATAGTAACAGTAATAAACTTCAAATATGAGAGCTGTATGCCCTTAATACAAAGTCATGAGGAACCCATAACATATCAGTCATACATCTCTTAAGGCCTTGTGCACACGCTGAGTATTTAATGAGTTTTTTACCTCAGGATTTGTAGACAAAACCAGGAGTGGAGCAATCAGAGGAAAAGTCTAATAGAAATCCATGCACCACTTCTGTATTTAATTATCCACTCCTGGTTTTGGCTACAAATCCTGAGGTAAAAAACTCATCAAATAATCAGCGTGTGCACGTGGCCTAAAGGTTAATCCAAGTATCATTGAACAATTAAAACCGACCAAGTAGCAGCATAATCAAGCAATTACCTACAGGAACAGAACACCTTTAGGTCAACAAAACCAAAACAATTACCACTGGAGATCGTGGGGTAGAAGGCAGGAGGCAGGGGAGGGTTAGGGCTGCGGACCCCGACAGCATTTCGTGGCCTAGGTGCTACCTATAGCCACTTCATCAGTGGGATACCTCCATCTTTCACCCTGATGAAGTGGCTATAGGTAGCACCTAGGCCACAAAATGCTGTCGGGGTCCGCAGTCCTAACCCTCCCCTGTCTCCTGCCTTCTACCCCACGATCTCCAGTGGTAATTGTTTTGATTTTGCTGATCTAAAGGTGTTCTGTTCCTGTAGGTAATTGACAATGCCTGATTATGCTGTTACTTGGTCAGTTTTACTTGTTAAATGATACTTCATGTGGATTAACCTTTAAGAGATGTATGACTGATATGTTATGGGTTCCTCATGACTTTGTATTGAGGGCATACAGCTTTCATATTTGAAGTTTATTACTGTTACCATTCGCATATCTTGCATATTGGTTGTTTGCCTAAGAAATTTTAAGTGTAGCACCAAAAAACTGTTTTGGGTTATGTTAAACCACCTATATGTAATTGTATAGAAGTATGGTCCTACAGGACCTATTGTACCACTGGCTCATGGGTGACGGGGCATTTTACCACCGCCCTACTCTGTTTCTCTTTGGTTCTGTATGATCTTGAGTAGCTTGACAGAGCACTCACGCCACCAGAGGGTGCATTTGTTTTGCATGGAAATTTTTGTACTACCTCCTATTTATTATTGTCAAAATTACAAATTACAAATTTGGGGCTAAAACATTTTCCCATACACATTTTAAAAAGCTCTTTGAAGCATGTATCGGTGCAACACATCCCTAGACGAATTCATTGATGTGTCTAGTTTCAAAAATGGGGTCATTATTGGGGGTTTCTGCCAATGAGACATGGTGTCTGCAATCTATTCCAGTGAAATTTCAATTCGAAATGTCACTTCCATTCTAAGCCATGCTTTGTTCAAACAGAACTTTTTGTCTACATGCGGGGTATCACCACGCTCAGAAGAAAGTGCGTAGCAAACTATAGGGCCCACTTTTTAGTCTTACCTCTGGCTAAAATCCTTGAAAGGTTGAGTTTCAAAAAGAAATAACCTGTGAGGGGTTTCTGCTGTTTATATACTTTAGGGGCCCTGCAACATGGTGCCCACAATCTAGTACAGCCAAATTTGTGTTCCAAAATTCAAATATTGCTCCTTCTCTTCTGAGCCCTCCCATTCAGACAAAATCTTTTGTGAGGAATCACTGTGATCATAAGAAAGTGGGTAACAAACTATGGAGTCTGCTTTTTGATGTTAGGCTGCTATCACATCAGCGGTTTTTGCCCATCGTGGCAGATGCGGTGAAAAAACCGCATCTGCCGCGATTAACGCATAACTGCTGCACTTGCGGCACAGTTGCGGCAAGCCCCATAGAATGTCTATGGGGGCTTGCGGCAGGTGCGGCAAGTGCGGTATCGGCACTTGCCGCAGGTGCGGCCGCAAAAAAAATGCGGCTGACTGCGGTTTTTTTCGCGGCCGCACCTGCCGCAAGTGCCGAAACCGCACTTGCCGCACCTGCCGCACTTTTACCGCAAGCCCCATAGACATTGCATGGGCTTGTCGCAACTGTGTCGCAAGTGCAGCGGTTTTGCGGTAATCGCGGCAGATGCGTTTTTTTCACTGCATCTGCCGCGAACGGCAAAAACCGCTGATGTGAAAGTACCCTTATAGTGGAGAAAAAAAAAGTATTTAGTCAGCCACCAATTGAGCAAGTTCTGGCACTTAAAAAGATGAGCGAGACCTGTAATTGACATCATAGGCAGACCTCAACTATGAGAGACAAAATGAGAAAACAAATCCTGAAAATCACATTGTCTGATTTGTAAAGAAATTTTTTTCAAATTTTGGTGGAAAATAAGTATTTATTCACCTACAAAAAAAGCAAGATTTCTGGCTCTCACAGACATCTTCTTTAAAAGGCTCCTCTGTCCTCTGTTATCTGTAGTACTGGCACCTGTTTGAACTTGTTATCACTATAATGGTACCTTTACACGCCACTACCAAAAGGTAGAAACCGGCAGGTGTCGGAGACAATTGTACCTTTTACCTTCAAAACACCGCGAAGTGGCGGCGTGTAATTCAGGTTGTTGCTCCTTGTCTCTTTGGATACCTGTCTTTCAGCCGTGCTGAAAAACAAGCAGGTATAAACCCTATGGTAGCGGAGTGTAATCGGGGCACAGGTACGGTATTTGAGTTCCCTGGGGCGTGCTTGAGCATCATGTATACCACGCCCCATCAGCTATCATTGGTGGGGACCACTGTGTACCCATTGGCTGTCCCTGTACAGGGCGGCATATTTAACAAGATGACCAGTCACTACACATTTGCTATAGCGTCATGTATTAGCCAGCCTCCCTGCGCTTGCTGGCCAATCATGATGTTATTGCATTGTCCAATCCCCGTACGAGCGCCGCGTAATACACAACTCTGTCACGCCTATGTAGTTACGGCGCACAATATGTACGCCCAGATTCCCTTGTGGTGGCGGCGTGTAAATCAGGGAAGGTGCTCCACAGAAGGTAACCAGCGGCACCCGTCGGCACTTCCAGGGATCGAAAATACCTTCTGTGGGGCACCTTGTGGCGGCGTGTATTTGCGGTATCAGGTACCGTTAGCAACCGTTGAAAACGCACGCGCGCACGTGCGGTGCCTACCTGTTGCTACCTTAGGTAGCGGCATGTAAAGGTACCATAGCAGACACCTGTACGCAACCTCAAACAGTCACTCCAAACTCCATGCAAGATCTCAGCCTGTGGTGTCAAAATGATCTCAAGAACAGTGACTGACCCACCCTGGACGGGGACCGTGGGATACTCGGAACCAGTCCCTTCAGATGTCGTCGGGGGCTGCGGGATGTAACTGTGGCATGACCCAGTCCGTGATCCCCTTGTCGAGCGATCAGTTAAAAAGGGGAAGTGAAAAATGGATAAAAAGAAAAGTAAAAGCAAAAATAAAAGAGTTTTTCGTGACGCCACCTGTGGAATGTGGCCGGATTAACCGCTGCTGCAGTCGGGACCTCTGGGGATGATGGGAGTAGCAGTAGTGATGGGCGAATCCTAAATTACTCGGAATCGCTTGACTCTAGCGAGTCCGAGCCCAGGACTCGCTACTCGTTGCGAGTCTAGCGAGTCCAATGTTAATGAATGGGGAAGCGAGTAATAGCGAGTAGTGTGAGATTTACAACTCGCAGATGTGTCTCGGAAGCTTCAGCCTGAAGCAATCCTAGTTTTGTCATTTATTTGCATTGCTCGTTTACTTTGTAAGTAATCGTTGACTCGCACAGATAAGAGTCCTGTCTCCTCTGTGCTGGCTGCCAGCTCCAGGGTCCTAGAGCCTGCCTGCTGCCTGATGTAGTAGTGCTGAGATTGTTCTCAGTCTGCTCATTCCCTGTGTACAGACATGAATGTCTGTGCACAGAGATGATGTAGCAGAGCTGAGATTGTTCTCAGTCTGCTCATTCCCTGTGCAGAGATCTATATCTATACACAGGGGATGTAGCAGAGAGGACATCGCGTTTTGGACTGCGTCGGACGGAAGAGGATTTTTTTAATTAAAGATGGAGTCCCTAATGGCTTTTTTTTTTATTTCTAATAAAAAATTTTCTTTGTGTTGTGTTTTTTTTAAAACAATTTAATAGAAATTCATGGCGGTCATGTCTAATATTGGCGTGACCACCATAAATTTCGGGCTTAGGGCCAGCTGATAATACAAAGCTGGCCCTAACCCCTTTATTACCCAGCGTGCCACCGCTACCAGGGCCGCTGGAAGAGCGGGGTTCAGCGTCAGAGGATGGCGCTTCAATGAACGCGCCATCTTCTGGGGCGGCTGCGGGCTGCAATTTGCAGCGGGGGGTGCCCAGAAAGCTTGGGCATCCCTGCGCTGCGGATTCCAGCCCCCAGCTGCTTAGCTGTACCTGGCTAGACATAGAAATTGCGCGGAGCCCCACGCATTTTTTTTAAATTATTTCATGAAATTCTGAGATTCTGACTCTGAGACTCTGACTCTGAAATTCATTAAATAATTTTAAAAAAATGCGTGGGGCTCCGCGCAATTTCTATGTTTAGCCAGGTACAGCTAAGCAGCTGAGGGCTGGAATCCGCAGCGCAGGGATGCCCAAGCTTTCTGGGCACCCCCCGCTGCAAATTGCAGCCCGCAGCCGCCCCAGAAGATGGCGCGTTCATTGAAGCGCCATCCTCTGGCGCTGAACCCCGCTCTTCCAGCGGCCCTGGTGGCGGTAGCACGCTGGGTAATAAAGGGGTTAATACCAGCTTTGTTATACAAGCTGGTATTAAGCCCGAGATTCTTAATGTCAGGCCACGTTTGACCCAGCCACTAAGAATCTCCAATAAAGGGTTAAAAAAACACAGAGAAAATCTTTTATTTGAAATAAAAAAAAAAGCCATTAGGGACTCCATCTTTAATTAAAAAAATCCTCTTCCGTCCGACGTAGTCCAAAACGCGATGTCCTCTCTGCTACATGCACAGGGAATGAGCAGACTGAGAACAATCTCAGCACTACTACATCATGTCTGTGAGCAGGCAGGTTCTAGGACCCTGGAGCTGCACAGAGAAGACAGCTGGACTCGGCTCGCAAAGAAACAGCAGTTACTTTGCGAGTCTCCCTGCTATCACTGGCACAGTAGCCAGTGATGACTCGCACGAGTCCAATGCAAACAATGGCAATCCTAGTTTTGTCAGTGTTTCTGACAAAACTAGGATTGATATTGATTTGCATTGGACTCGTGCGAGTCATCACTGGGAAACTCGCCGAGTACCGAGTCCTGCGAGTCCCTTACTACTCGCCGAGTAACGAGTCCTAGCGAGTAGATTCGCCCATCCCTAAGTAGCAGCTCACATGGTTTAGCTTTCCACGGGAAGAGCGGGTCCCCAGGGCAACCATATAGTTTGTGGAGGTAATTTGGGGAGTGGGAGGCCAGCAGGGCTGAGTTGGTTGCTGGCAGGGATCAGGGACACTCTCAGGCAGGCTCCTGCTGCCGGCTCGGCGAATCAATCTACCTTTCTTCAGGTGCAGAAATGACAGTCTCACACAGTGCTGAGCTTCAACCTGGTTTACTTTGCTTTCTCGGCAGATGTTCAAGTTACAATACAGTTCAGCGGCAGCTCCGGTAGTCTTTTAGCGGGTAAATTTACCTCCCTTGTTACCATGCATATAGATTTTTTGTTTGCAACGGGCAAACATTTTAGCAGAGTTTAGATTAAGCAGATCCTTAAGCTTGTTGCGTAAGGTGGTCAATTCTGTATGGACAGAGCTCATTCTCCCTCTCTTGTGTATCCTTTCCATTGTACTGATTTGGTGCAGGAGTGAAGAAATCTCCTTATCTCTTTGGCGTTTAACATGTGATCCCAATGCTATGAGCTGTCCCCTGAGAACCGCCTTGTGAGCTTCCCAAATAACAGGAGTGATTTGTCTACCATAATATTTTCTCAGAAAAACCTTGCTAGGGAGAAATTCAATTGAGACAAATGGTCAGGATTGCCCAATAAGGGCTCATTCAACTGCCAGGACGGAAGGGGATGGCGGAGGGAGGTGACCCGTAGTGCCATAAAAATTGGCGCGTGATCCGAAATGGTGATAGAACATATGGAGGTATAAGAAACTAGTTTTATAGAAGAGTGCTACACTAACAAATAGTCCAGCCTATGATATGAATCGTGAGGCAATAAGTAAAAAGTGTAGTCCTTCATAGTGGGATGAGCAAATCTCCACGGGTCAACCAAATTTAAAGAATTCAAATTTTGCAGTAGGTTCAACCTGTTTTTTTGCGCAACTGAAGATTTACAAATTAGACGCATCTATGTTTTTGTGCAGTGTTAAATTCAAGTCGCCTCCCAACACTAGCAATCCTTCCATGAACAGGGCCAAGGTGTCTAAAGTTAAAGACATCCAATGCACCTGTTCCTGATTTGGGGCGTTAAGATTTCCGAAAGTAACCACTTTCTATTTTGAAGTGCTTTGGAATAGTGTGCAGGCTGGCACAGACCGTATGACATGCACCCATGCTACGCCATGAGACTATTTGTCCTGTGGGTAGATTGTTGTCACTTTTGCTGGTGTTTGTTGTCTATTCTGAGTGGTTTAGCAGCTTTTGGACACGTTTAAAGGTGTTTTCTATGGGTTTGCGGTAGCCTGCCATTGATTCCAATGGAGTTCGATGGTGTTCGACGAACATTCGACGAACAATTCGTCAAACACACCCCAATACGGTGAATCGAATCGAATTGGAACACTTAGGTGGTGGCTCTTCACTAGACCTAGCCCATTTTATATACCATATATTAGTGCTTTACTATATTGATAAGGGACCTATTTGCCATAGCTAGGTGTTACTCATTTTTGTTTTCATTATTCTGCCCCTCTGCTATTCTGGATTACCCTATTTATGGATATATATTTCCAGTTTATTTAAACCATACTGCAATTGTGGCTCCCCTCTGGCGGCACACCACAGGGAGATACTGCATTCCAAACAGAAGGTGTAATGCCTCCGTAGTTGTGGATGAGGTGGAAAATACAGAGTCTGCACCTAAAACATGCTCATAGGACAGTTTAGCACAGGGGCTGGTATTCAGTAGGTCCCAGAGGGTGGAGCCTAGAAGAGCGGGAAGACGTTAGTGGCAGTTACAGACACTAGTCAGGCAGACGGTGATAGAAGAGCAGAGAGGACATGTGGTGCCCCACCATGTAGGTGCCACAAAAGGGGTACTACACCCATAAAATCGGTGTTGTTGCCCCACTGCAAGTGGAAGTTATTGCCAGTAGGTGGAACCCTATACCCACAGCCCACACTAGTCACACGGTGGGAGGGACCCCGGAAGGGTATATAGTCACCTCTAGGGGGCACTAGTCTAGTCTAGGACTCGGGGAACTGGAGTTGGTTGGAGCCAGGCAGAAGGCCTGAGGGAGAAAGGAGGGTCTCCTCGGCTGAGGGACCCAGGACAATCAGAATAGATCCCAGAAGGAGAAGGAAAGGAGAAGTAACTTGAGGCGAGAGTTCACTCAATGTGGGGAGCAAAAAGTAACCAGAGAGTTTGCCCCAGGAGAGAAACCGGGTGCAGGAGCCCGCACCTGTGAGAACCTACAAGGCTCACAGAAATACGTATCTTTAGATACGGCCCTGACTCCCAAAGATCCATTAGAGGGGAACCGGATCCACGGTAGGCGACCACCGTAATCACTAAAGAAGGTTCGCCCAACAGGTGCAAGTGAGATAAAGACAAGGAACAGCAGGAGGTCGGATTCTATCTTCATGAGGTCAGACATCACAGCCACTGGGAGGCAAGGGAAAGAAAGAACAAGAACGGCACACAGTGAGGGATCCATCTACCAACCCTAAAATCCACTTGCAGCATCCATAACCATTTGTCACTGTAACATCTTACTGCACTAAAGGTCTGTAATGACTATGAAAGGTTTTTTCAGCAAAGTACCCGGTGAAGTTACTTCTCAACTCTGCTGTATCTTTCCTTGCTTGAACTGATTCCTTCCACAGAATCGCTGCCCCGGCGGTCCAGTCCTGCCTGCGGAGGACTACTCCATCATTGCCGCAATACCATCGACCACCAGAGGACTGTAACGGCGCTGATGAGCATCACCAGGTACTGCCGGTGGCGTCACGAACTTATAGACCTTATTTTCTTTATTTAACCATTGACTACCAGGACCACAGCCTTGGGCAGCCACCCATGACATCCCAGACCGAGCCTGAGAGCTGAGTACCCTGCCCTGGGTGCGTCAGACGGACGCAAGGGACCCTGCGGTCGTGACAAGAGGGCACCTCTAAGGAGAGTGGTGACCCAAACAAAGAAGGGGATACTCCAGGACTGGTTGGAGCTGGCTGGAGAGGACTAAATCCCACCTCTGTCCCAAAGTGGGTCCAAGACACTAACAAGGGAAAGGACTAAATACCGGTGATGGGAGGGATTGTCTTCTCACCGCTCCTGTCCGTACTGGAAAGGAGTCAGAAGTACCTTTTAGTAACAGACCTGGGGACCAGCGATCGGGCTCTTTAGTGTGGTTGATAAGAGAGCTAAAGCAAAACACTGACCAAGAAAGTTATTGTAGAGACAGCCTCTGGAAAAACCTCCAAAATCCGCGGCTACAACCCCCAGTGAATCAGACTGTACTGTGTACCTTATCCACCTGGTACCAGTAAAGAACTGTTTGAGCTGATCTGGTGTCCGGCCTTCTTTAATCCGTCGCCTGGAAGGCTCCTGCAGCACCACAGAGCCAAGGATTATGACTCCACTCATCCACCCAGCTGCCCTGAGGTAAAAGCTCCGCCTGTGGGGAGCTGTACTACCAAAGATGCTTCACCATCACCTCAGCGGCCGGCTGCAGCGCTGGTAATCACATTACCAGGTACCACAGGTGGCATCACGTTCCCCTATCCCAAAGTTCCATAATCATCATCAACCCCATGAGCCATTGAGTGCCCAGGGCCCTGCCGGCCCGACTCAATATTTAAAGAGAACCTGTCACCAAACCAGGCATGGTGATCTAATTACAGCACTGGATGCAGCATGTCTGCAGCATGCAGACAAGGGGTCCCCCAGCACTTGAGCAGCCCTGTACCCCGAGATAATACACTTAGAAAACTTACATGCTCCAGCCACTAAGGAGGTGGCTAGGGGCTGCAGCCAAGGGCAGATTCACACCCCCTGCATGTGTAATCTGCCCACCGCTGCCAATCATTCTCTCCCTCTCCAGCAGCATTTAAACAGAGTTTTTTTTTCTCTCCCAGAAAGTCTGTTTAGCCCCCCCGAGGGGCGGGGCTAAATGGGAGAAAAAAATTTCTGTTTAAATGCTGCAGACAGGGAGTGAATGATTGGCAGCGGTGGGCAGATTAAACATGCAGGGGGTGTGAATCTGCCCTTGGCTGCAGCCTCTAGCCACCTAATTAGTGGCTGGAGCATGTAAGTTTTCTAAGTGTATTATCTCGGGGTACAGGGTTGCTCAAGTGCTGGGGGACCCCCTTGCCTGCATGCTGCAGACATGCTGCATCCAGTGCTGTAATTAGATCACCATGCCTGGTTTGGTGACAGGTCCTCCTTAATTGCTTGTAACTGTATATGTGTCAATACAATTATTATTGTTATATGCTATTTTTGGAATTCCTTGAGGGGTCTAGTTTTCAATATGGGGTCACTTGTGGGGGGGGGGGGGGGGTTCTTATGTTTTGACATGTCGGGGAAAATTCAAATGAGACAATGTCCACAGTCAGCTACAGCTCTTCTCAGCCTTTCTGTATGCAAAAACTGTAGTTTCCCTCACATATAGGGCATCGATATATTTAGGAAAAATTACACAACAAATTGTGTGGTCCATTTTCTACCGTTACCCTTGAGAAAATTTAAAATTTGGGGCAAAAGCAACATTTTTGTGAAAAAAAATCATTTTTTATGTTTACTTTGATGTTTAAGAATTCAGAAAAACATCTGTATGTTGTAAATGTTCACCATACCCCTCGATAAATTCCTTGAGCACTTTCGCTTCCAAAATGGTGGTTTCTGCTGTTTTGGCACCTTAGGGGCTCTTCAAATGTGACATGGCGTCCACAGTCTTACCTGGCCGAATCAACTCTCAAAAGTCAAATAGCACTCTTTCCCTTCCAATCCCTGCCATGTGCCTAAACATTAGTTTCCTGACACATGTGGGCTGTGTACGCCAGAGAAACTGCAAAACAATTTGCATCCCACAACTGGGTACACACCATATACCGTTATATATATGCTGTTTGACTGTAATGGCCGTGTAACCATTAGAATTTAGCACGGAGGCAGATTGCTCTAGAATGCATATGACTACCTGGGTGTGAGAACACTGGCATGGACTGCACTGAGGTGACTCATTGAAAAATGTTTCAGGAGCTGAACCATCCAGACGTAATCACAATGCAGGAAGCACCCTTACAAAATGAAGATCGAGTGCTGATACGAGTGAAGCATCCCAGATGCAAGCTGGATTAAAGATGGGAGGCAACGCCCCTTGAGTAACAAGAAGTGTTCACCATGACCACGTATGAAATCCAACCTGAAAGAGAGGAAGAATCACCAGAAATACCACTACATTGCAACATGCTCTGCCCTGGTGTGTCCGAACAGGAGAGAGTGGCTGAACTTCAGGATGAGCAGAGAAATACTGCACCAAGAAAATTTGTGGATACTGAGAACAATTGGTGCATGGTACCTGCAGTGCCAATAGAAACACCACCACCACTTGAGGGTGAACCAGATGATAGGCCAGAGGCTGAACCCCCAAGTGAAGTATGTGGCACCCCAGAGTCTGGTTGCCATGGTGACATTGCCTCCCTCAGTGGGGTGATGTCGTGCCTGGAAGCAGGAGGAGGTCCCCATGCCAGGTAATACACAGCATGCAACACAATTCCTACTCCAGGCCAGAAGGGGCAGCTCTAGAACCCGACTTCAGGGGAGCTGCTCTCTCTGGTCGGGAGGAGGAAGCAGTTAAGTCTGTTTGGCAGTTAGTCAGAGAAGAGGAGAGAGAGGAGTGGAGACAAGGGCTCTGGGGAATTGTAGCTGCGTCAGAGCTCACCCTGGAGCGGAGCGCTGACAAAAAGGACGCCAGAGTCCTTGGCTGTACGGGTGCTGTATGCCCCAACAGCTGAATGTGGAGGGCAGGCACTGCAAGCCTCCTAGTCACACCAAACACCCGAAGGCACCACAGCAGATCAAGAGCCTTGGGCTGCCAGTGGAAAGGCAGTGCCCATGATAGGCTCATGCTGTCTGCCACACAGGTCAGAACCATCACGCAGGAGAGGGACGCAAAATAGCTACAGGCAACAGGGACCCAAAAAGAGCGCAGTAGAAAGGCCTCCAACCCCACCTGGCGAGGCTAGCTGGACTCCTTCTATCATCTGTAACTAGTACCCTGGATTGCATTATCATCTGTCAAGAAGTAAAAGGCAAAAAAAACTGCACTTTTCTGTGTCCCTTGTTTATTCTCTCCACCCTATGTCCTGCACCCCAATGGTCACCACCGCCTGAACAGACTGTCCTACCTGCCCTGGGGCCCCGCACAGTGTAAGGCCAGGGTCAGATCTGCGTCTGCCCTGAGCCTGCTGGATGCGCTGAAAACTTAGAAACTTTCAGGCTCAGCGCATAACGTTACCGGAATGTAACACTATGCGTTGCCCATGTATAGTATCCCTATGGCAACCGGAATAATCACGCACCCGCAGGCACGTACATACTCCAGATATGCGCTTTTTATGAGCACACAGGAAAGCGCCGCAAACCGCATTTCCTGTGCGCTTATCAAAAGCGCATATCTGGGAATGGTGAGTGGAGCCAGCGTGTGCATGATTCTGCAGGTTGCCACACGAATATTATATACAGGTGGCGCGTGCTGGTAACGCTATGTGTTGAGCCTGAAAATTTCTACGTTTTCAGTGCATCCAGCAGGCTCAGGGAAGATGTAGATTAAAAGAAACCATACCTTTGTAAACCACATTATAAGCAAAGCTTTCACCCCAACCCTTATGAGCTTGAGTTAAAGTAATTTTCTATTTTGCATATAATTGGATCTTGAGTCGCAATTTTTTCTTTTCTTGGTTGATCAGGGCAGACGCAGGTCTGACCGTAGCCTAAAGGTACCGTCACACACAGCAATTTTGCTAGCAATTTCACTGGCAATTTGCTGGTTGCAGTGAAATCATGGACACATTGTTCTATTTTTACACGGCCACAAAATGGAACAATATGTCCATGATTTCACTGCAACCAGCAAATTGCCAGTGAAATTGCATGCAAAATTGCCGCTTGTGACGGTACCTTAATGTTTTGTTCACACGTCCGATGATTATCGATTAGAACGGATCGAGCAGCAATCTATTGGCCAAAAAGTTTCACAGACACAAATTCCCAATTTTTTTCCATTTTTTTTAAATTTTATTATTTCAACTGGATCCAATTTTTTAACATTGAGGTCTTGGAAAACGGATCTGTTAATTAGCCATCTGTTTTCTTCCTTTTCAAGATCCAGTAAGCAAAAAGGGATCCTTTTCAAATAAAAGAAAAATGGATGGCTACTAATGGATCCATTTTCCATAGACTTCAATGTTAAAAAATGGATCCAGCTGAAATCAGTTTTTAAAAAGAAACAAAAAAGTTGCGCCTGCACAACTTTTTTGCCAATGGATTACTGGACATGTGAGCATAGCCTAATAGTAGCTGCTGAGCGGGATTAAACTTTTTTTTCTTTTAATTTCTCCACTCCGTTGTGAAGATAAAAGCAAAGTACTGTATTTGGCACCTAATGAGCTAATACTTATTAGGAGTTAAATAAAGTTAGCAGACAGCAACTCATACTGGGAGAATTAAATGCCTACAGTGAAAAGTATTTAATACCCACTTGGACTTAAGTAAAGTAAAACGAATTCATTAGGTACCAAACACTTTAATTGCCAATATAACCACAAAGGAACATAAAAAAAAATATTACACTCTACTGACACTATTCTATTGTGTGTCCATTTCAACATGAAAAATATTAGAATCCGAGAGTCCTCAGTGGTTGATACCTTTTAATGGCTAACTGAAAAGATGGTAAGAAAAGGCAAAGCAAGCTTTGGAGACAGTATGGCCTCTTCATCAGGCTTAATGTGTTTCTCCAGAAGTTGTATCATAAATAATAATAATGCGTCTGTTGGTCACAGAAATCGCGCGCTACACAGAGGCCGGCCATTGTGCCCGCCAGAGGCGGGCGCCAATGAGCTCAGACTATGCAAATAGGCGCGAGAATTGAAAGTTCAAATTCCGCGCCAATCTGCAGCCCGGCTACAGCGGCGCATCAGCGCCACTGTAGCCAGGATACACTGTCTCTCCTCACAGCCCCCCGTTCCTCCTCCACACCCCAAGGAGGGAGCGGACCGATCGCAGCATTCCCTGTGTCCTCAGGGGGCCTAGGGGAGTAGCCGCTAAGAGATTTTTAAGCGAGCCCCCTCTAGTTTCGCTAGCTTCAATTTGTAGCCAACCCTCCCTCCCTCTCCCCCTCCACCAATGTTTTGCTGCCTGCAGTATAATCGCTTTAAGGTAAGAGGCGATATCCGGGACCCCCATACCACCTCTGGCCAGCTGAAGATACATTATTTTCCTCTGTACTCTAGGGGTTTTATTGGTCCAGACAAATCTGTTGAGCTTGTAGGCGGGAGAGCAGCCCAGAGGAATACTGCAGTGGTAGGCATCTAAATAAATAAATAACTTTAGGTAGCCAGATCATCCGAACAGCCTGTACTCTAGCCACCCACGACATGGTGACAAGGGGGTAGGTCTCCAGCACCTTTCGTAGGTCTCCCAACAGTGAATTGAGATTGTTAAAAGCCATTTTTAGAGAGGAGCCGAGGAGGACCCCCAAGTATTGGATGCCCCCTGGACACTATTTGAAAGGATAGATCTGCACTAACCGTTCAGATTCCGTGGCAGGGACGTGAATAGGAAAAATCATGGACTTGCCCGCATTCAATTTATAGTAGGAGATTTGTCCAAATAAATCTAGTAATTTAACTATCCCTGGGAGAGAGGATGTAGGATTAGCAGTGGCAATAATGATATCGTCCACGTATAATCCTACTACGTGTCTCCTTTCCCTGACTGGTATGCCCGAAATAGACGGGTCCGCTCTAAGAGAAGTTGCAAGGGGTTCCATAAGAAAAGCAAATATCAGGGGGGAAAGAGGACAGTCCTGACTGGTGCCGTTAGTAATTACAAAGGCTCTAGACAGGTAGCCAGAAGAGAATACTCTCGCATAAGGGTGCGAGTACAGGCCGAAGATCGCCTTTAAAATCGGACCCGAGAAGCCAAAGGCACCGAGGACCTCCCTGAGGTAGCCCCAGTGTACCCTGTCAAACGCCTTTTCCGCGTCTAAAGACAGGAATACACAGGGGCCCTACCTCCTCTCAGCGATCTCAATCAGATCTAGCATTCTCCTAGTCCCATCCCGAGCCTGTCTGTTTCGCAAAACCCCACCTGGTCCGGATTAACCAGGCCAGGTATCACCTCTCCCAGTCTATTATCCACTAATTTTGAATAGATTTTTAAATCTGAATTCAAAACGGAGATTGGGCGGTAACTTTCAGGCCTGTCCGGGTCCTTCCCACACTTGGGTATTGTCGTAATTGTTGCCTCTAATGCAGAGTTCGGGATCGAACCACTGGATTGCCACATGGAGAACAAACGCAATAGGTATGGGACCAATACAGGAGTGAGGGTCTTATAATACTCATACGCAAATCCATCCGGACCTGGGACCGAGTTGGATTTTAAAGATTTAATTACTGTTTCAATCTCCAGTTGAGTAAATGGCCGGTTCAAATTTTCCAGATCATCAGGAGAAACGGAGGGGAGGTCCAGAACCCGCAAGAACTGCTGAATCGCTTCCACTGTGGGCTGAGGAGTGGACGCATCATGTTTTAAATTGTATAACGTTTCATAGTATTTTGAGAACACTTCCACTATTTTTTGCGGATCCCGAACCAAGTCTCCCTCCTGGGTCCTCATAGCGGTGATCATGGTCATGGCCGCTCTCCTTTTAAGCCTACGAGCTAACAGCCTCCCCGCTCTGTCCCCCGCCGCATAAAATTTGGTTTTAATTTTCCTAAGATTGACCTCATACTGACAGAGGAAAAGTGCTCTCAGCCTATTCCGAAGGTCCAGTATCTGAGAGAGGAGGAGAGACGACGGAGCACCCTTATTAGCGGTTTCAAGTTTCTGAATATGTGGGGTCCACTCCGTTCTTAAAGCCTCTCTTTTCCTTTTTTCTTGGGCCGCCTTTTGTAAGAAGAGCCCACGGAAGACCGCCTTATGGGAATACCACAGTGTGTCGTCCTTAACCTCCCCGTTGTCATTTAGGGCGAAAAAGTCTTGTAGCTTTTTTTCAAACTCAATGATGGTCTGGGAGTCTGATAAGAGACCCATGTTTAATTTCCAGTGCCGAGTAAGACCACCTCCCGTTCCCAACCTGATCTCCAAAGAGACCGTGGCATAGTCTGACCACTTAATGACACCTATCTCAGAAGCCACGCATGACTCCAAGATAGCGTCATTTACAAGAAATAGATCAATCCTGGAATAGGATGAACGGCTATGCGAGAAAAAGGAATAGTCCCTTTCCTCTGCATGCAAATATCTCCATATATCATGGAGGTGGCACTCTCGCCAAAAGGGGCCTAGAGTCCCATCTCTCCGGACAACCGGAGAGGAGGAATTCCAGCCTTTTTTCCATAACCACATTGAAGTCGCCACAGACAACCAGCCTACCTTCCGCTATCTCCCCCAGTCTCCCAAACAAGGACCCCAGAAATTTAAGCTGACCACTATTCGGGGCATTGACGTTCACAATAATGTATATTAACCCTGCGATTTCACTTATCAAGATGAGGTACCTGCCCGCCTGGTCTGGAATCACCCTAACCATGTGGAATTGGACCATATGTTTTACCATTATGCTCACCCTTGCCTTTTTTTCTACATGGTTGGCATAAAAATGTGTGGGAAAGACCGGCTTTGCAGTCTGTTGTTATCTGCTTCCAAAAGGTGTGTTTCACACTTCGGTGCACCCGCCGCTGCGCCTCCTCTCTCTGCTTTGCTCGGTCGGTGGCCCCGCCTTGGCTCCCAGCTCCTCCTCATCGGTGGATCGAGAGGGAGGTATGCATGTATGTATCTATGTATGTATGAATGAATTAATTAATGGATGGATAGATGGATGGAGGGGTGCATGCGTGGACGCGTGCGTGCGTGATGTCAGCGTGAATGTCAGCGTGAATGTCAGCGTGAATGTCAGCGTGCGTGGATGTGTGCGTGAATGTCAGCATGCATGGATGTGTGCGTGAATGTCGGGGCGTGCGTGGATGTGTGCGTGAATGTCAGCGTGCGTGAATGTCAGCGTGCGTGAATGTCAGCGTGCGTGGATGTGTGCGTAAATGTCAGCGTGCGTGCGTGCGTGATGCGTGCGTGGATGTGTGCGTAAATGTCAGCATGCGTGCGTGGATGCGTGCGTGAATGTCAGCGTGCATGCGTGGATTTGTGCGTCAATGTCAGCGTGCATGCGTTTATGTCAGCGTGCATGCGTTGATGTGTGCGTGAATGCCAGCGTGCGTGCATGTCAGCGTGCGTGCGTGGATGTCAGCGTGCGTGCGTGGATGTCAGCGTGCGTGCGTGGATGTGTGCGTGTATGTCAGCGTGCGTGCGTTGATGTGTGCATGAATGTCAGCGTGCGTGCGTGGATGTGTGCGTGGATGTCAGCGTGCGTGGATGTGTGCGTGAATGTCAGCGTGCGTGGATGCGTGCGTGAATGTCAGCGTGCGTGGATGCGTGCGTGAATGTCAGCGTGCGGGATGTCAGCGCGCGTGCGTGGATGTGTGCGTGAATGTCAGCGTGCGTGCGTTGATGTGTGCGTGAATGTCAGCGTGCGTGGATGTGTGCGTGAATGTCAGCGTGCGTGCGTGGATGCATGCGTGAATGTCAGCGTGCGTGGATGTGTGCGTGGATGTCAGCGCGCGTGCGTGGATGTGTGCGTGAATGTCAGCGTGCGTGCGTGGATGTGTGCGTGGATGTGTGCGTAAATGTCAGCGTGCGTGCGTGGATGTCAGCGTGCGTGGATGTGCGCATGTGTGGATGATGGGTGCAACAAGGGATCAAGTGTCCTCTTCCTACAGTCTCTAGGATCATAGTCATGGTGCACTGTATGACAGATCATTGTCATACAGTGCACCATAACTCTGACCCCAGAGACTGTAGGAAGAGGACACTTGATCCCTTGCTGCAGTCTCTGGATTGAGCAGAGGCGATCGAGCGTCGTGGGACCTTCGTTGTGGACTACGTCAGAGATCGAGAGTCGTGGGACCTTCATTGTGGACTACGTCAGAGGAGATCGAGAGTCGTGGGACCTTCAATGTGGACTACGTCAGAGGAGATCGAGAGTCGTGGGACCTTCATTGTGGACTACGTCAGAGGAGATCGAGAGTCGTGGGACCTTCATTCTGGACTATCTCGGATCTTTATAATAAAGATGGAGTCCGAATTGTGTTTTTTTTTTTTCAAATGAAAATATTTTTCTCTGGTTTTTTTTTTTTTTTGAGTATTTACTAGAGATTCCTAAAGGCGGGTCTAACATTGGCCCAATATTATGAATCTCGGGCTTAGTGCCAGCTGCCAATAAAAAGCTGGCATTAACCCTTTTATTACCCAGTTTGCCACCGGCACCAGGGCAACTGGAAGAGCATGGGTACAGCGCCAGAAAATGGCGCTTCAATGAATGCGCCATTTTCTGGGGTGGCTGAGGGCTGCAGTTCGCAGCATGAGGGGCCCAGAACGCTTGGGCCTCTCCATGCTGCGGATTCCATCCCCCAGCTGCCTAGTTGTACCTGGCTGGACCAAAAATATGGCGGAGCCCCACGTCATTTTTTCTAGAATTAGTTCTAGAAAGAAAAAAAGGCTTTGCTGTATTTTTGGTTGCAGCCAGGTACAACGAGGCAGCTGGGGGTTGGTGGCAATCCGTAGCTGCTAAGTTGTACCTGGCTGGACCAAAAATATGGCAGAGCCCCACGCCATTTTTTTTCTAGAATTTGTCCTAGAAAAAAATTATAAAATGGGCTTCACTGTATTTAGATGCATAGTGAGCACTTTGAACCCCAAGGTGCTTCACAAATTGATCCGTAAAAATGAAAAAAGAAAATGTGTGAAAAAAAAAGTACTTTTTTCTTCTTATGGATCAATTTGTGAAGCACCTGGGGGTTCAAAGTGCTCACTATGCATCTAGATGCATTCCTTGGGGGGGTCTAGTTTCCAAAATAGGGTCACTTGTGGGGAGCTCCAATGTTAAGGCACACATGGGCTCTCCATACACGACATGGTGTCCGCTAACATTTCCAATAAAAAGTACTTTTTTTCCACAAAAATTTTCTTTTAGCTTAAATTTTTTCATTTTCACATGGGGAAGAGGATAAAATGGATCCAAAAAATTGTTGGGCAATTTCTTCTGAATACACAGATACCTCATATGTGGCCATAAACCACTGTTTGGGCACACGGCAGGGCTCAGAAGGGAAGGAGCGCAATTTTACTTTTGGAGCTAATTTACCATTCAAAAAGTGAAATGGCGCTCCTTCCCTTCTCAGCCCTGCCGTGCACCCAAACAGTGGTTTATGACCACGAGGTATCGATGTACTCAGGAGAAATTGCCCAACAATTTTTAGGATCCATTGTATCCTGTTGCCCATGTGAAAATGAAAGAATTGAGGCTAAAAGAACATTTTTGTTGGAAAAATTAAAATGACCATTTTTTCCTTCCACTTTGCTTTAGTTCCCGTGAAGCACCTGAAGGGTTAATAATCTTCTTGAATGTAGTTTTGAGTAGCTTGAGGGGTGCAGTTTTTGGAATGGTGTCACTTTTGGGTGTTTTCTGTCATGTACATCCCTCAAAGGGACTTCAAATTTGAAGTGGTCACTAAAAAAAATGGTTTTGGAAATTTTGCTGGAAAAATGAAAAATTGCTGATGAACTTTGAACTCTTATAACTTCCGAACAAATTTTTTTTTTTTTCCAAAATTGTGCTGATGTAAAGTAGACATGTGGGAAATGTTATTTATTAACTATTTTGTGTCACATAACTCTCTGGTTTAGCAGAATAAAAATTCATAAATTTGAAAATTGCTAAATTTTCAAAGTTTTTGCCAAATTTGATTTTTTCACAGATAATCGCAAAAATTATCAACCTAAATTTACTACTAACATGAAGCCCAATATGTCACGAAAAAACTATCTCAGAATCGCTAGGATCCGTTGAAGCGTTCCAGAGTTATAACCTCATAAAGGGACACTGGTCAGAATTGGCAAAAATGGCCTGGTCATTAAGGTCAAAATAGGCTCGGGGGTGAAGGGGTTAAAACACACTCCAGCGGTTATTTTTTATTCAACAGTGAAGTAGCACTTTAAATGTAAGCTCTCGGCCCCCTGCCATATACTCACCTTCTGGAGGCATCACTTTTTACCGGCGCCATCTTATTAATATAACATATAACTGTCCAAAGGTCAGAAGCTATGTCACAGGCTCTCAATGCATCTCTATAAAAGAGCCAGATTGAGGCTCTCAGAGAAGTATGGATTTGTGATTTCCAGCTCTCTGCATGAAACACCAGCAGATCACAAATTGCCATTGAACGAGCAGAGTGGTGGCAATAAAAGATTAACCTGCTCGAAGGAGAGTAGAATACATGGGGCAGGGAACTTACATTTAAAGTGCTACTCCAGTGGTGCAATAAAAAAAAAAAATGGTGCTTTAACCCCATTCATGACCTTGCTTTTTCCCTTTATTGCACTTGTTTTTACCTCCCCTTCTTCCAAGAGCTGTAATTTTCCATTTTTCCACCAATTATAGCCATGCAATGTCCAGTTTTTTGCAAGACAAGTTGTATTTTTGAATGAAACCGTTAATTTCCCCCGATTGCCTGTTACTGCATCTTACTGCAATTTTGCAGCAGTTGCACCCCCAAATTCTGGAATTTTATTTTTTTTGTTACGCTGTTTTTGTAGTACGGTATGTTTTATGTTTGCAAATCCAAATGATGTTTGATGTTAAGTATCTGAAAAAAAATAAAAAACCCCCAACTATGATTGATACCATAAAGCAGTGATGGCGAACTCCAGGCCTCGAGTGCCACACACAGTCCAGGTTTTCAGGATTTCATTAGAGTTTGACAGTTTGTAATTTGATTGCCAACTGTCAAATGCAATGGAAATCCTGAAAACCTGGACTGCGTGTGGCACTCGAGGCCTGGAGTTCGCCATCACTGCCATAAAGGGTGTTCTCCCGCAATATATATGTTTGACAAAAGCCTAAGTTCACCCACAGGATATTTTGAGTGCTTTTTCAAAACTTGGGTGCAAAAATCCCCAGTAAAATACAGTACTAGCTATGAAGATGACATTTCAAAAAAAATGTCATCTAAACATTGCTGAAAATTTCAGTCGGGAAATTGACCTGCGGTGGTACGAATTTATCACGTCATCTCTTTGCCCAGAACCAGTGCACATTCTGAAATGGATAGGGCAATCTGCAACAAAATAGGCATGTAAGACGCATGGATTCTGCTGAAGAAATGCTGTAAAAATCCACATCAAATATGCGATTACCCAACTGAAATGCAGCTCTAACCATGCAAAGAACCTCCACCATGGTTCACGGTTGCCTACCTACTATGCTATCATTATTGTTCCTTAATTCCTGTTTGTGTGAATAACTATGTTTGCTCTTCTTTACATGTCAAAGTTATGGCTTTTTGTACATAATACTTCCATGAAGACCACTTCTGGACAGATTGCTTCAAAACAGTAAATAGGTGTAGCTAGGTCCCACTAATTGCTGCCAGTTACGAGCGGATGGCACTGCTGGACATCTTCCAACCTAGAAGGGAAAGGAGCATGATGTGTCTTTCATAAGCTACACTATTTCATTGGCCGACCACTGTGTGTACTGTACTCAATGTATCCAGCTTCTTTATGCTTCTTCAAAAGGGGCTTGAACAGCCCTTCTCGTATCCCCAGTCTGATTTGAAGCATTTCTAGAAGAATTGGTCATTCTAATGAGTTCTAGTAGAGCGTGGCACAAAAACAGGAAGTTATTAATGTAAATTCAGTTCATGTAGTTTCTTCCCTCCTTAATATTCTATGATCAATGAGTGGCATTACTGAACAGGGGTTTAGAGACAGGGGCAACTCAGCCACAAAGTAGCAGACAGCAAAAAAACTACATAGAGAAGGTTGGGGGAGATCGCCAAGTGCTTACTACATTAACGTCAACATAATTTTGGCGACTCAATAATTGCAGCAGATGCCCCTCTCTAATATGAAAATGAACACAAAACCTGAGTGCTTGGAGAGTCATCGTCAACCAGCTACATAGAAGCCTTACATCACCAAGCCCAATGCCAAATGTAGGATGGAGTAATAAAAGATATTACCAATTGACTTTGGAACTGTGGAAACGTGTTCTGTGGAGTGACAAATCACACTCCTCTTTCTGGCAATTTAATGAAATGTTTGGGTCAAGTGTAAAGTCAATTGCAAAGTTTAGGGGAAGAGGGATAAAGTTATGGTGTTTTTTAGGGCTGGGCTAGGCTCCTTAGTGTCACAGCATACTAAAACATTATGGACAATTATATGCTAAAAGTTATGTGTAACAGATTGGAAGAGGCCCTTTTCTATTCCAGCATGATCATGACCCAGTGCAAGATCCATTAAAGAGAACCTGTCACCCCTTGATGCTTTCCAACGTGAAAGCACCAATGAATGCAGAGTGTATGCTGCATTCAAGGAAAGTGCGTACCATGTCTCTAACCCCACTGTAACCCGAAAAAAAACACATTGGAAAGTTTAGAGTTAAGGGGTCCGATGGGTCTTATCGGATTATGCTGTCCTCACCGCTGGCACGGTCCTCCCCGCCTCCTGCCTGTGTGTTCTGCCTCCTCTTGTGTGGGTCTGCCCTCCTCTTCAGCTCCACACACAGACCCAAACAAAGGCTGGAGGCGGGGAGGACCTGGCTGGCAGCCACAAAGTATACTCAGATAAGCCCCTCGGACCTCTTAACTTTCCAAACTGTTTTGTTCAGGTTACGGGGGAAGTACAGACATGAGACACACCTTCCCTGAATGTAGCATACATGCTGCATTCAGTGGTGCTTTCACTTTGGAAAGCACCAGGGGGCTGACAGATTCTCTTTAAGGCATGGTAAGGTAAATGGAGTCAGATGCTGGCCTCTGATTGGCTGACTGGCATTGATATTGCCGAGCCAGAGAGCTTGTCTCTGCGCGGCGCCAGCTATAGATATCAACTGAATAAGCGCCCAAGGACGCACATTCAACTGAAGTAATTTGCAGATGTCAGAGGCACCATGGAATGGGCCACAATCGTCAAGGGGTCCACAGTCCCTGTGGGCCGAAGAAGTGGAGGATGGATGAGAAGAATCGTGTGTGTGAAAAACAGCATGATGGAACATTACTTCAAGATGAGGACCAGACAAGGACGGGAACATTGCTGCAAGATGGGGCATTCCTATAAGCAGAAGAGTAGTATTGGACATTGATACAAGAAGAGGGATCAGGATGGGCCACATTACTACAAGAAGGGGATCAGGAGGGTACACATTAATACAAGATGGAGAACATAATTTCAAGAAGGGGAGCAAAATGGGTACATTACTTAAAGAAGGGAACAAGGATGGGGCATTATTACAACAAGGGTACCAGGCTGGGAATATTAATACAAGATGATGATCAGGATGGGGACATTGCTACAAGGGGACCAGGAAGGCAGACATTAATACAAGTTGGAGACAAGGATGGGCACATTACTACAGGAAGGGGACAAAGAGAGGCAGTTTCTTTTGCCATATCGATAACGACTCAAGCTATAAAACTGTGCTATAACCCATACAATTAATTTCATTAAAAAAAAAAAAAGCTAAAAGAGCAAAAAATATAAAAAAAAAAAAAAGTGCTTAAAAGATGTATAGAAAAAAAATATGGTATCACTAAAAATATCACTTTATCCTGTAAAGAATGCAGCCCCTCAAATTCAATTTCTTTCTGTGCAGCATATATATCCTGCATGGTGCCAATGAAGGTGCCCATGATTGTATGTACCATTACGAATTAGCTGTAACCTTTTGGAATCCATAAGAAGTTAAAAACATTTTTCCAAACCACATTTGTTTATATTCAAGAGAAAAACAACATTAGAGCCATTATTTTGTTTCTGATCTCTAGTTAAAATCCCTACCCTCCTCCAGCACCCCATTCCTGAACAGTATGTAATAAAGCATGCCCAGCAATGCGTGATAGCATCCAAATTACAGGAAACAGTAATCTTCATTTAATGGAAAGAAACTAAAACCAATATGTTCCTGTGGTAGAAGAATCCGTGTGGGAGATTACTCATAATACATTTTCAAGTAAGAGCAGATAAGTATTAAATTACTGCAAAGTAATTCTGGGCAAATGCAAAGACCAAAATGAGGAGATACCAGAAGTTTCATCTTTTGATTGTGAAAGTTTATTTTCTTTTTTCCTCAAAATTTTTTTTTTTCTAACAACCAACAAGAAACAATTATATTAAATAAACACTGAAAATATCCTACACATTTTCTCATTTGCATCTACTAAGATGACCTTAAATTATACACAGTATTTGGAATTCAAATGTTCTCCTTGTGATACTCAGGAGTGCCGAAAGCAAAAAATTGCCAACATTAAAGGGGTTGGTCGGTCTAAAATTGATAATTCTGTAGTCGCTCTATGTGACTGCAGACTCATCAATCCTCTCAGCACCCACACGGAGTGCTGCTAGTTTGCCGGTTTCTAACCCGGGAACAGACCGTAATTATGCGACATTCGAGTACCCGGCAACAAGACGACTAGTGGTCACGGCCTCGCTCAAGACAAGTGTATGGCGCGGCCGTGTCCGACTAGTGGAAGTGGCCATCTATTGGGCATGGGCTCGCTCAATACAAGTGTATGGAGCAGGCGTGTCCGACTAGTGAGTGGCCATATAGTAGACACAGCCTCGCTCAATACAAGTGTATGGAGTGGATGTGCCCTAGTGGGAGTGGCCATCTAGTGGGGCACTGGGCTCGCTCATATAAAAGTGTATGGAGCGGACATGTCACTAGTGGGAGTGGTCCGTAATAGTGCATGACCCACTCAATACAAGTTGTTGGAGTGGAGTGTACCAACTAGTGGGAGCGGCAGCATATGGTGCAGGTTTGCTCAAAACCCTTTCAATGAGTGAGGCCGTGACCACTAGTCTTGCCCTGTCAGGTATCATGCATACGCAATAACTAAAGGTCTGTTCCTTAGAAACTGAAATCCTCGCTGAACACACGTATGTGTTGGGATGATAAGTCTGCAGCCACATAAAGTGTGCAGAATTAATGGTCTTATACGGGCAACCTTTAACGGTGCTTCAAGGAAGGCTTTTTTTACATACCTCATAGACAAATGAACAGAGAAGTGCAAAAAATCACGTTATATCCTAAAAACATAAAAAACCTTGAATCTGTCCAGCCTTCATTGTATATACATGGATCACTAATAACTTCAGATGACAGTGCAGGTTGGTTTGAGCGTAATGGTGCATACCAAACTTCATGACATATTAAAAAAAAAAAAAAAAGTACAAAATATATAACAAAATAATGAACATTCATGAAAAGCTGTGTGGGTCACAACTAGACTGGCTCTGCTATGGCATTTATCGGGAACCAATCGATTCATGTAAAGAAAGCGAACATGAACAAAGCTCACCCACCTGAGAAAAAAAGATGCCCTTCCAACCAAAAAGTATGATGTATAAGGCAAAATGTTAAGCCGGCTAGAATGGTCTTGGTAAGAATATATTATTTGGCAAATATATACTATATAATATATACAGCCCAATAAGAGGTAATTATTGCTTTTAGAAATGGGTTAAATTCCTTCAGCTGTTCTATGCTTAGGTGTAATACAAAGATGAAGGTAGCAAGACCATATCACTAGCCAGGGTGATAACATGGAGTGAGATGGGGGTGACATAAGACATATGTACGTATATTATAGGCTTATGCATTTCCTGTTCACTTCTTTTGAGAGCATATACATAACCAAAATATGCCCAGTTCACCGGAGCTATACAGGAGATCAGACATAACAGCTGGAAGCACCAAGTACAAACAGTTACAGTGGCAAGGAATAATATACAGCATGCATTTACATCTATTCACATTGTTACACCAGCGTAGCTTTAAAAAAACAATCCAACTGTATAAAACAGGCGACCCAGCGGTAGACATGTTTGATAACTAATAAATTAAGACTCTTCGGTTACGACAAATACATCCTCACTTTTTTTTGTACACATTTAAATATATATTTACAATATTTACTGAGATTTTCATTTTGAATATCATAAATGCATTAAAAAGATACTAAATACAGGTCACAAAAAGGTCTCAATTTTTTTTTTAGTTTTTTCTTAGCAATTTTACGTGGAGTAAGAAAATAGTTTAAAGGTGTGAACTACTAAACTGCATCTCATCATATGTATAAAGAGAAATGAGCAAAACATAGATAAACAATAAAAAAAGAAATTTAAAAGAAAAGCTGAAAGAGAAAAAAAAAAAAAAGAAGAAAGAAGTCCCCTCACCAGGAGGATGGTTGGCGTTAAAGGCGCTAAGGCTAGTTACAGCATTGAGATTAGTAAGGTTCCCACACGGGAACAAGATTTAGCAGTGGCCTTTAAGAGCATGGCGAGCCATATGGAGCAAGCAGTCTACTTTTGGCTAAGTGCAGTATCCGCTAGGAAGACAATCCAACTTTTCTTAAGAATGGGTTTACATTTTTAATTATTCTGGGAGGATAAGATGCAGATACCCAAACATGAAGTATTAACGGGGTTAAAGGGGTTATCCGCTACCAGAGTAGAGTTGCTTACTTCTGCATCAGAAGTGAGTGGTGCTGATGACGTTCCGACCGGCACACCAGCCGCCTTCATGCTGAGCGTGTATTCTGCATGTACCCTGATTGTACGGATAGGACAGGTGCACAATACCTGGCCAATTATGCATGTGTCATACCATTGGCACCTCTCAATTCCAATGTGGAATTAAGCAACAGTGGACGGCGCCGGATAATCCCTCAGATTCCTTCCTGTTAGAAATCACACCGCAGTCAGTGTGTGATGTCCGCTTTACATTTCCACATTTCTACAATGTTTTCATTTATTAATCACAGTGTAAACTATCACTTTGAAATCCAATTTTTCCAAAAATGCAAACCATCCAGCTTAAGAAGTTATGATCTAGTTGATCAGAAAGTGTCTCATCCCGCTATGGCTTCCATAGAGTCAGGTTCTTGTACGCTCGAAAATAAGAATTCTCCAAAAACAGAATGGTAGAAACCAATGGATTTTTGCCTTTACTGTTCACACCAATGGTTTAGAATGGCTGCATTATGAAGAGGTAGCCCAATAATGTGTCCATAACGGAGCCATGTTTCATATCAGGAGTCATTTGGTGCATGGAGCTTTTGGACCTTTGCAGATATTCTTTGAATAGAGGCTTAGATGCTTTGTCATTACTACTATTTCTTGAAAAGAGGAAGAAAAAAAGAAAAATTGCAACTTTTCCTCATTTGTCCTCTCACAACGATACGTAAACCACCAGTCACTTTCTGCTGTCTAAGCCGTTTACTGTAGAGCACTTGGATTCGGTTTGGTTTCCACCCAAATAAGACAACGCATTGCCCCTATATGGCCCAGATTATAAACATCTCATCTTCACAGATACAAGTGCCATGCAAAATAAATTAAGGATCGGATAGCAAAATGTACATGTAAAAACTATTCAAAAAGGTAGTTTCTTTCTTTAAAAGCATTTGTATAAACATAATTTATAATACTTTTTTTTTAACTTTCTTTTTTTTTTTCTTCTTTTATATACAATTAAATGTCCAAAACTATACATCTAGGATTTCTTCTGCAGTGCCTCCACATCGTAATCTATATCTTCCGGTCCTCCAGCTGATGGTAGGATCCCACAGGGCAGATAAAAAGATATATATTGTCATGGACTCTCTGATGAACCAAGCAACTGCATAGTCCAACTTTGAAAAAGGAAGAGGCCCACCCTGATGGGAAGAAGAAAAGAAAGCACATTATTATCAAACACATACTTCAGAACCCCTATCAAGATTAATGCAAGGTAATATCTGATACTGTACTTCCAGGGATACTGGACCCTGAGACTGATAATATGGAGAGTACACCTCATCTGTCTACCCAACTAGCTCAACATATCAATATCCATCATATGCACACCACCAAAACATAGCTTAAAGAGGTACAGTCAGCGGGATTTTGGACTCTAAAGGAAAGACAAGGCCGTAATTTATATTGTAATAATATGAATGGGTTCTCTTAAAAGGGGTATTCTCAAATGTGAAAATTATAACTTATCGGAGAGTTAGGGGAGAACTTTTTGATCAATGACCGCTGGGACCAAAACATGAGAACCAGGACTCTGAAGAACTCATGTGAATGGAGCAAATGTCGATCACATGCAATTCATTCTGACGGGAGCACTTAAGACCAGCTAAGTGCAGTGCCTGCCCATCTCCGGTGGTCCCATAAAGAATGTCTAGAGTGGCAATGCACGATTGACCACTGCTCCTTCACATGTGGCACTTCAGAATCCTGGTTCTTGCGATGGGTGGAAGTCAAAGCAATCTGACCCCCAGTGATCGAGAAGTTATTCTCTAGGATAGGGTATAACCTCTAAACTTGAGTATATACCTTGAAGATAAAATCAAAAGATGACACATATTGACATTTTACATTTAAGTTGAAAATTCACTAAAAAACAAAGTAATGTTTTAAACAAAAAAAAAAAAAAAAGGAAGGACATACCTGGACACCCCGGAGCTGAATGTAATCAAATATAAACCAAGCTAAGCAATGACACATGAAGAACACCATGATATCCCATCGGAAAATGTGGTGTGCAGCCCAGCCGATAATTAAACTTGACACAAAACATTCAGAGATAGGTTCACAAATTATTGTGGCGGGTACCATATTGATCCTAAGCTTGGTCCACCTTCAAGAAACAAGCAAAAGAATTTAACTTTCATTTTCTTTGGGTGAAGATCCAATAAAAAATTGAAAACAAAAAACATCACGTGTGACACTGCTTAGGAGAATGCAGCCACCAAGTATGGTCTATATATTGAAAGATACAACTGTATCTATAGTCTACAAAGTATATAGAAGTAACAATCATGAAGAACAAAGCAGGCAGATTTACCTGATCATCCTAGACTGAAACTGAGATATGGAGTAACAGCCAGAATTCTGCATTGCAACCTGGGTAGCCATAGAAAATTTCCAACCCCTACACCAGAAAAGGAAAGAAAATATACTATTAACATGGATAAAACAGATCTATATAGCTAGCCCCTTGCTTGTGACCCACTACATTAGCTAATGGCACATCTTGAGTTTGGTTCATAGTTCAGTGACTAGAGAATGCATTATTTTATCTCCCTTGTATGACGATCCCTGCAGCAGTCACTTGTCATCTAATTGACACATTCAGTACATATGCCATGGAAACCTCCCAACATGCTGGCCAATATACCCAAGTCTACTGTGTTCGGGTATCAGTCTCCTGTAAGAAAGATAGTCGTTCACTGGCTACCCTTCACTTTCACCATTTATATATAGAGATTTTTACAGTCACATAAAAGATAGATGACTTAAGTGCACTCTCTAGTCAGTCACTTGAATATCTGCACACGTTCTGCCAATTATTGCCCCTTAGCCATTGCAGGACTTCTACATGACCACTAGTTTTAGGAACATGTAGTCTGATGAGCAGTGTGCCTGCAATTGTCCCCTGTTATTCAAGGTTACTGTGCCTTTAAAATTGAAAGTTCTCAGCCATTACACACACGACTTACCGATCTGCTATTGCCTTGGCCATAAAATAATCTTCAGCTATATACTGTGCAAATGCAATAAGTCCACCAGCCTGGTCCAGAATTTCTTTCCTCATTAAACAGGACATCCCCGTTACACACTTGATACCAGTAACATTGGCAGATATGTATGATCTTGGATGGGATGTTCCAAAATAAACCTAAATAACAATAAAATGAATAAAAAGGTGGTTACATATATTAAAAATCTACAAATGGAGAGTCTCATGAATGACAGGAACTTAAAAACTACACTGCATACAATTTATGTTTAGTGAATTCTGCTTGGGGCACACCTAGTGTCCATGCCCTGCAACCCAGCTATAAAAAGCCACAGAGACACCGACATCTACACATTGTATGCCATGTGATGGCAGTTTATAGAACCAATACACGCCCACATAGATCTATTATCCCTCTCATTATCTACAGCTGCATCTCAATGAATTAGAATATCATCAAAAAAAGTTAATTCATTTCAATAATTCAATACATAAACACATATATCATATAGAGCCATTACAAACAGAGTGATCTATTTCATGTGTTTATTTCTTTTAATGTTGATGATTATGGCCTACAGCCAAAGAAAACCCAAAGGTCATTATTTCAGAAAATTAAAGTAGGGAGGATGAATGATCTGAGAGATCAAATATTACACTAATACATATCAGAGGCTTCACCTTGTGTGGTTGTCAGAGTCACAACCACAATAAAAGCATATCACGGCTGCTGCAGTCCCCAGTGTGGTGCATATAAAGTAGGGAAGATGAAGGGTTAAAAACCACCCTGACGTTTTCCATGAGACATCAAAGGGTGAATATGATATTGATTTATTAGTCAACGCGTTTCAGAGCTCCCTGGCTTCTTCCTCAGGACAAATCAATATCATATTGCCATGTTTCAGGGTGTGTCTGGGAGCCCTGAAACACGTTGACTAATAAATCAATATTATATTCACCTTTTGATGTCTTGTGGAACACAACAGAGCGGTTTTTAACCCTCCTCTCTACTTTAATTTTCTGAGATAATCACCTGTAAGCTGTAATCATCAACATTTACAGAAATAAACACTTGAAAATAGAGAACCATCTTAAAACATATCAACAATCTCCAGAGAACATTATGTTACTTTGTCCACTGTGCACAACATAATCAAGAAGTTTACAACCCATGGCCCAGTAACTAATCTCCCTGGACTTGGACGGCAGAGAAACATTCATGAAAGGTTGAAATGCAGAATAGTCCAAATGGTGGATAAGCAGCCCCAATGAAGTTCCAAAGAAATTCACTTTGCCCTGCAGGCTTAGGGTGCATCAGTGTCAGCGCAAGCTATCTGTCCACATTTAAATGAAATGAAACGCTATGGCAGGAGATCTAGTTGGATTCCACTGCTGACAGAAAAAAAAAAAAACTAGACTGCAGTTTGCCAAAGTATATGTAAGCAAGCCAAAATCCTTCTGGGAGAGCATATTGTGGACAGATGAGACCAAGATAGAGCTTTATAGAAAAATCACACAATTCTACTGTTTGCCGAAAACAGAATGAGGCCTACAAAGAGAAGAACACAGTACCTACAGTCAAACATGGTGGAGGTTTAAGGGATGTTTTGCTGCCTCTGACACTGGGTGCCTTGACTGTGAAAGGTATCATGAAATCTGAAGATTAACAAAGGATTTTGGACTGCAGTGTAGAGTCCAATCTCAGAAAGGTGGGTCTGTATCCTAGGGTCATGGGTCTTCCAACAGGACAATGAACACAAACCTGCTTCAAGAAACCCCAGAAATAGATGGAAAGAAAGCGCTAGAGAGTTCTGAAGTGGCAGCAATGAGTCTGGATCCAAATCCCATTGAACATCTGTGGAGAGATCTAACAATTGTCGATGGGTGAAGGCATCCTTCAACTATGAGAGACCTGGAGCAGTTTGCAAAAGAAGAATGTCCAAAATTACAGTTAAGAGGTGTAAGAAGCTTGTTGTTGGTTATAGAAAGTAATTGATTGAAGTTATTTAATCCACAGGGTGTGCAACCAAAATTAAGATGAGAGTACCAACAATCTTTGTCTGGCCCATTTTATGGCTTTGTGTGAAATTATGTCTAATGTCCCTTTTGTTCCTTTGTTTTTTTTGTGTTGTTCCAATACACAGAAAGGAATAAACATGTGTAACAAAACATGTGTGATTGAAATAATTTCCTGCAAGAAATACTTCACTTTCTGGAACAATTTCAAGGATGCCAACGTGTTTGGCCAGGACTGTATAATATATTCCCATTTTATAACTTTTACAAAACGCTATTAAAGTAAAACAATACTTCTATAATGCCAACCCACACCCAGGTGAAGCCAATAACACTACAAATATATTTTCTGGAAGTCAACATCCATTGATTAGAAAATGTATTTTAGTTCCACACATACATATAAGTGAAATGACCCTTTTAAAAGTTGGAGTGATTCAGTATAAATTATACAAGAATCCCGGAATAATGGTGTGATACTTTGAAAAATGTTGTGGGCGAATTCAGTATCCCAGCTTTTTGCATTCTCTATTCAGATTCCTCCTGGCTATAAGGCTACGTTCACACGTAGTGCATTTCCCAAGCTTTTTTGCGGGCGCGTTATGCGGCTGCGCGTTTTTGTACGGCCGCATTTTTCCCCCAAAAGTGCAGGAGGAAGTGATGTCACACAGGGGAGGAAAAATCCTGTTACCATGTGACATGTATGTACTTTTGCTTTAGCCGTGTATGTACATACACTGCTAAGGCAAAATAAAAGAAAGCAATGGTAATGAAAATAGAATAAAATACTCACCTCTCCGCTGACTGTCCCAGGATGCGAGGCGTCCACTTGCAAACACGGCAGGACCTGAATCAGCTGACCGCCGGCAAATTGATCTGTTGATGTGTCACCTGATCGGTTTTGGCAGGCGATTTAAACTCTCAGCTGATTATTTCACATTACGATCAGCTGGTGATGTCACGTCATGATCAGCTGACGATGTCACGTGACATCAGCTGATCGCAACCGGCCAATCAGATGATTCAGGTCCTTGCAGCGATCAGATGTCTTCTCCTTGGGTTCCCGGGGACAGCTTTCACAATGTATGTAGATACGCTGCAAAAGCGAAACCACAGCCCCGACATGTCACACGGGAGAAACAACACAGGATTCTTTTTCCCCTTCCCAGTGTGACATCACTTCCCTCTGCGCCCGCGATCATAGGCGTCGGAATAGGCATTGACTAAACGACAATGTGTATTCCAGCTCCTTATAATGGCGCCTATGGGAGAACGTGTGCACTATTAAGTGCAAAAAATTGACATGGTCATTCTTTTTAAGCACAAACTTTCTTCCCCAAAAGCGCGGCCAAAAAAGCTCAGTGTCTGAATGGCAAAAGTGAAAGTCCATTCTCTTTGCCAGGAAACGCAGACGCAGATGCGCTCTTGGGGAAAAGCGCAGCATAAAAAAAAGAGGGAAACACACTGTGTGAACACAGCCTAAGAGGGACATGTTCATTACAGTGATCGATATCACCTGGTCACACTTTCAAAGATTAACCCCTTCACAACCAAACACCCCACCCAGTCTCCATATTGCTTAAGACCACTACTGATAATCACAGGTCGCTGACTGGCGGACAGCAGTAGAGTGCTGTCCAAGCAAATAGAAAGAAAATCTCCCATCATCTCAATTTTTAACCATAAGGTCCTGCTCCCATATTCATGATTTGCTTAGGACTAATGTTGACGTCCATTTTACAAGGAAACCGCAGCAGAAACCCAAGACCGTCACAATAACTGGAAACCTATTGTCATACAAGAGGTAAATCTGACATTTTTCTGCCAAGAATGAACACTGCTCATTCTTCTAGCTGATGTTTTTTATATAGCAGCTGGATGGGTAATAAAATATATTGGATGGGAAAGGTTACTGGCATGGACGAGAGGATTTAAGCAGAAAACCTCATCAAATCCTGAATGTGTTAACACTAAAGCCATGAAACACTAACAGAAGAATTTCCCTTGCACGGTAAAGAAGGCAAATGTAACATGAGATAAATGTTGCTTGACAGGCTATGGACAGGTCACCACTAAGGTATTTTGTAAGAAAAAAAATGTTTCCCGGACTAAGTTAGCAAGTCTTCAGTATGTCGAGGAGCAAGACTCTCCCAGCTGGATTCCAGTGTGACAACTCGGATTACAATGAGTGTTGAATTAAAGAGAACGAGCAGGACATTATTACTCCGCTATTTCGAATATAAATACTTTAAATATCATAATATAGTCATACTTAAAAGCTTGCTGGAAAGCGATTATGACTAAGGAGCTACTTAAAGGTGGTGCTGGACTTTCTCCACTTCCTTACTGAAGTGCAAATTTGCATATTTCCTAGAGGGGAATACGTGGCTACAATCTCCTCACCTACTTAACTGTCTTCTTATGGTTGCAGGAAACCTTCTCTCCATAAGGTAGATAGCAAGTTCCCAGACCTTAAATATCAAAGTCATTTTGTAGTAGATATGTGGCCAGCGAGTGACTGCGCCAAATCAGGCATGATCACTCACATTGCTTAATCTTGGCCATAATATGTATTTTTTAATTTTGTAGTCTACAGCTTAATAAGGCTATTAAATCAAGTCTGCCAGCCCAAAATAGTAATGTTTATTCACTTACAGTACAGACCAAAAGTTTGGACACACCTTCTCATTCAAAGAGTTTTCTGTATTTTCATGACTATGAAAATTGTAGATTCACACTGAAGGCATCAAAATTATTAATTAACACATGTGGAATTATATTAACAGAAAAGTGTGAAACAACTGAAAATATGTCTTCTATTCTAGGTTCTTCAAAGTAGCCACCTTTTGCTTTGATTACTGCTTTGCACACTCTTGGCATTCTCTTGATGAGCTTCAAGAGCTAGTCACCGGAAATGGTTTTCACTTCACAGGTGTGCCCTGTCAGGTTTAATAAGTGGGATTTCTTGCCTTATAAATGGGGTTGGGACCATCAGTTGGGTTGTGCAGACGTCTGGTGGATACACAGCTGAAAGTCCTACTGAATAGACTGTTAGCTGCTTTGTTCTTGCCATAATACAAATTTTAAGTAAAGAAAAATGAGTGGCCATCATTACTTTATGAAATGAAGGTCAGTCTGTCCGAAAAATTGGTAAAACATTGAAAGTGTCCCCAAGTGCAGTTGCAAAAACCATCAAATGCTACAAAGAAACTGGCTCACAAGAGGACCGCCCCAGGATAGGAGGACCAAGAGTCACCTCTGCTGCTGAGGATAAGTTCATCCGAGTCACCAGCCTCAGAAATCGCAGGTTAACAGCAGCTCAGATTAGAGACCAGGTCAATGCCACACAGAGTTCTAGCAGCAGACACATCTCTACAACAACTGTTAAGAGAAGACTTTGTGCATCATGCCATTAAGAAAAAATAGCTGCTAGGAACCCACTGCTAAGGACAGGCAACAAGCAGAAGAGACTTGTTTGGGCATAATTAACACAAAGAATGGACATTAGACCAGTGTAAATCTGTGCTTTGGTCTGAAGAGTCTAAATTTGAGATATTTGGTTCCAACCACGTGTCTTTGTGCGACGCAGAAAAGGTGAACAGATGGACTCTACATGCCTGGTTCCCACCGTGAAGCATGGAGGAGGAGGTGTGATGGTGTGCGGGTGCTTTGCTGGTGACACTGTTGGGGATTTATTAAAAATTGAAGGCATACTGAACCAGCATGTCTACCACAGCATCTTGCAGCGACATGCTATTCCATCCGGTTTGCATTTAGTTGGACCATCATTTATTTTTCAACAGGACAATGAACTATTTGACCAAGAAGGAGAGTGATGGGGTCATACGCCAGATGAGCTGGACTGCAGAGTGAAGGCAAAAGGGCCAACAAGTGCTAAGCATCTCTGGGAACTGCTTCAAGACTGTTGGAAGACCATTTCCAGTGACTACCTCTTGAAGCTCATCAAGAGAATGCCAAGTGTGTGCAAAGCAGTAATTAAAGCAAAAGGTGGCTACTTTGAAGAACCTAGAATATAAGACATATTTTCAGTTGTTTCACACTTTTTTGTTAAGTATATAATTCCACATGTGTTAATTCATAGTTTTGATGCCTTCAGTGTGAATCTACAAAATAAAGAGAATTTTGTTTACGTACCGTAAATTCTTTTTTCTTTAGTCATCAATGGGAGACCCAGACAATGGGGTTTAGGGCTCTGCCCTCCGGAGGTCACACTAGGTACTACAAGTTTGTAGACACCGCCTCCTCCGCTTATAAACCCCCACCGTAGGAGACATCCTCAGTTTAGTCCATAAGCTGCGAGGAGAAATTAAACCACACCCGAAACATCGGGAAGAATGCCGTGCACAGACGGTTCAACAACCCGGCAAACACTGTCTCAACAGAGAACAGAACACGTGCAAAATATGCAACGGAACAACTGGGTGGGTGCTGGGTCTCCCATTGATGACTAAAGAAAAAAGAATTTACGGTACGTAAACAAAATTCTCTTTTTTCTGGTCGTCATAATGGGAGACCCAGACAATGGGGATGTCCTAAAGCAATACCCCAGGGCGGGAAGAGTTCCTCAACAAGACGGATAACACATGGTTCCCTCTAAAGGTGGGCAACCGCCGCCTGGAGAACCCGCCTGCCCAAACTCGCATCCGCAGAGGCATGGGCATGCAGCATATAGTGCTTAGAGAAAGTGTGCAGGCTGGACCAAGTGGCCGCCTGACACACCTGTAGAGCAGAAGCTCTATGTCGCAAGGCCCAGGAGGCACCTACAGCTCTCGTAGAGTGTGCCTTCAAACCCACCGGGAGAGGCAAACCAGAAGACCGGTATGCCTCCTGAATGGGAGCCTTGATCCATCTGGCCAAGGTCGACTTCGAAGCCGCGGCCCCTTTACAGCGACCCATCGTGAGGACAAATCAAGAATCCGAACTCCTAAAGGAGGCGGTCCTGGACACATAAATGCGTACAGCTCTCACGAGATCCAGAGTATGGAGGTCGCGCTCAACCTGATGAACGGGAGCGGGGCAAAATGATGGGAGAACAATCTCCTGGTTTAGGTGAAACGTTGAAACCACCTTCGGCAGAAATTCAGGCCGTGGGCGCAACACCACCTTGTCTTGGTGAACCACCAGAAAAGGAGACTTGCACGAAAGTGCAGCCAATTCTGAGACCCGTCTCAGAGACGTAATCGCCACCAGAAAGACCACCTTCTGGGACAGACGAGAGAGAGAGACTTCTCTCAGTGGCTCAAACGGCGGTTTCTGCAGTGTCGCCAGGACCATGTTTAGGTCCCAAGGATCCAGAGGTCGTCTATAGGGCGGAACCACCCGAGACACCCCCTGCAGAAATTGACGTACCTTCGGGAGGAGCGCCAAGCGCCTGTCAAACAGCACTGAAAGTGCTGATACTTGACCTTTCAGAGAGCCAAGGGATAATCCCAACTCCAACCCCGACTGTAGGAAGGCCAACAATGTCGGGATAGACAAAGGCCACGGTGAGCGGCCACCAGAGGCACACCAGGTAAAAAAGATTTTCCACGTTCTGTGGTATATCTTCCTGGAAACAGGTTTCCTCGCCCGATTCATAGTGGCAACCACTGTAGGGGAGAAACCTCTGGATGTTAGCAGCCAGGCCTCAAGAGCCATGCAGTCAATCTGAGGGCCCTGGAATTGAGATGGAAGAACGGGCCTTGCGCGAGTAGATCTGCGCGTTCTGGAAGAGCCCACCGGTGTCCGCCTGACAGTTGCCACAGGTCCGGGTACCAAGACCTCCTGGGCCAATCTGGAGCCACTAGAATGGCCACTCTGCATTCTGTCCTGATCTTCCACAGGACCTTGGGAATCAGAGCCAGAGGCGGAAACACATATGGCCGCTGAAAGCTGGACCAGCTCAGGATCAGGGCATCCGCCCCCAGAGACTGGGGATCCCAAGATCTCGCCATGTATTGGGGCACCTGATGATTCAGCCGTGAGGCCATCAGATCCACGTCCGGAGTGCCCCATCTGCTGCAGATGTCCCGGAAGACGTCTGGATGTAGGGACCACTCTCCGGCGTCCATCCCCTGTCGGCTCAGATAGTCGGCCTCCCAGTTCTCGACCCCTGGGATGTGAACTGCGGAGATCAGGCAGCCGTTTTCCTCCACCCAGAGTAGAATGCGGTGGACTTCGGCGAGGGCCTGAGCACTTCTGGTCCCTCCCTGATGATTTATGTAGGCGACGGCCGTCGCATTGTCGGACTGTACCCGAATGGGTTGTCCTGACAGGAATTTCTGAAACGCCAGTAGCGCCAGAAAAAACCGCCTTGATCTCCAGCACGTTGATCTGCAACGCCGACTCCGACTGAGTCCAGAGGCCTTGAGCCCTGTGGTGTAAGAACACCGCGCCCCAGCCCTTCAGACTGGCGTCTGTGGTCACCACTAACCATGACGGTTTTAGGAAGGACCGGCCCCGTGACAGGTGATGTGGCTGGAGCCACCACTGTAGAGAGTCCCTGGTTGGTTGTGACAGCGTCACCAGCCGATTCAGAGAGATCGTCCTCTTGTCCCATCTGCGAAGAATCTCCAGCTGGAGAGGACGGAGGCGAAACTGTGCGAACGGCACCGCCTCTATCGCCGCTACCATGCGACCCACCAGTCTCATCAATACCCGTAGGGATGACTGTGGCGACAGGAGGACATTCTGCACTCCTGATTGGATCGCAAGCTGCTTGGCTTGAGGTAGGGACACCCGGGCCGAGTCCGTGTTGAAGTCCATGCCCAGATATGTCAATGACTGGGTCGGAACCAGGGTCGACTTTTGAATGTTGATAAGCCACCCGAACCGTTCCAGAGACTTCATGGTCACCTCCAGGCTCACCCGACAAAGGTCTTCCGATGGCGCCCTGACCAACAGGTCGTCCAAATAGGGTATGACGGCGTGTCCCTGCGCATGCAGGAGAGCCATCATGGAGGCCATCACCTTTGTGAACACCCGTGGTGCCGAGGCTAGCCCGAATGGCAGTGCCACAAATTGGAAGTGCTCTTCCCCCACTGCGAATCTCAACCAGCGCTGATGAGCTGGTGCAATGGGAACGTGAAGGTAAGCGTCCCTGATATCGATGGACGCTAGGAAGTCTCCCTGTGACACAGCCGCGATCACTGAGCGCAGGGATTCCATGCGGAACTTCCGAACCAACACGTGACGGTTGAACAACTTGAGGTCCAAAACCGGGCGAAAGGAGCCGTCCCTCTTTGGGACAATAAAGAGGTTGGAGTAAAAACCCCTGAACCTCTCTTCCGTGGGCACAGGGACCACCACTCCGTCTCTGCGGAGCCCCTCCAACACCAGGTGAAAAGCCTGAGCCTTTTCTGGAGATGGAATCGACCGATGGAATCGGGATATCGGTTTTGACGTAAGCTCTATCCTGTACCCTCGCGAGATCACGTCTCGAACCCACTGATCTTGAATGTGAAGAAGCCACTTGTCCTGAAAGCAAGACAGGCGGCCCCCCACCTGTGGGGAGGCAGGATGAGAGAGCGAGTCATGTCGAGGCGGGCTTGGGGGTGGCAGCCGCTGCCCCCGCCGGCTTCTTCTGACGACTCTTGGAACGCCACTGAGTAGCAGGCTTGCCCCCTCGGTCTGAGCGAGTGGACGTCGTTGATGACTGTGAACCGGAGCGAAAGGACCACTGCTTAGGGTTCCTTTTCACGGTGTACCGTGGCTTAGGCTTATTCTGCGGGATCTTAGACTCAGCAGAATCCTTTATCAATTTGTCCAGTTCGGTGCCAAAAAGCCTGTCACCAGCGAACGGAAGATTTTGTAAAATCTTCTTAGATGTGGCATCTGAGTCCCAAAGACGCAGCCACAACAGCCTGCGGATCGCAATTGCATTGGCCGAGGCCACAGCAGAGCGAGTGGCAGTTTCCAAAGATGCCGTCCTGGCATAGTCCGCATAGGCCCTTGCTCTCTCAGTGAGCGCCAGGACCTCTGGACTGGACCTAGCTAGATCAGTGATACCATCCAAACAGATAGTGATCGCTTGTAGGGTCCAGACTGCGGCAAAATTAGGGGCAAACGAAGACCCCACAGCCTCATAGGAAGACTTGGCGAGTTGCTCGACCTGTCTATCAGTAGCATCCTTCAATGAGGAGCTATCAGAGGCAGAAAACAAGGAGCGCGCAGCAATCCTAGTCATGGAAGCATCCACCTTGGGAGACTGCGACCATTCCTGGAGCGCCTCCTGAGGAAAGGGAAAGCGATTGTCCTTAGTTTTACGGACATAACGCCGCCCAGGATGCAACCTGGGAGCTTTAATCACCCTTCCGAAATTAGTGTGGTCCATGAAGGAGCCACTTGGTCTAGCCTCTGGCCGCAGCCATTGATAGACCTCCTTGGGGTGTACAGTCACCTCCTCAGGAGGAGTGACAAGACGCAATGTCTCATTGATGGAGGACACCAGATCCTCCACCCCATCTGGAGGTTCAGACATAGACCCGAGAGTAGAACCCCCATCATCTTCCTCACCATCAGAGGAACGCTCCTCCTCAGAGAGAGTCTGGAGCTCAGGAGAAGCCTCACGAGCTCGCTTAGGGGGTCTTACAGCAGAAGTAAGAGACACCCGGGGGTAACTAGGAGGAGTAGCTGGGTTCTCCAGTCTCCTATGCAGTGCCTCCAGGGTTTGCGACATGGAGGACATCTGGGACAGCAGAGATTCATTGATCTTATTCTGCGTTTCCCATGGCCCTGGGATCACCTGAACCTCAGGGTATAATCCCGGATTTGCAGACTCAGTAGTAGCAGACCGGGCCTCTGGGCGTCCGCAGTTATTGCAGGACCCCTCCACCAGTGTCCCGTTGCATGTAATACAGGCAATGGAGACCACCGCCGCCTTAGCAGCATGCTTCCCAACTGAGGACATCTCCACAGTGAGGGGAATATAAGCCAAAGTTCACAAACAAACCGGGAATCCCGGTGGCTTACCGACCGCAGTAAAGCGGTAGGAGGAAGCGGTGTGTGTGTGTGACCTCCGCGAGTTCCGGTCTCCCTTGTAAGTGCAGACACGCGCTGCCGTCAGATCCCAGCCGGGAAGTGAGGGAGAAGATGGCCGCCGACAGTGAAGATGTGGGCGGAGCCTGGAACACGCGGGAAGAACACACAACACGCCCAGCGGTGATGTCACCACAAGGGCTGCCTCCTCCTCCTCCAGGCTGCCTCAGCAATGGAGGTGCCGGAGCCCGCAGCGCGGGAAAAGAGTGTGAATATCACCACACACACACTCAGACTGCATGTACACACAAAACACCCGCAGTCTACAGCCTCAGCCCCTGTGAGCCACAGGGCGGTCAGCCAGGGAGACCCCAGCACAGGGTCACCGCCAGAACCGCGGACCCGAGGGTAACCGCGCGGTCTGAGTGTCATGACACCACAGTGACAGACACTACCCCCAGGCACACAGGAGACACACCAGGTGCCTCAGTGCCGGTCCGGTCTGTAAGCACCTTTAGGGAGGCCTCGGACGGGGGTACAGCACCAGTCCGGAGTGTAAGCACCATTTAGGGAGGCCTCGGACTGGGCTGGCTCCGTCCGGTCTGTAAGCACCATTTAGGGAGGCCTCGGACGGAGCGGAGCTGTGCAAGGCTCCAGGCTCCCCCTTACCAGAGCCTCCATGGAGGGATGGAAAGGAAAGAGCGCGACAGCGTACCGGGAGAACACTTTGAAGTGTCCAGGCTAAAAGCCCTCCGGTACCTCCACCAGCGTGTTCCGCAGAGGGTGAGCGGGGAGGCTGTCGGGGGTCCCGAGCGGGACCATTTTACCTTGTCTTCATACGCCATCACGTAAGCTGTGAGAATGCAGTGAAGTGCAAGCAAAGCGTGATCCTCCGAGCACACTAAGTTTAAAACTGAGGATGTCTCCTACGGTGGGGGTTTATAAGCGGAGGAGGCGGTGTCTACAAACTTGTAGTACCTAGTGTGACCTCCGGAGGGCAGAGCCCTAAACCCCATTGTCTGGGTCTCCCATTATGACGACCAGAAAAAAGAAAACTCTTTGAATGAGAAGGTGTCCATACTTTTGGTCTGTACTGTATATAGCACGATTAATACCACAGCGCTTAACATACATCATCATCACTGTCTGCATCAGGTATCACAATTTAAATAACCTATCAGTATGTCTTATGAGTGTGGGTGGAAACGCACACAAACACAAGGAGAACATACAAACTCCTTGCAGATGTTGTCCTTGGTGTGAATTGAACCCAGGACCCCAGTGCTGCAAGTCTGCAGTGCTAATCACTGAGCCACCATGCTGTTCAACCCAAGC
>JARQOC010000003.1:460946291-461020854 GCA_033576535.1 Allobates femoralis
CCTTATGTGTGTGAAGTTTGTCAGCAGTTCCTGCATGATTAAGAGATTGATGCTATGGATTGGCCTGTCCACTCCCCAGACCTGAATCCAATCGAGCACATCTGGGACATCATGTCTCCTTCCATCCAATGCCACGTTGTGCCACAGATTGTCCAAGAGTGGAAAGATGCTTTAAACCAAGTCTGGGAGAAAATCCCTCTGGAGAACATCCGCCACCTAATCAGGAGCATGCACCGGCATTGTAGGGAGGTCATACAGGCACATGTAGGCCATTCAGTACTGATCATCATTTCATTGTCTTGAGGCATTTCCACTGAAGGTTGAATCAGCCTGTAATTTCATTTTCCACTTTGATTTTGAGTATCATTCTAAATCTAGACCACCATGGGATATTCATTTTGATTTTCATTAATAATTTTTATGTTTTACTGTTCCCAACACATTCCACTATAATATGTAAAGAATAAACATTTGCAACTGGAATATTTCATTCATCGAGATCTAAGATGTGGTATTTTAGTGTTCCCTTTATTTTTTTGGGCAATGTATGATGTATATAAAGCGCTGTGGGAATAATGGCGCTATATAAGCGATTATTAAGATTATATACAAATATACATGTATATGTAGGGTTTGTGTCACCAGATTAGTCGTTCCTGAATTTAAACATGCAATGCAAAACTGCAATGCACATCCCAAGGTGGGGTTCCTGGAAAGCCAGAAAGGGAAATCCAGGAATACAGATATCAGATATTGTGCACTAACAGCATTGCAGCAATTGCTTTTATAATGCTGCAGCGTCTTGGGGATTAGATTACAGGGCACAGGAGAGTGATTTATGAACAAAGCTCCTCTGTTACACATCCTGCCCATTCCAGCTAAGAAGTATAGAATATCTGGAGAAGAGGCTTCATCTTGCAGCTGTCGATGAGACAGTTAACCTAGAATTTTTAACTAGGGTTTCCTTGACTTCGTGCTGAAAGTTAAGCAATCGGCAAATAGACAACCCTCAACTATATATGGCAGAAATATTTTACAGCACAGCCAAAAAATATAGATCCTGTAAAAGATTAAAGGGAATCAGTCAGCAGGTTTTTGTACGTAGTCTGAGGGCAGCATGAAATGGGGATGCAACATTGATTTAGAGATGTGTCACTTATTAGGCTGGGTGCTAGTTCCATACAATGAGTGTTTTATCACCAGGATATTATATTATCACTGCCAGGACTACGTGGCACATGAGCCCTGAGTGATCATTCCCTAACACCATTAGCAACTTACTGTCACTTACAATGTACATAGAAAGATGTGGTGGGGCAGTGGCTAGCTTTCTGAGCTCTGCTACATCAATATTCCGATTGTCACAAGTGCTACACCCGTAAACTAGGTGATGCATCACTGGAATCAGGGTCTCTTTTCCTACATTAATGCTGCTGTCAGATGAGGTAGCAAAACCTGGTGACAGATTGATTCCCTTTAAAAAATAAACGTAAAACATACCTATAAATAAGTTGGCATCCACATTAGGGTATTTTCCCAGTAGTTTTTTACATACGTCCACAGCCGGATCATCAACATCTTGAACACAAAGAAGGATTTCAAACTAGGGGAAAAAAAAAAAAGCAATTATATTTCACAATGTGATACCGTCAACTGATTCTTATGTGGCTCTCAATGATGGGTGCGTTTTCTGGAAATATTATGGAATATGGCAAATGCCAAAGTGGAGGGTCAACCACGGACTAGAATGACAGTCATCTTTGTGTAGTATCTAGAACATGTTACTGTAATGAATATTTTATACAAGGTTCATAAACAGTAAATTCCTTAATCAACCATTGGTGCTGGATTATATACGGAATATCAGATGGAATATTCACTTTAAGTTAAAAAAAACATTCCTTGAATTATTCCATGTTTGACTGCAGAGAAAAGTGGCATAAAACTCCTGGAAAACAGGCAGGTGATTGATGTTGCAGCACTACGTCACTATGAGGGGTTATTTTTTTTTTTTAAATTACTCCCTTGTGGGCATGCCTTTCGGCTGTAAGCCAAAGCCTCCCTCCTCCCTTTGATCTCTACTCAGTTTTGTCAGGTGACCTGTGGCTGGAGTATGGCAACATAAATATTGGTGACAGAGCAAATGAACACAATGAATCATCAGCTGCCCTGCTTTCCAGGAGTTTTAGGACACTTTTTTCTGCAATCAAACATGGTATCATTAAGTAAAGTTATGATTGCATTCAGTATCAAAGTGCCTGTAAACCACATATACATTGGATTAAGTGGCAGGGTGCATCCTCAACCACCTTTCCATTCAAGCTCCTATTAAATGAGGTTGTGGAGCGAGAATGAATGGATGACTCGAGGCCCTTATTCTAGTAGTTGATTGGGGCCGACTGCACTTCAGATACAAACTGATGATCAGTAATAGATTGTTCTTGAGCTTAGGCTGTGTTTTTCTCGGCAGCACAGCTCCCACTTACACAAGACAATGTGCTTTCGAGAATGATGATCTTGTGTGTAACTACAAAAAGATTTTTCACTCGAAGAAACATCATTTAACTCGTCCATTGGGGGAGTGCCACCCTGTTTTACATGCACAATGGTCATAAAACAAGAGATCTTATATTAGGAAAATGTAAATAGTACCTTAAGATAAGCACAAATGAAGCAAAGAACAATTCAACTGAGCAATTATCATCATCAAGGGTGTATACATCTCTGCACCATCGGAGGCACTGATTCATAATAACCTGCCTGGGTGATAATATCTACTGCAAAAAATATCAGCTATGATCATTTTCAGTCTGAACTTGTAGGATAGTTACAAAGTCCACCAAGGACAATGTACATTTTATATCAGGTCATCAGTAAAAGTATCATCTGCATTCCCTGCCATGTTCAGACTTCAGTAAAGCTGTAGGACAGTTCTGGCTATCAGTTTTATGGAACACTAATGAAATGCTGTGAAAGGCCACATCATACCATCCCTTATCTCCAGATAACTGCACCCTATGGAGTGGCCTTCAATAGGGTTACTGTTGTCTAGACAAATGGCTGCCCTATCATTACTAATTTATCTGGTATCTCTCCAGTTCTAGGAATCTTGTGATACATGGTCACACATGAAATGCATGCAAGCCACGTCAGAAGAGCTTTGTACATTTGTCATCCACAAAATCATTGTTGGGCTCCCCATTGATCCTGAATAAGTTCCATAAAACCATACGGTGCTATCGTTATGGAGGTCGGGTCCTATTTCAACACCCCTTCAACACATGTAATGCACAACCCCCAAAGGATCACATATTTCATTTGTATTTCTTGTGCGATCACAAAATAGCTTAGCAGAAGTGAGAATTGGTATTAAGACCTAGATAATCATCACACACGTGTAGTATAGACCTTCACATGGAGTCATAGCATTACCACAACCCTGACATTTCTATATGGTTTTGGCGTGGTTGTCAGCTTGGAGCCCTTGCCTAATTAACAGCATGCTTAAAACTGATCAGTAAAGATTTGCAGCATACCTATACAGCAACGTATGGAATAAAAACAATATAGGGTGTAGGACTGGGTTGGACTTTATGAAACAAGCTCTTAAGTACGAGGTTACACACTAGGTAGGTCCACGGTAGCCGCCTTAGCTGTGAATAAACAATCTGCAAGTCAAATTGAAAGCAAAAACTGTATGGATTTGAGGGCAACCTTACCACTGCAAATTAAAACCCTAAGGGTATGTGCACATTGGACGGTTGTGCATCATTGCAGATCGTCAGAAAACCGAGTAGAATTTCAGGAGATGAAATTCCTGACCTCAGCAGTGTCCATCGTTTTTTTAGCATTTTGTGAGCGGTTTTTTAGCGTTTATACAGCGTTTGTTCGGCGGTTTTCTTGGCGTTTTTAAGACTGTTTTTGGGCACTTGTAAGCTAGATACGCTGGAAAAACGCTCAAAAGAAGTCACAAGCTCTATTTTTGAAACCGCAGGAAAACCGGTGAAGAAAGTGGAAAGGAGAAGAAAAAAAAAAAAAAACGTTCTAATGTAAACAGCGTTTCTGAAATCCATAGACTAGCATGTTAATCCAACCACTGGCTAGGATTAACATAAATTTACATAAACTGGCGGAAAACGCTAAAAAACAGCTCACAAAACTACCAATGTACACATACCCTAATCATAGAAAACAAAGCACTATACTAGCCTTACTGATCATGTGCCGAAACTTTTGTCAAGTCCCTTGAGCACTAATGACCATTACTAGAGGTTAGCACGTAACTACCGTAGTCAAGTCTCGGCACAGGATTATTCTGGTACACTTTTTATATTTTATGCACTAGACATTTTATTACAGTGGTTTACTTCTCAACTAATGTAGAATGGGGAAAACTTGCAACAGATCCATGTACTTTCTGCAAGAGAGATATACGCTGCAAACTTAAAAAGCCACACTACTTGTCAATTGAGATTTGGAAAATGGAAAAACGTAGTACCTTGCCTTATACAGCTATTCCTTGTGCAAATACACTAAATTCTCATTCGGCGTTAAGCACTACTGTATATTTATGTATGTATTCCATGTACACAAAGTTTGTCTGACTCATGTTAGGCTGGTTTCACACTGGCATTTGCAAACGCAGCGTACCGAACGCAGCCAAACGCTTGTGCACTGCGTTACTTGTTTAACATCGGAACGCATGTGCCTGCGTTTGCGCTCGGATGCGCACAATTTGTGCACACTCCGAGAGCACTCTGAATGCAGCCCTGTTGCATTTTTTTGTGCGGTCGCTTGATTTATCTGAAAGTGCCTGCAAGCGCACAAACCACACATAGAAGTCAATGGATCCGCAGTGTCCTCCGCATGACAGCGCAGGAGAACGCTGCGGATCACATTGAAATCTCTCCCGGTGGCTGCCGCTGATCACAGTCGGCCACCGGGAGATCAGCTAAAGCCTCCACTGATCTCCCGCCGGTGTCAGCGGGGAGAAACAGCTGATCTGACAGCTGTTTGAATCTCCTGCGCCGACACTGAATAGGTGAGGTTGGTGCGGGAGATTTGAAGCAGCGATCAGCTGTTTCATATCTCCTGCACTGATATCACCTATTCGGTGTCAGAGTGGGAGATTTAAACAGCTGTCAGATCTGCTGTTTCTTCAAATCTCCCACGCTGACATCGGTGGGAGATCAGCTGTGGCCAGTAGGAGGAGATCTCTGCCGCTGATCTCCTCCTACCGACCGCCCCCAAGACCGCTGATTGTCTGGCGGGCAGCATACTAATGTGAACGCATGCGGAGATTCTCTGCTGCATTTACATCAGTATGGGCTGTGTTTGTGTCTGCATGCCATACGCATGCAGACACAAACGCCAGTGTGAAACCACCCTTAGCGAGTCCTTCTCCTTTGCAGAGATAGACAACATGATCATTGCACAGGTGTGCCTTAGGATGGGAACAATAGAAGACAACTCTAAAGATGTGCAGTTTTATCAGAAGTTTTAAAGGGAGTGTGCAATTGGCATGCTGACTGCAGAAATGTCCGCCAGAGCTGTACCCCATGATTGAATGCTCATTTCTTCACCATAAAGTAGTTTTCAAAGAAGTTTCAGAGAATTTGACAGCAAATCCAACCGGCCTCACAACTTCAGAACACGTGTAGCCACACCACCCCTGGACCATCACTTCTAGCATTTCCACCTCCAAGATCCTGTGAAGCCAACAACCCCCCCGGATGGCTGCTGACACAATCGGTTCGCATAACCAAAGAATTTCTGCACAAACTGTTAATCTGTGTCATGGAAGCTCATTCGCATGCTCGTAATCCCATTATAGGTCTCCACCTGATTCTCATCATCATAACCGACATGAGTGGGAAAATGTTCAAATTCTCTTCACAGATGAATCCCAGTTTTCACTCTACAGGGTAGATGGCAGACTAGCGAATGGGGGTCACGCCAGATACTGACTAGTTTTCTGACCCCCCCCCCCCCTTCCCTCCAGCTGGACCCACCCAATACTGTAAAGCTGCATGTTTTATGGTGGGGTTACACGTCCCGATATCGCCGCGATATCGGAGGCAACGCCGCGGGAGCGCGCATTTTTTGAGCGCTTTTCCGATATCGCATCGGTGGTTTACACGCTGCGATATCGGGAAACAACATCCCTCCGATGTCTACGCCCACCAACCCAGTAACGACCATTTAACATGGGAGTTAATGGGTGAGGTGCGAGTACGCATCGGAGTTGGGCTGTCACACGCAGCGATCCTGCTACAACAGCCTTGCGATATCGGGGAGTTGAATAGCTCTGCTATTCAACTCGATATCCTTTTGGCATCGTTCCAGGATCGCGTTGTACGCTCAAACCGTACAACGCGCGCCCGATATCGGCTCCAACTCGCGACCCACGTGACTTTTTGTCGGAGTTGGGTCGGAGTTGGACGCCGATATCGCGGCGTGTAAACCCACCATTAGAGTGGCCAACCTAGAGCGCACCTGTGCAATGATTATGGTGTCTAATCAGCATCTTGATACGCCTCACCTGTGGGGTAAATATCTCAGCAAAGGAGTAGTGATCCCCAACAGATTTACACAATTTGTGGACAATGTTTAAGGCTGCCTTCACATTTGCAGATGTCTCCGCAGCGTTCTGCGGAGGCATCTGCAAGCCTCTGCATGCAGACTGCAGCCCCTATCTTTATAATGGAGCACACGGTGTCTGCAGATGCTTGCAGACCGCCGTGCGCTCCCATTGCCCGCCATGAGTGATCTGTGCGCAGGCGGATGCCTGCGCACAAATCACACAGTGTCGTCCGCACCAGGGACGCGACATGTAACGTCCCTGGTGCGGGCGACAGTGTGTGATTTGTGCGCACAGATCACTCATGGCGGGCAATGAGAGCGCACGGCAGTCTGCAAGCATCTGCAGACACCGTGCGCTCCATTATAAAGATAGGGGCTGCGGTCTGCATGCAGAGGCTTGCAGATGCCTCCGCAGAACGCTGCGGAGGCATCTGCAAACGTGAAGGCAGCCTAACATAACAAGGCCTTTTGTGTAATAAGTCTTAGATCTTTTAGCTCAGCTCCTAAAAAATGAGAGCAAAAACAAGTGTTGCATTTATATTTTTGTTTAGTGTAATATAAAGTTGCCCTTTTTATGAAATATTAGGAAACAACATGCAAGAGCTTCATACTCAACTGGGAGCCATGTCATAATAAATATTGCATAAGTAACTATAAAACATTCATATAAGAGTTACAAAATAGCAACACCATATAATGGAGCAAACCCAAAGTGCTCACATATAATCTCCTTGTTATCCTCCCTTCCTGCTGCAGTCTATAAATACTCCATATAAGAATGATGTGTGAAAATTACAGCTGATGTCAAGGTAAGTCATTACCTCGGTGCTAAGGAAACTCATATGGGGCCTAACCGGAGAGACGGTGAGCTCATCCCTATTACACAGTGTGTCACAACCTTCTTAACCTGTATAACCTGTTACTTCCACAAAGGACTGGTGAAATAGAGACCAGTGTGTGTTCCCATCAGTGCATGGCAACACTTCCCCATGTTAGCCGAAATAATAATGGTCAACAAACCCTGGGGATTGTGGCAGCCCTTTATTTGGAATAACACATTGCTTGTACTATCGGGTCAGAGATCTTTTAAAACAATAGACATTCTTTTTGGCATTAAAAGGTTTTCCAATGAACATAGTTAATTTTAAAGATCATTTTAATTAATAGACCTTGGAATAATAATTTCAACAAGTGGATGTGTTTAAAAAAAAAAGTTTCTGTGCTGAGAATCTTATATATTTGTCCCTGCTATGTACTGTGCAATGGCCGTGTCTGACCATACAGGGACATGGTCTGATCATACCACATCTCCTGGGCTGGGATAATCTTATATATGTGTCCCTGCTAGGTACTGTGTAATGGATGTCTCTAACCATACAGGGACATGGTCTGATCATACCACATCTCCTGGGCTGGGATAATCTTATATATGTGTCCCTGCTATGTACTTTGTAATGGATGTGTCTGACCGTACAGGGAAATGGTCTGATCATACCACATTTCCTGTGCCGAGATAATCTTATATATGTGTCCTGCTAGGTACTGTGTAATGGATGTGTCTGACCGTACAGGGACATGGTCTGATCATACCACATCTCCTGGGCCTGAATAATCTTATATATGTGTCCCTGCTATGTACTTTGTAATGGATGTGTCTGACTGTATAGGGACACGGTCTGATCATACCATAGCAGGGACATATATATCACATTATCTCAGCACAGGAGATGTGGTATGATCAGACCATGTCCCGTACAGTCAGACACATCCATTACACAGTACATAGCAGGGACACATACATAAAATTATCTCAGCACAGGAGATGTGGTATGATCAGACCATATCCTTGTATGGTCAGACACATCCATTACACAGTACACAGCAGGGACACATATATAAGATTATCTCAGCACAGAAGATGTGGTATGATCAGACCATCTCCCTGTACAGTCAAACACATATAGATCTCAACAGAGGAAGATTTATTTTATTTTTTTAAATACGACCAATTGTAAAATTCTACGGTTTTGTGCAGACACTGGATTTCCCACAATTTTTCGACTTTTTTTTTTAATCTTACAAATCCGCAGTACAGCACATTCCCTGAAAAGTGTATGGGAAATTAGAAGTGTAGTGCTCATGCTATGGATTTTACTTCAGCAGACATGACGCGCATTTTTCCACTGAAAAACCTACAGCATATCATCTCTTTCAGCATATTTTGCTGTGACTTTCACCCATAAAGTTCAATGTTCGCTCCACAATACACAGCACTGTTCAGAGTAAGTATTTGCTGCTATTTGTGGCAGATTTTTTGTGTATTTTGCGCTGATGACATGGGGCTCTGCTGACTGAGTTTCAACTCTTGCTGTGAGTGGGGTGACATCACAGTCTGGTAATGAGGTCAGCTAAAGCGCCGCAGCTGAGCTCTGACCTCAGATGGACTTTTACACGTCACCCCCGCTGACAGCGGGAGCAGAAGCTCAGTTTCGAGTCCCGCTGTGATCGAAACTTTGCAGAGGATAACTGTGGAGGTATCTTAAGGAGTAGTAAATATGGGATTAGGTTTGTGATTGTGTTCTTTTTACAAATGATTTTTCACGACGGCATATTATATATTTACTTAGAGGTTCATAATAGCTGGGTCTAACATTGGCCCAACATTATGAACCTTGGGCTTAGTGCCAGCTGGCAATAGATAGCTGGCATTACTCCATGTTACCTAGTATGCCAACCCCACAGGGCAGGTGGAAGAGGTCGGGTACAGCTCCAGAAAATTACGTTTCTATGAATGCACCATTTTCTTGGGCCACCCTACGCTGAGAATTCCAGCCCCAGCTGCCTAGTTTTAACATAAAAAAAAATAATAATTTTTTTTGCCAAATTAAAAAGAAAGTAAGGGCTCCCCTGTATTTATGATTACCAGTCAGGTAAAACTAGGCAGCTGGGGGTGGGTGACAGCCCGTAGCTGACTAGTGTACCTGTGCTGGTGACCAAAATCAGCGGAGCCCACATCACATTAGGACACCAAGAAACCCTTTATTTCCATCCTTTAACCTAGCTTTATTCACAACAATAAATCAATTAAAAAAAAGCAGCAAAATCCACATGAAAAAATGTGCAAAAAATGCACCAACTTATCTGTGCAGATCTTTGTAACAGGGTGCGGATTTTGGGCGTCAAAAGCATGCAGCACACAATCTAAGTCAGCACATAGCCTTATTATTATTCCAAGACCTATTGATTAAAATTAACTTTATACGTGGGAAAATCCCTTAACCAATGATGAACCAAGGTCCACCACTGCTTTATCTGCCCCCCAAACATCCACATTCACTAATAAAACAAAAAGCAAAACCAATGGAGACAACATCGCCTTCACGTTACCTGCAGTGAAGGAGAGTCCCTAAAATCACTGTGAGATGAATTATAAAAACAGGGAGGGAAGAAATCACCTTTCCGCCACCCTCCGCAGAGATCAATAAGTCTGATTTATTGTGCCACAGCATTTATACATGAATATGGATTTCATGTCAAAAACAAGGTTGAGCTGTAAAATACATCTTAACAAAGCAACACTGCCCGTTGACACACATGCTGTGGCTGAAGCAAGGAAAATGTTAGAAAAAGCACCAACTGGCCAATTTTAGGAATCATTTTCCAGTGTAGCATTAATCTGGATTAATTATTAAAATAAATAAAAAAAAAAATATGCAATGATTGTGATTATAAAGAAATGCTGATATTGAATGGGTGCTTGCTATCACTATGGCATCTAATGCTTTGTTCTTTGCACATGATTATGGGTTTGCAGCATTATTAGCTGCTTAGCAGCCGAGCATGGCAACGAGTACTAATGCCAGGCAGGAGGTGTGAAACCAGAAAATCAGGTAATCGGTCAATGAATGAATGCATGGATGGCCACATACAACAGCACTTGCAATTGAAATACAATCAGACAAGATTATGGTGTATGGCTGACAGACTTATAACACAAATGTAATAGGATTGGTCGATGACAGCTTGGTGTATGACACAGCTCAGGATTAGTGATCAGGCTATAGTCATATCCACGTTGTGCCCATATTTATGCAATCATATTTTTTGACTGTATTTAGAAATATTATGGGGAAAAAAAAAAAAGCTACACTTTTTTCTTCCATGTGTCAGATGGGCCTTGTCAATTGTAGTCTGTGGGAGCACGAAAAAGGAAATGGATGCCGGAGCAAGAGCATACCGTCCATTTTTATGGACATATTGCAATTCTTCTTTAAAGGGGTATTCCCATCTCCACGGACCTATTCAATATGCAATAAGTGTAAGAATAATGATTTTAGCAGATACATCCAATAGAGGTGTAGTACAGTTTGATTAGCTATGTATTAGCTTATGTGCAGGCATTACAGCTTGGGTATCCATGGTTACCACTACAAGCAACATACTATACGAGTGGCCGTAACCATGGATACCAAAGCTGCAATGCCCTGCACATTGTCTAATGCACATAGCTAATCAGGAGAACTATACTACATTTCTAATTGGAAGTATTTGCTAATATTATAATTATTACACCTACAACATATTGGGAGAGCATCTTGGAGATGGGAATACCCCTTTAACATAGGAAAATGGAAAGGGAAGGTCACATCATGCAGAACTACTCTACTTATGAAAAAAAGATAGCCCCCCAAGCAGAACCTGCCAGACATTATTCTGCATCAGATGTGTGACAGCTCCAGAGCTGGCTTGTGGTTTCCGTTGATGACAGTCATATAGGGAGTGAATGTGTGGTATTATCTGTCAGTGTACAGGCTCTCCTTATGTAGCATCCATAGAACAGTGAAGGCCTTCTCTCCTCAAAACAGTTTGTTTCTTCTGGAATGGTTCTGTTCCCTAAAGAAACACAGCCCGGGGCTGCACACTCGGAGATTGTTTGGCTCACAATATTAGATCACTCATGCTGGGATTTGGGTTTTCTTTATCTACTTATTTTAACCTTCACTGCAGTATGCACAAGTCCCACCGGGGCAGACAGAGGTTTTTCTTCCTTGCAGCTACTGTTTAGTTGCCCTATATACCATGCAAGCAGGACTGGTTTATACAATGGGCACCTTTTATTTTCATTATTCATCAGATATGGATAACTCATGCCATCTCAGCAAAGCAATAGATCTTAGCACCAAGTGCAGGCTTAGTAATCCAGGAGCATCAAGGTAGTGTAAAGTGCAGCATGATGGGCAAATGACCCAGAGGTGCCAGGGAGAGAAAAAATCTATCAGATCTATGACTTATAAAGTCACATGAGAACACTTGTACAAACCGCAGCCATTTTCTACATCACCATTATAACAGACCAGAATAGGTCAAGCATGATGATACGTGACCATATGATGTCAATGAAAGAAAAAAGGAAACCAAGACTTCCAGCATTGGAAATAAATGGGTCCTAATACATAAAAACTAACTCAGACAGTAACTAGAATGACTGCTTACAACACCCTCAGACCACATCCCCAATCTTATTTCAGTGCATGATAAATGGAAGGTGCTTTCCGGCTGGCCTCTGTGGGCAGCTGCTCCACTAGACCTTGTATGCAAGCTTATAGTCTGCTGTTGTGTAGGTTGGCCATAAATCTTGTAAAACATTGGTAAGGGACCTTTCACATCAGCATTTTCGCTGATGTGCGGCAGATCCGTCAGATTTACCTTGCGGCCTGGATCCAACAAGCCCCAAGCATTGTCATGGAGCTTGCGGTCCGGTGCAGCAAGTGCAGTTTTGCTGGATGCGGCAGATGCGGCACTTGCGGCCGCAAGAAAGCAAGCTACAAGCAGCAGGCTTTTTCGCAGCCGCAAGTGCTAGATCTGCCGCATCCAGCAAAACTGCACTTGCCGCACCGGACCGCAAGCTCCATTGACAATGCTTGGGGCTTGTCAGATCCAGGCCGCAAGGTAAATCTGACGTATCTGCCGCACATCAGCGAAAATCGCTGATGTGAAAGGGGTGTAACACACATTTTTGATCAGAAGTTATTTGTAACAGAAAACAAAATTGTTCTTTATAGTAACCAATTAAAGGGAATCTATCATCAGGTTTTAGCTATGAAGAGAGGATGAGCTGAAAAATAGAGTTCAATGATGGGTCATTTATTACCTGTGCGCTGTTTACCTGTAGTGACAGTTTTATCACCTGTGATTATCATTGGCCGATTTACAAAAGCCCAATCACACTCCCTTTGATTAGCACTTCTTTGTCTATAGACATTGTACATAGAGAGCATGGTGTGGGCAGGTTCTTGCTCAGCTCTTCTTCATTGCTGAATCTAAAAACTCTGCATCCGTTAAACTAAGTGACACATCGCAGGATTCAGGGGTCTTTTCCTACATCATGCTGATCTCAGATGAGGCAGCAAAAACCTACTGACATATTCCCTTTAATACATATAAAAATGCAATGCCGACACCCATAGTATTATAAGGGTCTGATCAATTCCCAGTCCCATCACCTGTACAGGAGATAAAGAAAAGTAACATTATCTTCCCTATTGATTTCAGTTAGTTCTACAGAAGCTAGCTGAAGTCAATCAATACGAGATTTTATAGTTAATAGCAAATATGTTGTCTGTAGACTACAGTTACCTTTTTTTTAGTAGAACACAAAAAACTAGATCTCTCAAGTGTATACTGGCATACTGATAAAGAAGAAGTATTGTTAGAGTAAGGTGCGGCTTGGAATATTTACTTGCCTGATAGCTCAAAGGGAATCAGTCACCAGGTTTATGCTTTGCAATCTGAGGAAAGCATAAAACACAGCAGAGATTCTGATTCCGGTAATGTGACAGGCTCCTTGCTATAGTTTTTGATAACATCACAAGCTTTATCTGCTAGTGTTCTAATTAAAGGCACTGTCACACATAAAGAGATCGCTAACGAGACCGCTATTGGGGTCGCTGTTGCGTCACGAAATCCGTGACACAACAGCGATGTCGCTCAGTGTGACACGCACCAACGATCTGGCCCCTGATGTGAGATTGTTGATCGTTACCACTGCCCTGGGTCATTCCTACGTCGTCGTTCTCCCGCTGGGAGCGCTAGCTACATTGTTGTGTTTGACAAAGATAATGAGCAACGATCTCAACGACCTCGGTATAATTCTGGATCGCTAGTGCGTAGTTTTTCACATCGCGGTAAGATGACTGTTTAACATCTTACCAGCGATGTGTAAACGACGCACCAGCGATCTCTGCACATAGTTATCGCTGATGCGTCGTTATGTGAGATAGGGACTTAAGAGATCTGTCTGACCCATACCGTTGAGTGATAGCTGTCTGTCTACACTGGACAGCTTTCTGCCTATGCACAGTGTAAACAATCAGTGCTGGGAGGGCCAGGATATTCAGAGCTGAGGAACATTAGGCACTAGAGATGAGAGGAGTGAGTTGCAAAAGTCCAGTCCAGTATCCAGATCAGCAGTACTTGGCAATTAGATTAACTTTTTTCTTTATGCTCTTCCTTTCCTGCATGACTTTTGATTCGCTAGGGCTTACGCAATGTCATCTCTGCATCATGTTTAACAGATGACGTTGTGCAGCAGTGACAAGTGAAATGCTGGGGACACCAGAAGGTAAGAGATTTGTAGGTTTCCCTGACCTGGCTGCTCAACTGGAGCCCTGCACATCTCTACAGGAGACTACATAACTGAAAGTGATTACCATGAAGTCAAGATAACAAGGTTTCATCAAAACTATAGAAACAATCCCAGAAAGTTACTCATTTTAGGAAGTGGGGTCTCTACAAGAAATGTTGGTAAACCCAGTGTTACAAGAATTATTTAAATTGTCTCTTCAAGGAGTAAGTAGACGAACTCTAGTGCTACCTATGGAAGGTAGCAATCCTACAAGGCATAATTTACTTTTTAATGAGCCTTTTAATATGACTTCGGATTTGTGCCAGATCAGAACCCCAGACTGCAGATGCTGCATTTCAGGGCGATTGTCCCTCATCAGTGCAGTGCGTGGGATTCTAATCTGCAGCTAAAAGACTCCGCACTGCTGTTAGGCAGATTGATCCCCATAATGAGAATAGCTGCTCCCCCGGACCTCGTCTTAGCCTCTCATACAGCCAGATGAGATCCCATACACTGCACTGATGAGGGGCAATCACCCCGAAACGCAGTCTCTGCAGACAGGATTTATGCCACATCATAAACCTAAAGTAATATTAAAAGACTTTTTAAAGAGTCAATTATGACTTAGGATTGCTACTTTCAATAGGTGGCACTAGAGTTAGTCTACTTCCTCACTGAAGTGACAATTTTCATATTTACCAGAGGAGCATTGCAGCTAAAAGACTCCTCATTGCTGGCAGGCAGGATTAATCCCCATAAGGAGAGTAGCTATTCCCCCAGACAGAGTTTAGACATATTAAATCATAAGCAAGCACGTCTTTCTTCTAGTGGTCAAGTTAAAAGGTTAAAAAAAAAAAGATTAAACTTTAAATGGTGGAAGTATATGGGTAAAAAAGAAAGGCAATGCTAATTAGAAAACTTCTACAAATCCTTTGTCTATTCAAAAATGACTGCATTCTTACCTTTGGATAGTCCAATTCAAAGAAAGTTTCTAGGTTGTTGATGAGATTGGGATCAACACCCTTTAGTGGTTTTAGAAGGGAAACACCAGGAAGCTTGCTGTACGGTTGCTTGTCCGATGCCTTCTTGTTGAGATGGAGCCGCCTGAAATAACAAAATAGTATATGCATTATTTATGGACATGATGAAGCTGCACCCACACTATCAGGACCGAAGTACAAAGTGCTAAGCTAAATGTGTGATGCTTACTATACATTACATGTTCCTGCCGATCTACAGTATGAAGACTACAGTCACCTCTACAACTACAAGATCGTGAGAAAGATATTGAGAATTCACTACATACCAGAGTTCATTAGGCTAGCTTCACATTGTGTTATAGTTAAATCCGATGCTGTCCGATGAAAATCAGACAGCATCGGACCCAAACTGATCCCTGCAATCGGATGCCAAATAGGGATCCAATTCAGACATTTTGCAGGATCAGTTTGGTCTGTCACCTCGCTCCCCCTCCTCTCTGCCTCCTGTCATCTCGCTGCCCCCCTGTTCTCCCCTCTCCTCTTCTCCCCGCTCCTCCTGTCATTCAATCATAAAAAAATCTTTATTCTCACCTGCCAGTGCTCCCCCGGCGTCTACATAGAGCTCCCGATCGGTTTTACAGGACCTGCAATGATGTCAGAAGCGTCATTGGGTCACAATGTGACCCGATCAGCTGATCAGGTTGTGACATCATCACACGTCCTGTTACCGAGCGGGTGCTGATGGAGATGCCGGGGGAGCGCTGGCAGGTGATAATAAAGATTTTTTATTTTAAACACTTGATTTTAGTTATATTTAACTTCCGCAATGTATGTATATACATTGCGGAAGTTAAATTAGGCGACACACAATAGTTTTAGTGTACTGAGCATGCTCAGTACACTAAAATCGGGTCCAAGGAGACATCACGTTTCCTCGGACCTTGCTCCATAGGGCCCCATGTTAAAGGCATCGGATTTGGCATAATTGCCATCAGATTTGCCTCTGATCTGATTCTCTCAGATTTTTTTCAGGGGCCAAAATCTCAGCAGTCTACGATTTTTGCTCTTGCAAAAAATCGGACAGAATCAGATCGGAGGCAAATCGGATGGCAATTATGCCAAATCCAATCCGATCCCCATTGGATAACATGGGGGCCAATTCGGATCGGAAGCTGTTCGATTTTCATCGGACAGCATCAGATTTAATTATAACGCAATGTGAAACCAGCCTTACAAGGGTCTAAAAAGTGCATTTTTCACAACAGAAATTGACAGCACCACAAACCCATGTGGTCAGGTCATCATTATACGGTTTACGACATGTCAGATTGCTACCGTATAAGTGTGAGACATATGACCACTGAGGCTAAGGTTACGCCTGTAGTTTGTGTCCCACTATACGGAATCTTTGAGGGGTCATATTTTGCAGTACATTAGACCACTTCACCTTTCAGCCGTGTTCACACATTTTCTAGACAAAAAAAAAATAGAGGGAAACACTAGAAGGGATCAGCCACATTTATGGAAAAAGAGCAATGTAGCTTTCAGGGATGACTTTCTCTCTTGTCCGTAAAAAAGCTGCTTACAAAAAACTGGTTTTGCTGCGATTTTGGTGTATAATATTTTTCTTCAATACATATTTAATAAAGTTGGTTTCATTTCACCAAAAAAAGCAGCAAAAATCGCAGTGGTTGTGTTTTTTCACTCATTACTTTCTATGGTGCAGAATTGTCACGGGATTCTATTGTTAATTCATTGTAGTTTCTATGCATAACAGAGTGAAAACTAGTAGCACAAATTACACTGAAACACTGTGGATGTTACATTTACACCACATCAATTTACATAGAACCTTTCTTCTGCATTGCGTGGATGAGATTTGATAACATCTGAACCACAAACCTGCGTATGCATTACTCTGCAGATGTTTAACCTAGACTACCCTAAGCACATCTGTCTGTACATAAATTCAGAGACACAGAGCTACACTGTAGTCTCATTGTTAGTTTATAGGCAAGGTATAAGGGAATCAGTTAACACAGACATCCGAGTGAGGACTTAAAAGGGTTCTCCAAAAAAAAAAAAAAAAAAAGTCAATATCCTTAATTATCAAATTTTAACCACTTTACCGTCCAAGATAATCACGTTAGTCCAAGAAAATGGCAGCTTAGACTGCTGTCCACCCTGCCTTTCTGATTTAAAGGGATCCTGTCACCCCCAAAACACCTTTAAACCTATTAAAACCTGTCCCTAGAGCATATTAATACTTTCCCTACACTCCTTTTAGCTCCTATATGCACATAATCAAAGTGTATAAAAACGTTTTATAAGTACCTCATTACTGATGATAATGAGTGACTATGCTATTCATAGTCACTCATTCAGGCTGCCCCTCTTCATACTATGACGCCTCCATAGGCGTGATCTTCATGATAGATTCAAATTGCCGCCTCCCTGCACGCCTCCCCGCTGTGGCTTGTGTCGGCCGGGCTTCAGCGTGGGGCTGTGTGACGCGATCCGCGTCATTCCCGGCGCCGGGTGACGTATTTACACCGGCGCCGCTGTTGGCTTCAAGTCCCGCACTGCGCATGCGCAGTGCGCATTTTGAAGCTGACAGAGCGGCGCGGCTGTATACGTCACCCGGCGACGGAAATGACGCGGATCGCGTCACACAGCCCCACGCTGAAGCCCGGCCGACACAAGCCACAGCGGGGAGGCGGCAATTTGAATCTATCATGAAGATCACGCCTATGGAGGCGTCATAGTATGAAGAGGGGCAGCCTGAATGAGTGACTATGAATAGCATAGTCACTCATTATCATCAGTAATGAGGTACTTATAAAACGTTTTTATACACTTTGATTATGTGCATATAGGAGCTAAAAGGAGTGTAGGGAAAGTGTTAATATGCTCTAGGGACAGGTTTTAATAGGTTTAAAGGTGTTTTGGGGGTGACAGGATCCCTTTAAGAATGGAGATACCAGCTGATGAGGTAAGATTAGACTGCCCACACCGCTGTCTACCTGATCACATACTGGAGACAACGGGAGTGCTGAGGTAAGGAGAGGCTGCTCACACTGTTGTCCACCATTCTTTTAGAATGTAATACTGGATATAACAGAAGTGCTGAGATAAGAAGAGGATGCTAACATTGCGGTCCACCATGTCTTTCTGATCTATAAAATTGGAGATACCAGGGGTGCAGAGGTATCTGCTCACACTGCCTTTTTCAATGACTAGACCTTGTAGGAACCTAAACCATGTACGGTCAAACTCCCTCTCCCCCCAGGTTTCAGCAGCAGAACCTCCTACTCCAGTTGTTCACTGGCCCTCATCTCCTATTGACATTTTAAGACAGGTTTCTGTCAGTGAAACAAGACTGCAGTATCTTTATTTTACTACAGTGATTACTTTCTAAACCCAAAAGTGTGTGATTTTCTAAATGGGATTACGGTATTTAGTTTTTTTTTTATTATGAGATTTTATTAGTGAATTATTTTATATTCCTGAAGAACCCCTCCAGGGTTTGTTTGCTGTTTTATATTGTTGGAGTGGTGCTTAAAGTCCTCTGCCCCTGTTTTTAGAGATGGCTTTATCCTCTTCCAGTGCCACATTGTGTCCATAACGTCCGACTGCCCAGAAGTCAGACATTGCGACGCAAGCTCTCAGTGCAAGTCTATGAGGAGTCAGAATGAGGCGCCCATACAGAGATGTAGATTTGTGACCTCCGATGGATGCGCTCTGACAGACCAGAGCTACCGGTAAGTCACAAATCGACAGACTGACAGGAGCGATGTTGGAAAAAGGTGAAGATGGCAGCAGGGGAGCATAAGACAGGGGCCAGGGTCTTAAGGAAACGTAGCAAAGCTTCACATTGGTAACTGGTCAAGAAAATATGTTACTCCCTTTAGTCAGATAAGGCAATCACAAGCCATTCATACTTCGGTAAATGAAATCAATGTACAGCTCTGAAGTAAGCAAACTGATGTATGCATTTTCACTTGGGACCTATATATCACTGTATATGAGAGCACGATGCTGTGCAAGCAAGACTCAGCAGGATGTGAACACAATGTATGCAGCTTCAGGAAAAGTGTGATTGTGCAACATAATCGTACATTAAACACATAAAACTAAAATGCATTAATGGAAGTGCATGGGTCATAAAAGAGCCTGTCACCCCACTGCTGCATGGCAATCTAAGGCTGGGTTCACACTTGCGTTTGCAAGCGCAGCGCACCTAACGCAGCCAAACGCACATGCTTTCCGATGTTTAGCATGGGAACGCATGTGCCTGTGTTTGGCTGCGTTTGCGTTCGGATGCTCACAATTTGTGCGCCCTCCGAATGCAGCCTGTTGCATTTTTTGTGCATTTGCAGGCGCTTGTTTTATCTGCAAGCGCCCGCAAGCTTACAAACCATGCATTGAAGTTAATGGATCCGCTGTGTCCTCCGCATGACAGCGCAGGAGAACACTGTGGATGTCATTGAAATCTCTCCCGATGGCCGCCGGTGATCAGCTAGAGCCGCCGCTGATCTCCCGCCGGTGTCAGTGCGGGAGATTTGAAGTAACAGCTGATCTGACAGCTGTTTAAATCTCCCTCATGACACCGAATAAGTGAGGTCGGCGCGGGAGATTTGAAACAGCGATCAGCTGATTCTTATCTCCTGTACTGATATCACCATATTCGGTGTCAGCGCGGGAGATTTAAACAGCTGTCAGATCAGCTGTGGCCGGGAGGAGATCTCTGCCGCTGATTGGCTGATCGGGCAGCATACTAATGTGTACGCATGCTGGGATTCTCTGCTGCATTCACATCAGTATGGGCTGCGTTTGCGTCTACATGCCATACGCACGCAGACATAAACGCAAATGTGAACCCAGCCTAAATGCAGCATGTCTTCTGCATTCAGGGAAGGGGCCTCCCATGTGTGTGTACTGTGTACCCCGAGATATAGGCTTTGAAAAACTTACAGTTTGAAGCTATGGAGGTAGTCCCTAGTGCTGGAGTGAGCTAGATTAACTGGGACCATTCCCTTCCCTCTGCCTCTCTGTGCCACCTCCTGCTGTGTGGTCTTTGCTTTGTTCAGACAGCAGGGCAGGACTCTGGAGCTGAAGTCAGGACAAATTATTTGCCTGCTGTGAGTGACAGAGAGGAGGAGGGCAGAGCTAGCACAGCAGGAGGCGGCACACAGAGAGGCATGGGGAGGGCATGGCCCCAGTCAATCGAGCTCACTCCAGCACCTGGGACCACCTCCATGGCTTCTAACTAAGTTTTACAAAGCCTATATCTCGGGGTACACAGCACACAGACACATGAATAAACACTTCCATGAATGCAGCGGACATGCTGCATTCAGTACTGCATTTAGATTGCCATGCAGCAGGGGAGTCACAGGTCCTCTTTAATATTGGATATTCCACAACAAGTGGATGGGTCATTAACATACAGCACTGAGTGGGTATAATATCACAATCACAGAGAAATCAATCAGTAAGCTGCGCAACAGAACCGACGCTTCTTTATCACCATCGGCTATGGCCTCATCACGAGCCCTTCTAGGCATCAGGTAGTGCACATAATTATGGCTATGCTGGAATTTTAAGAGACAAACATGAAACGAAGAAAGATTACAGCCCGCAGGTGACAATGCCCCATCTGAATGTTCTTGTGCTGATCTTCAGTGCGAGAATGCTCCCTAAGGTCATGGGAAAGATTATTTTTTTTTGCAAATTTTGGGTGTGGATTCTGTACTAAAAAATCTACTACAAAAGCATGTAAGTAATCAGTATTGTGCTCACTCCCATTCAGGCAATGTAGGATATACAGCTATGTTCACAGCTGCTTTTTTGCAGATGTTTTTTCTGCAGCAAACTGCTCTCTAAGGCCTTTCACATCAGCGTTTTTTTTTAAATCGCGGCAGATGCGGTGAAAAACGCATCTGCCGCGATTACCGCATACCGCTGCACTTGCGCGCGGTTGCGGTTTTTGCCATGCAAAGTATAGGCGGACTTGCGGCAGGTGCGGCAAGTGCGGTTTTGCACTTGCGGCAGTGTGCGGCGCGAAAAAAACCGCGGTCAGCGCGGTTTTTTTCGCGCGCACCTGCCGCAGTGCAAAACCGCACTAGCCGCACGTGCCGCAAGTCCGCCTATACTTTGCATGCAAAACCGCAACCGCGCCGCAGTGCAGTGGTATGCGGTAATCGCGCAGATGCGGTTTTCACCGCATCTGCCGCGATTAAAAAAAACGTGATGTGAAGGCCTTAGCCGTAAAAAAAACTGTTGCTTCAAAAGCAGTTTTTGTTGCATTTTTCGGTGTATCATTTGTCTACAGCAGGGGTGGGCAACTCCAGGCCTCAAGGGCCGCACACAGTCCAAGTTTTCAGTATTTCCTTAGAATTTGACAGTTGGTAATTTAAATAATTGTAAATTACTGTACCAACTGTGAAACTCTAAGGAAATACTGAAAACCTGGACTGTGTGCGGCCCTTGAGGCCTGGAGTTGCCCACCCCTGGTCTACAGTATAGTTTTACTTAAGTTGGGCTGCTTTCACACTGGCCAAAATTCAGCAGATTTACTGCATCTGCGGTCTAATGGCCACACTTGTGGCAAGCCCCATGCATTGTCTATGGGGCTTGCAGTAAAGTGCAGCAAGTGCGGTTGCGGCCGCAAAAAAAAAAAAAAAACACGCTGCTGACCGTGTGTTTTTTTCCCGGCCGCAACCGCACTTGCTGCACTTTACCGCAAGCACCATAAACAATGCACGGGGCAAGTGCGGCCGTTAGGCGGCAGATGCGTTTTTTTTGTCTGGATCCGGGCAAAAACGCCTATGTGAAGGGGCCTTAGTTTCATTCACCACAAGAGCAGCTAAAAATGCAGTTGCGTTTTTGTAATCTCATTGCTTTCAATTGTGACAAAAATGCTACAATAATGCTGAAAGAATTGACACACTGCAGTTTTCCATTTTAATCAGGAAAAAAAAGCAAGTAGAACGAGATTTCTGAAATCACATAGTTACTTAAGGCTAAGTTCACACTAGCGCTTGTGTCTGGCATGCAAATGCAGTGCCAAACGCTGACATACTCATGTGAACGCAGCGGAGATTCTCCGCATGTGTTCACATCAGTATGGTGCCCAGCCACCCAATCAGCGGTCTTGGCGGCGGGCGCCGAGGATCAGCGGCGGCTGCCGGGAGAGATTTCAATGTGAATCCACAGCAGTCTCCTGTGCTGTCATGCGGAGGACACTGCGGATCCATTGCCTTTCATTAATTCTTTGTGCGCTTTGTGGATGCTTGGTGATAAAACAAGCGCCCACGAACGCACAAAAATTGCAACATGTTGCATTCGGAGGGCGCACAAATTATGCGAATCCGAAAGCAACCAAACGCAGGCACCATGCGTTCCCATGTAAACATAGGAACACAGTGCGCTTGCATTTGGCTGCATTCGGTTACGCTGCGTTTAATAATGCAAATGTGAATCCAGCCTAAGAAGTAGTTTCAAAATTGCATTTAAAATAAATAAATAAATAATCGCAGCAAAAATACAATGTGTGAACATAGCCTAAAGGAAATAGATGTCACATGTAATTTAATTTTAACACAGAAAATTTCCAGTGTATAAAGGGTGATCCTTCATCTAAATTATAGTGACACTATTGTTTTAACTGCTGACAAGAGATGTCTCCGAAGGCTGGTGCAGATGATGGAAAAAACACCACATCAAACATCCAAAGACCGGAAGGCCAACTTGGAACAGTCTGGAGTCATGGTTTCAACTAATATCATATGCTGTACACCAAACCAAGAGGAGTTTTATGGGTGAACGCCAAAGAAGAACCATAGCTGAAGAAAAGGCATAAGAAACAAATGATTTTTGCAAAGAGTACCTTGACAAACCACAATGTTTCACAAAAAAACAGACCTTTTTGGCAATGCAAAGCAGCAGTTTGTTTACAGATGATACAATGAAGCTTATAAGGAAAAGAACACCCTACCAACAGTTAAGCATGGTGGAGGATACATAATGATGAGGGGTTGCTTTGCTGCATCAGGTACTAGAAGGTACTAGAGACTAGATACATCTCAGGAATCATGAAATCAGACGATTATTAAGAGAACACAGGAATGGTTAAAAAAGATAAAATGAACAGTTTTAAAATGGCCAGCAATAAGCTCCTGACCTCAATCCTATTGAAAATCTTTGGGTGAGCTGAAATCTGCCATTGGCAGTAAAGGCCCAGTTACACAGTACGATATCAAACTATAATCGCTCAAACATCACGGGTTTGGAGACGTTCAAATGACATCGTTAGTACTTCGTTGCGTGTGACACCGAGATATGACTAAAATAATTTGTAGAATCGTTGATTGCAGATTTGAGAACATGTTCTCAAATCAAACGATCCTCGATCAGCCACACTGCATCGTTCTGTGTGACACCGCGATAACAATGTCATTCACGACTTTTCCCATTCACAGCAGTGAACAAATATCGTTCGCTGAGTTCTGTGAACGATACCTGCTCACAACATTGTTGGTGCGTTGTCCACGATATCTAGACATGTGATATCTCACCAAAGTTCTCTAAACGATGTCCTAACGACTGCGCACCCATGAGATCGTTAGTGATAATGTTTCTACATTGAATCATGTAATCATTGAACCTTAAGAACTCTGCAAACATTCAAGAGCTTGAACAAACTGCAGAGGAAGAATATACTAGCTGAAAACTGCAAGATGCTTATAGATATAAGAAACGTTTGGAGGCTGTCATCAATGCCAAAGAGTGTGCTACCAAATATTAATTAGGGGTGCGTTTATTGCTGCACATGTGGTTTATTATATTTATTTCTTCTTTGAAAACTGCAATATGTAAGTTGCCAAACAATGTTTTATTGTTGAATTACTTTGGGCCACTAATTAAAAACTCTTGAGAACTGAATTGAATATTAATTTTACAGATGACCAGATTGCGAGAATATTCCAACTTACAGTACCTCCATTAGTTCAAAGTTCCAAGAGACCAATTACAAATTGCTCTCAAGGTGGTACAGAACACCGGTCAAGCTCAATGCAATGTTCCCGGGGACGGGTATAGAATGCGGGAAGGAACAAGGCTCATTCACGTATATCTTTTGGGATTGTGAAGTTATACGACCTTTCTGGTCTGCAGTGGAGAATGTGATACCACTGGTTTCAGATATTAAACTACCCTTATCACCGGCTTTGATACTCTTGCATCACTGTGAGATCCCCGTGAAGATATATAGGAACTCTCTGTTCAAATTTCTAATAATAGCTGCCAGATCTTGTATCCCGATCTTGTGGGGGAAAAACACCCCTCCCACCATCTCCCACTGGATGAGACGGGTCAATGAACTGATGTATATGGAGGATCTGACATCTTCTCTACAAGATTCCCAGACTAATTTTGGTTCTACTTGGTTGGTCTGGATGGAATTCCAACAAAATGAGCGGTATCACTCCCTGATTGGTGGTGGGTTGCCCTCAGATCATCTTCCAATTTGAGTGGGTTGCCTGTCGTGGCGGGCCTGGGGTGGGATGCCCTACCCTGGATTCCCCCTCCTACTCCCATCCTTCCCTCACTCTCCCAAGTCGATTGGTCTCCACCTTCCCCCCCTCGCCTTTTCTTTCTACTCCTCCCTTGACCTCTAGTTCTTGTCAATCATCTTTTTATTTTGATACGACCTCGATTCTCTGTCCGTCGACTTCAATATAACTTGTATCTCATAGGGTTAGGCCTTATGGTGGCCATGCACAAGGCCATTGTTGCTGAACTGCTAAGGACCTATTTCTCAATTTCTTATTTCTCCATATTATGATGGTGCTGTACTATTCTTATGAGCCCGACGTACTTGTATCACTACATGGAACTGGTGATATTTGAGGGCACTGATAAGAGTCATAATGGAAAAAACAGTGCCGTAGTGCGCTTGGGTCCTCTAGATAAAAATCAGCAACGTCTACTCTCTTGACATTTCTAGCGATGAGTGAGTGGTAGGATCTTCAGGTTCGGATAGTTCCAATGAATACTTTGAATGAGTAATGAGTAACAAATCCAAAGCAAGTCAATGGGGAACTCACTCGGATCTGAATACTGAAACAGTTCAGAGTGTTCATTAGAGCTATCCAAACTCGCAAATTTCACTCCTCGCTCATCACAAGCAGTTTCTGATCTGTAGGTCCTCTCCAAATTTCACAACGGACTCCACTGAACAGTAAAAAAATGCATTAAACACAAGGCAAAAAAGCCTCAATCCATATAAAAGTCACAACCCCTGGGTGAACATACCCAGAGCATTGTTAGTCCCAAGAATTTCTACATTCCTTCATACATGCCTTCCAATCTGTCACAATTCTGCCAGGAATCTATGTAAGGAGCTTTTCTTGGCACACCCAATTTGTTAAACAAAACTTCTAGAGATAATAGATCACAAGGCTGGAAAATAAAAGGACTTGTTTTATACTTAGATATCTGTAACCAATCTCCAGCATGTGAGCGCTGTCCTTACAATCAGGAAGAATTACATGAATTACTAGAATTTAGAAAATTAACAGTCTGTGTTATAATTACTGTATATATTTTATACATACCGTATATATCACACACACCTATATATTATATATATCACACACACACATCTATATATATACACACACACATATATAATGTGTAGAGATCGGCTTCTCTAGCAAGGTTCTGCATCTAAAAGATTCAGATCCTTTTTTTAACCCCTTAGAGATGGAGCCATTTTTCATTTGTTGGTTTTTGTAGTTTCACTTCACCTTTCACTAAAATGCTCGGGTCGAGAATATCGAGATGCTCAAAATATATATTTTGACTTCATCTTAGCCATGTTTATGTCCGTACAAAGAGAATTCCCCAATTCCTATGGGGAATGCGAGCATTTTTCCAGCGGTGTTGGCGCGGGAGCTTTAAACACTGCTGATCTGACAGCTGTTTACATGAACCGCGCCGACACCAAACAGCTGATGTCGACGCGGGAAATTTAAACAGCTGTCAGATCAGCAGGGTTTAAAACTCCCGCGCCAACACCGCCGGAAAAATGCTCAGATTTCCCATAGATTAACATTGGGCTCTGTGCTCAGGTCGAGCACCCGAGCATCTCGATATGCTCGACCCAAGCCTTGAACACCCGTCAGATCAGCTGCGCGCAGCCAGCTTGAGCACAGTGCGGTCAGGTCTGATATAGACCTGATGATGCTGTGCGGCCAGTCAATCAATGTAATGCCACAACCAGCATTGCTGTGGCCTTATAGTGTGTTGCAGCCAATCCCTGCGTGTGGGCTGGCTCTGTAAAGAGCGCCAACATGCAGGACGGGGACCCAAGCATGAGCCCGAGATGCTCGGGCGAGTACCGGCGAGCATGCTCGTTCATCACTATTTATTAGTCAACGTGTTTCAGGACTCCCAGACACATTCTGAAACATGGCAATATGACAAGGATTTGTCCAGAGGAAGAGACCAGGAGCACTGAAACGCATTGACTAATAAATCAATATGATATTCACCCTTTGATGTCTCGTGGAATACGGCAGTGCAGTTTCCAACCCTTCATCCCCCCTACTCTATATGCACCACGCTGAGGCAGCAGTTGTGATATGCTTTGATAATGGTTGTGACTCTCACAACCACACAAGGTGAGCTCCGATACCTATTTATCTCTCAGACCCTTCATCCTCCCTACTTTAATTTTCTGAGATAACGACCTTTGAGTTTTCATTGGCTGTAAGCCATAATCATCAACATTTACACAAAAACACTTGAAATAGAAGTTCACTCTGTTTGTAATGACTCTAAATATATGTTACACTTTACATATTGAATTACTGTCATGAATTAACTTTTTGATGAGATTCTAATTCATCGAGACGCACCTGTAGATCTAGGAGGATTGACCGTGTTGGAATTTTCAATGAGACTTAAAAAAATAATTCTACCATTATTCAGACATTACAACATTCACTTTGTTGTAGAAAATGACTTTGTTACCTTGCTCCAGCTGTCAAATTTATAGTTTTTGTTAATTACAAAACAACGCCATTTTTTATCTCGTTAGGCAACGTAGCTAACGAGCTGGGCAACATAGGAGTATTCCCCAGCTGCCACAACAACCCATCGGCACCCTGCAATCGCTTTGCTGGGTAACAAGGGCTTTTTGATCGTTTACCTTAACTGATCATAGAATTAGTACAAATCTATCCAACAGGTGTAAACCACACCTGATATTTTTGTCACTTAAAGTATGTTCCCACATATCAAAAAGGTATGTATTGTGTGTTCCAGCATGCAAAAGTAGATTTGTTTGAACCTGTAGGAAGAATGTCTTCTTGTCCGGTAGAATAAGCCTTACCTCGAAGTACATCCCAATAGATGAATGAACAAGCTGAAAAATGTGACTTGGCGCTCTACAAATACACCAGGACCCAAACATCAATGTCACACAAAATGTACTGGTATACATGGCACAAATATATATTTAGACTTCATCTTAGCCATGTTTACGTCCGTAGGAAGAGAAGAAGCTCATCTCCTATGGAAATTAAGGACTGAGTATCAGGAGAACCAATGTGACCGATTATCCTTGGGCGAAGACCAGGTGAATCGTACTTGTTGATTTTCACCATGAGTGATCCTGTGTGTCCCCATCATCTCCCATGGGGTGACAGTACACAATCAGACTATTGGTTCGACCTGATTAAGTTAAAGAGGTTTTGACAATTAATGGGTTTGGCTTTATTCACGAAGGTCAAGAGCTGTAATGTGTTTTTACTTTACTTTAAGAAGAACACCTGACCTATGGTATGAAGGCCCCTGTCAGCATCCCACAGATCCCAACTACTTGTATTGACAGAAATAGTGCTGTCTCCGGCAGGGCTGTGGAGTCGATAAGCCAAACATCTGACTCCAGCTCCATCAAAATGGACACTGACTTCACAACCATGGCTGTGAAGTCAGTAAACCAAACATCTGACGCAGACTCTTCAATTTCCATGAATTCGACCATTATGGACTCCGACTCCATAACCATGGCTGTGAAGTCAATGAGCCAAACATCCAACTCCACCAACATGGACACCAACTCAGACTCCACAGGCCTGGTATAACCAGTTATTTAGTCATTTCATCCTCTGCTCTTCCTAGCATTTCGGTACAGTGAGGCATCCCACGAGTCACCTGTTTGCTCAATAAGACCAAGTTCAGACAGTCATACTGAAATTGGAGCCAGTCACAGCCACAATGTGTGCTCTTATATATAGCACTGGTACATTGACTATAATAAATTAATTTGGGCTCTATGCAGTGCGGTGCACACAGCACACATACATATAATACACTTGCCTGCACAAGCCCTTAGGCTGCGTTCACACGCAGCGTATGGCCCGCGTAATTCCTGCTTTTATGCGGTGCTTTTGAGCGCTTGTGTAAATGCAGTGCCAAACAAAGCTAGATACGCCTTTTGCTGGAAGGAGTGCAGACGCCACGTATTTTTGCGCACACGCTTTCACTGCAAAAGCACGTGCGCAAAAAGAATTGACATGGCAATTCTTTGTCCTTTTTTCGGCGCACTTTTCCCATAGGCTACATGTTAAAATGGCCTCAGGGAAAGCGTGCCGGGAAAAGAGCAACATCGTAAAGCAGTCACTCTTTTTTGCGCAAAACGCGCCACTGCACAATACACGGCAAAATATGCCACGTCTGAACGTAGCCTTATAGAAAGAAATATATTAATCACTAAACTGAAAACGCAAAATAGAGTAGAGAAGTTACAATGATAAAACAGACTATACTGAATCTATTCTCACAAATCTATATGTCAATCTGCTCCACTCCCCTATGACATGGTGCCTGGACTGCATTTCATAGTGACAGGTTCTCTTTAATACACATAAAGCTCCTTAAGGAAAAGCTAGCATCATTTACCTAAAATATAGCCAAGATCTTAATCAGAATGAGGGGAAGGGGGGGGGCTATTTGGCAAAAATATTCCCATGCTTACGATGGATCTTTCTTGGACAGTGGGCACCGCTATGTACACACTCGTGTATTGGTGCATGCAAGATGCTGATTAATCAGACACAGATACTGAGGGAAAACCAATCAGCTGGAACCAAGCACATTATAAGGGTAGGAGCATACACATGTAAGAGCAGAGATCTGAACTGCAGCTGAAAGCCAATGGTTAATCTGCCCCGCACCTCCTACAGATGGGCAGAGGAAACCCCAAAGCTGACGGGAATAGGAAGAGCACTTCAAGGAAATGATGCAGCGAACGTATGAAGAAGAATGAAGCAAGTTTTCAGAATAACCCTTCTCAGCCAAAATAGCAAAGTGACATGGATAATCCCATTAACTGTGCCGCTGATCCCTTGAGATGCCAACAAGTCATGGTGACCACAACAGCTGTGGCTTGTGCACTCACAGCTACAACAGTCACCCTTATTAATTCCATTAGGTGGATGAATTATTAGTAATCAGGCCCTGTCCCAATTCTGCACCCTGACAATACACCGGGGACCTGTTGTGCCCACAGTACTGAACAGTCACTGGTTGTCTCAAAGCTAAAGGAAGACACCTTTCACTACACAATCCACTATAATGGATAGTGCTCAATCGGCATTCTCCAAGGATATAAGGAATGCCTTCACTCTGCTTTAAATCCTTGGAAAAAGCTATATAGTTATAGCCATAGCTGCTAAAAAACCTAATTTATTGTTGGATAACTAGTTGGCATTGCCCGAAGGACTTTCCACCCCCCCTTTCCTACAGTCCTGAATGCCCAATCAGTGATCTCCCTTGCCCTGACATTGTTCCACATCTTAAGGCAATTGATGAACCCTCCACTTTCTGGTGGCAGAGTGATTTTAAGGGTTAAAGTACATTATATCATGGTGATGCCAGTACCCCTGGCACTTCTCAATACTATAGGATGTAAGTGGTTTTGTGTGATGCAAGATGCACTTTGTTTGTGAACTTCTCACTGTAAGGCCTCATTCACACTTCAGTATTTTGCACCAGTGTTTGCCTGCCAAAACCAGAGGGGAACCTTACAGAGAAAACTACAATAGGAAGCATTGACACCTGTTCTGCGAGTTAGACACCCCTGATTTTGGCATACAAATACTGATGTGTGAATAATTAGACATGTTTCTAGTTGCAGCAAGTGAATGGACGTTGTCCAGATGGTAACAAAATGGAATGACTGGGACATGAATGACAAGGTCACGGCGAGGAGAAAGGGAGCACCCATGATAAACCAAGAATAACCAGGAGTGCTAAACCTCCCAAAATGGAAAGAAAAGATGTGATGCTGACAAATCAAGCAAGCCACGTGACTACCAGACCACCAAACTGATCACAGGAGCAGGAAAGGCACAAAACAGGTCTGCAGAGGCCATAGTCCATCACCTGGAGAACGTACGTGCACCATGTCAGCACCGGCCTCTGCCAACCCACAGTACATGATCTGTGGAGGCAGCACAGATCTTATTGTAGCAACAACCACCAATTCAGAGCACACAGGCTAGAAGTTAATGGTGCATTATCTCAGAAGACGAGAATGAGGAAATCTGGAGTAGTCAGCAGATTACCCGGCATCACATCAGACATTCACCAATGAGGGGCTTCACTTATACTGCACCAAATATACGCACAGTACATCATGGGGATAGCATATACCCAGCACCGAGGAGGAAAAACACTATTCACAGCTAGTCTGGGATAATGGCACCTGAAAATCCTAGTCAGACAGGTATACAAAGTATAGGGAGTATACCATCAGCCCTGCAAGGAGGGCAGGTATCTAATACCTATTAGTGCTCGGGTGGGTATAGTATTAGAAAGATGGCATAAGTACAGGTGACAATATCCTCTTTTAGACAATATATGGCTAGAAATGGAGTACAAAGGAGCAAGATAAAAAAAAAAAAAAAACACAGGCCTAGATGTTCTGCTTGTAAAGTGCTTGAGCAGACACTTGAGATGTCAATAGCAGCAGCATGACAGCAGGACGCCCCCTCCCCCTTCCTGGAAGAGGCTACTTCCTCCTGCCATGCTAAAATAATCCATACCATGCAGACACCACCTTCTGAAGTACACACGTGTATGGCCTGTAACACGCACATATATGCTGCCCATCGCAGGCACTCACATGCACATATAGGCAGCTAATCGTGCATCCAAACACACACATATGCAGCCCATAATGGGCACATTCATACATCACTCATGTGCAACCCACGACGCATACCCATATATCACAAAAATGTGCTGTCCGAGATGCAAACAGCCATGCAACCCGCAGCACATATGTGCAGCCTGTAGCCCACAAACATATGCAGCCTAAAACGCACATTCACATTAATTGCACATATCCATAGCTTCAAGCGTACGTGCATATATTGCACATATATGCAGCCCACAGTGCACACACACATATATATCAGACCTATATGCAGCCCATGGTGCACGCGTACATATATATGGCCCCAAAAGCTGCCCGCGATGCACACACAGACATCGCACCTATATTCAGCCTGCAGTGCACACACATATATATCTGACCTATATGCAGCCCATGGTGCACGCGTACATATATATGGCCCCAAAAGCTGCCCGCGATGCACACACATACATCGCACCTATATTCAGCCCGCAGTGCACACACATATATATCACACCTATATTCAGCCTGCGACACGCACACAAATATATCACACCTATACGTAAGCCCACGGTACACCTGCATATTACACCTATGTGTGCACACTGCATATATCATACATGCAACATGCAGCGCACGCCCACATATATATCTCACATACATGCAACACGTAGCACACGCCCACATATATATTGCACGCATATGCGGCCCGCTGTGCAAATATATATCGCACACTCATGCAGCCCGTGACACACATATATATCGCACACATATGCGGCCCATGACATGCACACACACATCCCACGTATATTCAGCCCGCGGCGCACACATGCAGCCCACAGTGTACACACACATATCCCACATATATGCAGCCTGCGGCGTGCACACACACATATGCAGCTTGTGGCGCACATATACCACACACATATGCAGCATGCGGTGTGCACACATACATATATTTCGCATACATATGCAGCCCGTGGCGCACATATACTGCACACATATGCAGCCCGCGGCGCACATATATTCAGCCCACGGCGTGCACACACACACATATCTCACGTATATACAGACCGTGCAGTGCACACACACATATCCCACGTATATATGCAGCCCACGGCGTGCACGCACACACACACACAGATCTCACGTATATACAGACCGTGCAGTGCACACACACATATCCCACGTATATATGCAGCCCACGGCGTGCACACACACACACATATCTCACGTATATACAGACCGTGCAGTGCACACACACATATCCCACGTATATATGCAGCCCACGGCGTGCACACACACACATATCTCACGTATATACAGACCGTGCAGTGCACACACACATATCCCACGCATATATGCAGCCCACGGCGTGCACACACACACATATCTCACGTATATACAGACCGTGCAGTGCACACACACATACATATCCCACGAATATATGCAGCCCACGGCGTGCACACACACACATATCTCACGTATATACAGACCGTGCAGTGCACACACACATATCCCACGTATATATGCAGCCCACGGCGTGCACACACACACATATCTCACGTATATACAGACCGTGCAGTGCACACACACATACATATCCCACGAATATATGCAGCCCACGGCGTGCACACACACACATATCTCACGTATATACAGACCGTGCAGTGCACACACACATATCCCACGAATATATGCAGCCCACGGCGTGCACACACACACATATCTCACGTATATACAGACCGTGCAGTGCACACACACATATCCCACGTATATATGCAGCCCACGGCGTGCACACACACACATATCTCACGTATATACAGACCGTGCAGTGCACACACACATATATCCCACGTATATATGCAGCCCGCGGTGTGCACACACACATATATCCCACATATATGCAACCCGCGGTGCACATGTACCACACACATATCCAGCCTGCGGCGTGCACACACATATATATCCCATGTGTATGCAGCCCGCAGCGTGCACACAGACATATATACCACACACATACGCAGCCCGCGGTGTACATAAACCACACACATATGCAGCCTGCGGCGTACATATACCACACACATATGCAGCCTGCGGCGTGCACACACACACATATATACCATGTGTATGCAGCCCGCGGTGTGCACACAGACATATATACCACACAAATACGCAGCCCGCGGCGTACATATACCGCACACATATGCAGCCTGAGACATGCACACACACATATACCGCACACATATGCAGCCTGAGACATGCATACACACATATACTGCACACATATGCAGCGGACACAAACACATATACAATGCAGATACATGTACCCAGCGGCGCACACACACATATACATATATATACACGTAGTGTGACGTCCTGGACACACCGTCCATTCATACCCTGGAGCCCTGTCTGCGGTGGAGGAAGGCCGCCCCCCCTCATGTGATACCTGTGTACGGAGATCCAGCACACACAGCCACTTACGTGTAAATGATGGATAAGAAATGCATGAACCACAGGACGAAGAAGAGGACAACGCCGAAGATGGCGAGACCTTGTAGGGCCAGATCCAGGACGGCCATAACCGGGCGAACACTGGGGCTCTATCCTCCGCTGTATACCGGGTGTGGGGCGGTCAGGGCAGGGTGATCAGCGGTGTCAGTACTGTGTCACCCCGCACGACATGGACGCGGCAGAGTGTCCAGAGAGGAGCGTGCAGCTTCAGTTCATTGAGCGTCCTCCGTCAGCGGTCAGTGCAGGCTGCGCTGCTCAATGTGACGACCCACAAAGATAACTGACACCGGCGCCAGAGCAGCACTCCAGCTCTACCACCCTTCTCAGCCAAACACGTCACCACGCCCCCTCTGTGGCCACGCCCACCCATGTCCGGCTCGTTCGCTCACTCAACGCCACCGTCGCACTAAACACTCCCCAGTGTCCTGCTTACAAGACACGCCCCCCGGGCTGCACTGTAACCCCGCCCCTCCCCTGGACCTCCTCTTGGAGGTAGCAGGTGGGCGGGGCGCAACTACAAACCTTGCTGAAACTATCGCAGTGACGTCATGAGAGAGCGAGCGAGAGGCGGTGCCGGAAAGTGTGTGACTGGGAGACGTGTGTGGAGACGGTGTCGTCATCGTCCTCGGGCAAATGCTGATAATTGGTGTGTGCGGTCACAGTACAGGAAATACTAGTTCAAGAGAATGGAGCTTTGTGTGTATAAGCTCCAAGGAGAGATGGTGCCGAATGGTCATGCACGTAGTGAGGATGACCGTCTCACCCTGTAATAGTGAGAATGAACGTCCTAATGGCCCCCCCCCAGTAATAAGAATGCAGACCCTAATAGCCCCCAGTAATAAGAATGCAGACCCTAATACCCCCCAGTAATAAGAGAATGCAGTACCCTAATACCCCCCAGTAATAGAGAATTGCAGGTCCTAATAGCCCCCCAGTAATAGAGAATTGCAGGTCCTAATAGCCCCCCAGTAATAGAGAATTGCAGGTCCTAATAGCCCCCCAGTAATATAGAGAATTGCAGGTCCTAATGCCCCCCCAGTAATAGAGAATGCAGGTACTAAATAGCCCAGTAATATGAGAATGCCCGTCCTAATGCCCCCCCAGTAATAGAGAATGCAGACCTAATAGCCCATAATAGATAGAGGCACAAATACCCAGTAATAGTGAGAATGCACGTCCTAATGCCCCCCCAGTATATAGAAGAAATGCAGAGCCCTAATAGCCCCCCAGTAAAAAAGATAATAGAGAATGCAGGCCTAAATAGCCCAGTAATAGTGAGAATGCACGTCCTAATGCCCCCCCCCCAGTAATAAGAATGCAGACCCTAATAGCCCCCCAGTAATAGAGAATGCAGACCTTAATAGCCCCCCAGTAATAGAGAATGCAGGTCCTAATAGCCCCCCAGTAATAGAGAATGCAGGCCTAAATAGCCCCCAGTAATAGAGAATGCAGGCCTAAATAGCCCAGTAATAGTGAGAATGCACGTCCTAATGCCCCCCCCCAATAATAAGAATGCAGACCCTAATAGCCCCCCAGTAATAGAGAATGCAGACCTAATAGCCCCCCAGTAATAGAGAATGCAGGTCCTAAAAAGCCCCCCAGTAAAAATAGAGAATGCAGACCCTAATAGCCCCCCAGTAATAGAGAATGCAGGCCATAATAGCCCAGTAATAGTGAGAATGCACGTCCTAATGCCCCCCCCCATAATAAGAATGCAGACCCTAATAGCCCCCCAGTAATAGAGAATTGCAGGTCCTAATAGCCCCCAGTAATAGAGAATGCAGGCCTAAATAGCCCAGTAATAGATAGAATGCAGACCCTAATGGCCCCCCAGTAATAGAGAATGCAGGCCCAAATAGCCCAGTAATAGTGAGAATGCACGTCCTAATGCCCCCCCCCCCAGTAATAGAGAATTGCAGGTCCTAATAGCCCCCCAGTAATAGAGAATTGCAGGTCCTAATAGCCCCCTATAATATAGAATGCAGGCCTAAATAGCCCAGTAATAGTAAGAATGCAGACCCTAATGGCCCCCCAGTAATAGAGAATGCAGGCCCAAATAGCCCAGTAATAGTGAGAATGCACGTCCTAATGCCCCCCCCCCCCCAGTAATAGAGAATTGCATGTCCTAATAGCCCCCCAGTAATAGAGAATGCAGGCCTAAATAGCCCCTATGTAATAGAGAATGCGCCCTAATGACCCCCAATGAAATGCAGCCCAAATAGCCCATAATAGTGAAATGCACTCCTAATGGCCCCCCAGTAATAGAGAATTGCAGGTCCAATAGCCCCCCAGTAATAGTGAAAGCAGCCTGAATGCCGCCCGTCCTAATGAATGAATCACGCCTCCCCCCCCCCCAGTAATAGAAATGAGGTCCAAAGCCCAGTAAAGAATTGCAGTCCTAATAGCCCCCCAGTAATAGAGAATGCAGGCCTAAATGCCCAGCCCAGTAATAGTAATAGAAGAATGCAGACCCTAATGGCCCCCTAATAAGAATCAGCCAATGCCCAGTAATAGTAGAATGCAGCTCCTAATAGCCCAGTAATAGAGAATGCAGTACCTAATGCCCCCCAGTAATAGAGAATGCAGGTCCTAATAGCCCCCCAGTAATAGAGAATGCAGGCCTAATACCCCCGTAATAGAGAATGCAGCCCTAATGGCCCCCCGTAATAGAGAATGCAGGCCCAAATAGCCCAGTAATAGAGAATGCACGTCCTAATGCCCCCCCCAGTAATAGAGAATTGCAGGTCCTAATAGCCCCCCAGTAATAGAGAATTGCAGGTCCTAATAGCCCCCTAGTAATAGAGAATGCAGGCCTAAATAGCCCAGTAATAGTAATAGAGAATGCAGACCCTAATGGCCCCCCAGTAATAGAGAATGCAGGCCCAAATAGCCCAGTAATAGTGAGAATGCACGTCCTAATGCCCCCCCCCCCCAGTAATAGAGAATTGCAGGTCCTAATAGCCCCCCAGTAATAGAGAATGCAGGCCTAAATAGCCCAGTAATAGTAATAGAGAATGCAGACCCTAATGGCCCACCAGTAATAAGAGAATGCAGGCCCAAATAGCCCAGTAATAGTGAGAATGCACGTCCTAATGCCCCCCCCCCCCAGTAATAGAGAATTGCAGGTCCTAATAGCCCCCCAGTAATAGAGAATGCAGGCCTAAATAGCCCAGTAATAGTAATAGAGAATGCAGACCCTAATGGCCCACCAGTAATAAGAGAATGCAGGCCCAAATAGCCCAGTAATAGTGAGAATGCACGTCCTAATGCCCCCCCAGTAATAGAGAATGCAGACCTTAATAGCCCCCCAGTAATAGAGAATGCAGGTCCTAATAGCCCCCCAGTAATAGAGAATTGCAGGTCCTAATAGCCCCCCAGTAATAGAGAATGCAGGCCTAAATAGCCCAGTAATAGTGAGAATGCACGTCCTAATGCCCCCCCCCAGTAATAAGAATGCAGACCCTAATAGCCCCCCAGTAATAGAGAATTGCAGGTCCTAATAGCCCCCCAGTAATAGAAAATGCAGGCCTAAATAGCCCAGTAATAGTGAGAATGCACATCCTAATGCCCCCCCCCCCCCCAGTAATAGTGAAAATGGACGTCCTAATGGTCCCCCCAGTAATAGTGAAAATGCACATCCTAATAGCCCCCCTATAATAGTGGGAATGCATGTGCTAATAGCACCCCAGTAATAGAGAATGCAGGTCCTAATAGTCCACCCTCAATAATAGAATGCAGGTCCTAATGTTCCCCCAGTAATAGTGAGAATGCACATCCTAATGGTCTTCGAGTAATAGAACGCACGTCCTAATGATCCCCCACAGTAACCCTCCAAAAATCAGAGATCAGGTCAAGATGGTTCTGATTGCTCCTATATAGCCCAAGATGATCTGGTACAGTCTGATATTAAGTTTCAGTCTGTATGCTTCTATCCCGCTATCTGAGGACATCGATCTCCTCTCCCAGGGCCTTCTGTTCCACCCAGAGCCCCAAAAACTCAAGATATTGAGAGCCAAAGGGCTTTCAGATACTACTCTTCAGAAATCCCGCAAACCAGCAACCAATGCTATATCTGGATAAGTGTGGAAGACATTCTCTTCCTGGTGTGCACCTAACATCTCGGACCCCTTCTACCCAAATATCTCTCAGATTCTAGACTTCCTTCAGATGGGTCTATAATTGGGTCTTAAACCAAGTATCCTGAAAGTGCAGGTCTCTGCTTTTAAGTGCTGTGTTTGATTAGACCTTAACCAGCCATAGGAGGATTAGATGCTTTATGATTTCCACCTCTAGACTCTATCCTATACATCAGTCTTTAGTCCCAACTTGGGCTCTTAGTGTAGTCCTCAAGGGTATCTCTCAACCTCCCTTTGAGCCATTATCATCCTTCAACATTCATAATATCTCTTACAAGACTGCCTTTCTTATTGCCATTACCTCAGCTAGACGGGTTGGAGAACTACAAGCCCTTTCTGTAAGGGAACCCTATTTAAAGATTCTTGACAACAGAATTATCCTTAGGTTTGATACATCCTTTTTGCCAAAGGTTGTTTCCTCCTTTCACAGATCTCAAGGGATCATCCTGCCGTCCTTCTGACAAGATCCGTCCAATAGTAGGGAAGAAGAATTTCATTCTCTGGATGAACATAGGGAACTACTTTAATTTTACTAAGTCATTTAGATTAGATCAGAACCTTTTAATCCAACCCTCAGGAAGGAGCAAAGGTAGAAAAGTATAAAAAATTACAGTTTCCAATTGGATTAAACGTGATTTTCGTGAGACTTATGCTAGTCGGGGTCTATCCCCTCCAGAAGGTCTCACTGCACATTCCACAAGATCCAAGTCAGTTACCTGGGCCAAACATGGAGATGTTTCCATTGAGCAAATATGCAAAGCCGCTATGTGGTCCTCCATCCATATGTTTATCAAACATTACAGGCTGGACTTCTCATCTGTTCAAGACTAGGGATGAGTGAGTATGCTCGTTACTATCGGCTACTCGTAGAATAGTACGGTATTCATGCTACTTGTTACTCGGCGAGTTTACTTGTTATTACTCATTATGAGTAACGTGTACAATACAAGTCAATGGGAAATGCGAGAACTATGCTGTTGGACCCAACAAAGCGGTCTGGGGGCCTGAGGAAAAGGCTGAAATGGATGCATGATTGTTTAAAAGCTGGCGGTAAAAAGTCGCTTGTTTAAAAAAGCCATCAGCTGATGCATGCCCCCCACCCGGTTCTTCACTTTCTGCCTGATCCCTTTTTCCCCGTTCGATCCTCCATTTCCTGCCTGATCCTCCGCCCCTAACCGATTATCAGCTCCCTGCCGTGTCCTCCACTTCCCGCCCTGTTCTCCGCCTCCCGTCTGCCTGCTGGAAGCGAGCCAGCCAGGTCTTTCAAATTTACCGCTGGCTATTTCAAACAATCAGCCGATGCATCAGCTGATCGGTTGAAAAAGCCGGCAGTGAAAACACTCTTTTTACTGCCCACTCTTTCAAACAAGTTTGTTTGAAAAAAACGGCTGTAACAATCCGGGCGGTAAAAGACCTCTGGCAATTTCAAACAATCAGCTGATGCATCAGCTGATCGTTTTAAATAGCCAGTGGTAAACTTGAAAAAGCCTGCGGGCTCGCTTCCAGTAGGCGGGGTGGGGGGAGGTGGAAAACAGGCCGGGAAGCATAGGAACAGGCAGGGAGTAGGAAATCGGTTTGGGGCAGAGGACCGGGTGGAGAATGGAGGATCAGGCAGGGAGCAAAACACTGAGTGGGGAGCGAAGCATCGGGCAGGGAGCATGCATCAGCTGATTGTTTAAAAAAGCTGACTGCTTTTTACCGCCAGCTTTTAAACAATCATGCATCCATTTCAGCCTTTTCCTCAGGCCCCAGACCAATATTTAAGGTCCAGCAGAAAATTACTCGCATACCCCATTGACGTACATTGGACTCGCTACTTGTAACTAATATCTGAGTATTAGAGCCTACTCGTTACGAGTATAGCGAGTCAGAATATTTCACTACTCGCTCGTTCCTATTCAAGACTTGACCTTTGGCAGGAAAGTCCTTCACGCTGTAGTCCCTCCCTAAGGTGACGATATGTTGGTATTCCCCTATGCTGTCGTGGAAGGTGATTGGAGAAAACAATTAGATTTACCGTTAATTCCTTTTCTAACAACTTTCGACTACAGCACTATTTCCCTCCCCTTCTTCTATTTCCTTGATTTGTTCTTAGAATGGATTACCGTTGCATAGGTTACTTTTAAATCCTAAGACATTGGCGATTAGGAGGTGGGAGGGGTTGTTATCCTCTTTGTGTTCTTCTCCCTCATTAGGACATGGAGACAACCTCCTATGCTATCTTGGAAGGTTCTTAGAAAAGGAATTATTGGTAAAATTTTTTTTGTTTTTTTTTGTAGAGATGTGCAAAGATAGATTTTACAGTTATTAGCGAAATAAATAATTATTTAAAGAAAACTATGCTGGCTCTGCCCTATTTTTGGTAACCAGCAAAAGGTAAAGCAGACAGCTGCAGGTTGGTTTTACCAGGCTGGAAAGGTCCATGGTTATTAGGCCTTTCCAAACCTAAAAATAGCAGCCCACAGCCACCCTGGAAGTGATGTATAACATTAGATGCCCCAATTCTGTCTCTTTACCCCGCTGTTCCTGATTGCCCTTGTGTAGTGGCAATCGAGGTACTGGTTTGTGGAGTTGATTTCAGCTGTGAATTCTAAAGGCCCGTTTACACACCCAGATAATTGTGCATAGATTGTTCGCAGATCTCTGATTGCAGTGAAATCATGGACACATTATTCCATTTGTACACAACCACACAATGGAACAATGTGTCCATGATTTCACTTCAACCAGAGATCTGTGAACGATCTCTGCACAATTATCTGTGTGTGTAACCTGGCCTTAAGCTGACATGAAGCCCTGGTGTTGGTAATAGAGAGGCATTTAGCAGAAACCATCATTACTAACCCAGTAGAAGAAAAGGAAAAAAAAAATTTCATTTTCAAAAACACACCCCAACTCTAGTCCGACAGTCCAAGAAATCTGGAGTATTCCACAAAAGTAAGCCTGAAAGACATGAAAAGAGAGAATTAAAGAAATAAAGAGAAGACACAGTCCATCATCCACCAATTTATTCCCGAAAGAACTGCAATACAGCTCGACATAGTCCACATGGATGTCACACAACACTCCCCGACTCAGCATCCCAGTGTATGTAGTCTCATTCAGAGAACAAAGCCACATAGGGCCAACAGTAGCCTCTGCCATTTATCACACTGTGCTCCTAGATAGCCAGCAGCAGTGACAAGCAGTTACATCAAAAGCTTACCACTAGTGATGGGCGAATACATACTAAACTATTCAACTTCATATTATTCATATTGAATATTTTGTATTATTTGTATATTCATAACGAATCTAATGCAAGTTAATGGGAAACTCAAATATTTTTCGGTGGACCCTTCTAAGAGGCCTGAAAGGCTGTAAAAATGCTGAAATGGATGGAAAAATGTTGAAATTGAATGGAAACAGCATGGAGAAGATGCCTGCATGCATTTCTGATTCACAGGTTCTGGGAGTTCTTCTGGGAACAATGCTATCAGAGTATTACGCTACTTTGACGTGCGGTCTTCTGCCTATTTCTGATAACCAGCAAATCTAAAGTAGACAGCTGGGAGCTGTAGCCCCCAGTTGTCTTTTTTTTTTTTTATCTTGGCTCGTTATCAAGAAGAGAGGCTCATCCACACCCCATTTTTTTTAATTATTAAAGTAATAAAAAAAAATTGACATGTGCTCCTGCCCATTTTTGATAACCAGATCATAAAAAGCAAACATTTGGGGACTGGTATTCTCAGCCTGCAAAGGTCTATGGGTATTAGGTCAACCTAAATAGCAGCCTGCAGTCATCCCGTAATTGGTACATACATGAATTGCGCTAATTGTAGTGCTTTATCTGGCTCATCTTGATTGCCCTGGAGTGTTGGCAATTAGGGTAATATATGGAGTTGATTTGAGCTGTGATTTGTCAAAAATCACAGCTGCCATCAATCCCTGGGTTGGTAATGGAGAGGAGTCTGAGTCCTTCCCAATACCAACCCTTTAAGTTAAAAGAAAAAAACACAAAGACACAAAATCCTTTATTTAAAATCAAATAATCCTCCTTCACCAATTTATTAACTTTCAAAACACCTTCACAGATCCGACGCAATCCACACAATGTCCCACGACAATCCTGGCTTTGCTGACTCTATACACTACGGTGAGCGGTGACATTAGTAAGCGTGACCGCTCACTACGGCCTCTGGGACACACTGAGTGCAGCTTGGTAGCTGCCAGAAGTGACCTCAGTTGAACACAGTGTCGAACTGTCTGACTATGTGTCACAGCGGCAACGCAGTCTGACCGTCCAGCAGTGAGTTCACCTGAGGTCAATATTTGATAACTGCGCAAAACGGTGAAGCCGATGCCTGCCTCTGCACCCCCTCCCTGCAATTGATGTAACCCTCACTACCTGAATTAAAGTCTGCACATTACAGAACACTGGAGAGTGCCATCTGTTGACTTTTTTTCAAGCAATATGCTATATTATCCTTGAGACATGCAGCACCTCTCAGTGCGTCCTGCTAAACCAGGTGCAGATGACTCGCACGGTCAGATAATCAGGTGTTAGTTGGTGCCCGGATTCATTTTTATTAATCTCCATCATGATTTGGAAAGGCACACACCTGTCTATTTAAGACCTCACAGCTCACAGCGCATGTCAGACCAAATGAGAATCATGAGGTCAAAGGAACTGCCCAAGGAGCTTAGACAGAATTGTGGCAAGGCACAGATTGCCAAGGTTACAAATGAATTTCTGCAATACTCAAGGTTAAGAGCACAGTGGCCTCCATAATATTTAAAGCGAACCTGTCACCCCCCAGGGCCTATTGAGCTAAAAGAGCCACCTTCAGCAGCGCATATGCTGGGGAATCTCCTCGCCAGATTCCCAGTCCCGCAGCATGCATACAGTTGTGGCCAAAAGTATTGACACCCCTGCAATTCTGTCAGATAATACTCAGTTTCTTCCTGAAAATGATTGCAATCACAAATTCTTTGGTATTATTATCTTCATTTAATTTGTCTTAAATGAAAAAACACAAAAGAGAATGAAGCAAAAAGCAAAACATTGATCATTTCACACACAACTCCAAAAATGGGCTAGACAAAAGTATCGGCACCCTCAGCCTAATACTTGGTTGCACAACCTTTAGCCAAAATAACTGCGATCAACCGCTTCTGGTAACCATCAATGAGTTTCTTACAATGCTCTGCTGGAATTTTAGACCATTCTTCTTTGGCAAACTGCTCCAGGTCCCTGATATTTGAAGGGTGCCTTCTCCAAACTGCCATTTTAGATCTCTCTTCAGGTGTTCTATGGGATTCAGGTCTGGACACATTGCCGGCCAACTTAGAAGTCTCCAGTGCTTTCTCTCAAACCATTTTCTAGTGCTTTTTGAAGTGTGTTTTGGGTCATTGTCCTGCTGGAAGGCCCATGACCTCTGAGAGAGACCCAGCTTTCTCACACTGGGCCCTACATTATGCTGCAAAATTTGTTGGTAGTCTTCAGACTTCATAATGCCATGCACACGGTCAAGCAGTCCAGTGCCAGAGGCAGCAAAGCAACCCCAAAACATCAGGGAACCTCCGCCATGTTGGACTGTAGGGACCGTGTTCTTTTCTTTGAATGCCTCTTTTTTTCTCCTGTAAACTCTATGTTGATGCCTTTGCCCAAAAAGCTCTACTTTTGTCTCATCTGACCAGAGAACATTCTTCCAAAACGTTGAAGGCTTTCTCAGGTATGTTTTGGCAAACTCCAGCCTGGCTTTTTTATGTCTCGGGATAAGAAGTGGGGTCTTCCTGGGTATCCTACCATACAGTCCCTTTTCATTCAGACGCCGGCGGATAGTACGGGTTGACACTGTTGTAACCTTGGACTGCAGGGCAGCTTGAACGTGTTTGGATGTTAGTCGAGGTTCTTTATCCACCATCCACACAATCATGCGTTGAAATCTCTCGTCAATTTTTCTTTTCCATCCACATCTAGGGAGGTTAGGCACAGTGCCATGAGCTATAAACTTCTTGATGACACTGCGCACGGTAGACACAGGAACATTCAGGTCTTTGGAGATGGACTTGTAGCCTTGAGATTGCTCATGCTTCCTCACCATTTGGTTTCTTAAGTCCTCAGACAGTTCTTTGAGCATGGAGAAAAGAAAGGAGACCAATGTGGTACACACAAGGACACAGGACAGAAGTTGAGTCAACTTTAATCCATGTCAACTGGCTGCAAGTGTGATTTAGTTATTGCCAACACCTGTTAGGTGCCACAAGTAAGTTACAGGTGCTGTTAATTACACAAATTAGAGAAGCAACGCATGATTTTTCTAACAGTGCCAATACTTTTGTCCACCCCCTTTTTTATGTTTGGTGTGGAATTATATCCAATTTGGCTTTAGGACAATTCTTTTTGTGTTTTTTTTTCATTGAAGACAAATTAAATGAAGATAATAATACCAAAGAATTTGTGATTGAAATCATTTTCAGGAAGAATCTGAGTATTATCTGACAGAATTGCAGGAGTGTCAATACTTTTGGCCACAACTGTAAAGCATCAGACCACACAGAGCGGGATCTGATGCTCTGTAATACCATGTGACCTAAGCTCTCAGCTAGACAAGAGGTGGGGGAACAAGAGGCGCAATAGTGCCCTATCACTCAAGACACTCAAAACGTGGGTGGTAAAACAAGGTTCACTCACCTAGCCCAGTTGTGAGACCCACAACTGGTTTGAAGGCAAAGGATTATATTTGGCTGCTTGCAGGACCTCCACTGACCACTCACACGTGGAACGACCATCAAAGGATTGGGAAAGCAAGGTGTGTTACAGTCCGCGCTGCCAAGTCCCCACAAATCACCAGGAATCCAATTTGGATAGCAAAAGATCTTCTTTATTTCCTTTCCTACGCGTTTCGATGCCTCTCCTGGCACCCTGAGGAATCCTTTGAAGCTCTCAGCTAGAGCTCACAGAGATGCCCAAGAGCTGAGAGAACATGCCAACGCCACTCCGAATGATGAAAGAAGGAGGGACCCAGAAAACACAGTAGGAGGGGTAACAGTAGCCAGGCGTTTACATTTAGGTCCTGGGAGAAGAGTATACCTCCCGGACCTAAACTAATATCTTATAAAGCGTTTATTTTGGTGTCCCGGGGAGGGAGGTGGGGGTAGAATAATCACAAAATGCAGCATAGGTGCTGCTGAAGGTAGCTCTTTTAGCTTAATAGGCCCTGGGCGGGTGACTGGTTCCCTTTAAAGAGAACCTGTCCCCTGTCTCTTAAGACCTGTCCCTGTACCATTCTTAGACATTTCTTGCCATCCCTTTGTGCTAAAAAAGTGTATTTGTAAAGTTCATAAAAGTGACATTATTACGTGCACCCACTGTGGCTTCTCAGATTTTGAGAAGCTGCAAAAGGCATTGCCTGGTGCTTCTCCCCGCTGCCTGCAGCCTAATTATTCACACCCCGATGGGCGTGCTAATCAGCAGAGAGATGCCACGTGCGTTACATTACATGGGCGGTATAGCCGCTATGACGCTAAACATGTCACATCCGGTTATACTGACCTCAGTACACCCAGACCTCGTGACGCGCATTGTGCATGCGCGAGGTGTGTTCATGGCAGCTTATCTGCACGTCGCGAGGTCTAAGTGTACTGAGGTCAGTATAGCTGGATATGACGCGTTTAGCGTCATAGCGGCTATACCGCCCATGTAATGTGACGCACGTGGCGGCTCTCTGCTGATTAACACGTCCATCAGGGTGTGAATAATTAGGCTGCAGGCAGCATGGAGAAGCACCAGGCAACGCCTTTGCGGCTTCTCAAAATCTGAGAAGCCGCAGTGGGTGCAGGTATTAAAGTCACTTTTATGAACTTTACAAATACACTTTTTTAGCACAAAGGGATGGCTAAAAATGTCTAAGAATGGTGCAGGGACAGGTCTTAAGAGACAGGGGACTAATTTTTAGGGGTCAGGTTCCCTTTAAATGAAAGACATTTGGGACCACCAGAAGTCTTCCTAGACCAGGCCATCCAGCCAAACTGAGCAATCGTGGGAGAAGAGACTTGGTGAGAGATGTAAAGAAGAACCCTAAGATCACTGTGGCTGAGCTCTAGAGAAGCAGTAGTGAGATGGGAGAAAGTTCCACAAAGCCAACTATCACTGCAGCCCTTCACCAGTTGGCCTTTATGGCACAGTGGCTCGACAGAAGCCTCTCCTCAGTGCAAGACATATGAAAGACCACAATGAGTTTGCAAGAAAACACATGAAGGACTTCCAGACTATGAGAAATAAGATTCTCTGGTCTGATGAGACAAAGATAGAGAATTATTATCAAAAAGTTAAGTGGTATGTGTGGAAAAAAACAGGCACTGCTCATCACCTGCCCAATACAATCCCAACAGTGAAACATGGTGGTGGCAGCATCATGCTATGGGGGTGTTTTTCAGCTGCAAGGGGCAGGACGACTGGTTGCAATTGAAGTAAACATGAATGCAGCCAAGTACAGAGGTATCCAGGATGAAAACCTCTTTCAGAGTACTCTGGACCTCAGACATGGGCGAAGGTTCACCTTCCAACAAGACAATGACTCTAAGCACACAGCTAAAATAACAAAGGAGTGGATTCAGAACAACTCTGCGACCATTCTTGACTGGCGCAGCCAGAGCCCTGACCTAAACCCTATTGAGCATCTCTGGAGAAACCTGAAAATGGATGTCCACCAACATTCACCATCCAACCTGACGGAACTGGAGAGGATCTGCAAGGAAGAATGTCAGAGGATCCCCAAATCCAGGTGTGAAAAACTTGTTGCATCATTCCCAAGAAGACTCACGGCTGTATTAGATCAAAAGAGTGCTTCTACTCAATACTGAGCAAAGGGGCTGAATACTTATGACCATGTGATATTTCAGTTTTTCTTTTTAATAAATTTGCAAAAATGTCTACTTTTCTGTTTTTTTTCAGTCAACATGGGGTGCAGAGTGTACATTAAAGGGATCCTGTCAGGTCACGCTACCCCTCTAACCTATCACTACCTGTCTCTGCACCTTCCTATCTGATACCTAACCATCCCTGTCTGAGCTAAAGGGGACCTATAATGAAGGAGAAAAATAACTTGTATACCTACAAACAGTCTCCAGTTTTAGACTGGAAAGGCGGGCTCCATTCTCACCTCCTCGCTTTGTGTCCGCATGCCCCTCTGTGCATCCCCATTCCCCTTGGGCTGTGCCGCCTCCTATTCGAAATGCCAGCCTCTAGTGATCATGTGATGCCCGGGCCGAAATGCCATATCCGGCCCGATGCATTGTGGAACTGATCACGTGGTGTGCATATGGAAGCAGGCCAATACATCTGACGCCCAGCGGGGCGTGTGGACAAAAAGCGAGGAGGGGAAATGGAGCCCGGAGCAGGCCTTTCCAGTCTAAAACTGGAGACTGTTTGTAAGTATATAAGTTATTTTTCTCCCTCATTATAGCACCCCTTTAGCTCAGACAGGGATGGTTAGGGATCAAATAGGAAGGTCCAAGGACAGGTAGTGATTGGTTAGAGGGGTAGTGTGAACTGACAGGTTCCCTTAAATGAGAGAAAATTAACTTTTTTGAATTTACCAAATGGTTGCAATGAAACAGAGTGAAAAATTTAAAGAAGTGTGAATATGTTTCCATCCCACTGTGTATGGCCCTCATCCTGAGCCTATTTTGGTATATATGTCCCCATCCTGATATACAGTTGAAACCAGGGCCATATATACCAGGATGGAGCCAGATATAGCAAGATTGGAACATATATATAAGGATACAGTGGTTGGGACTAGTGCTCCCACCGGCCATGTCCCTATTGAGGGTTTACATCAGCCAGCGAGGGCCTAGGCATCCTGCTTGGTGATGGGGTGAAATACCCCATATAGGCATGGTAGGGAGTTTAGGGCAAAGTTGCAGGTGAGCACAGGAAGTGTCCTTTCTCTCATTACCTATGAGCAGGCCCACAAATTGTATTTGTCTACCCCAGTGTTTCCCCTTTCTGTTGTTGAGTATAGTGCGCTGGACTCCATTGGTCTATGTGCCACTGTCACATCCTGTTTCTGGGTGTATCCCTACTCCCAGCATGACCATAGCAGTATGGAGCAAGATACAGTATACTAGGATGAGGGCCATAAATACTAGGATGGAGCCAGACACACCAAGATGGGGTCACATATACAAAGATAGGAGCCATATACAGTTGTAACCAGAAGTTTACATACACTCTATGAAAAGACAGATAAGCGGCCGTCACACGCTGAGATATCGTGCAAGATATCGCTTGAACGCGGCAGATTAAACATCGCGTAAGCGATGTCTGTGCGTGTGACGGCGAGATACGACGAGCGACATCTGATCAAATCACTAAATCGTGATCTGAGGTTCGGTTCTCAGATCTGACGATATCGGGCAATTAAATACGCACAATCGACACGTGTAAATTCACGACATCGCACGAAACGTGTGATTTCAGCGATGGCGAAATCAAACACGTAGGCGTGCCGGGTATTCACCTGTGTCACGCCTCCTCATTTCTGATTCCTGAACCCTCATGCGTTCCGATTGGCTGGGCCATCGTCTGCTATTATTGGTCAAAGCTCCAGCGTCATGATTGGTTCCCGCTTGACATGGCGCCATTTTTTGTGGAGCTGTCACTTCAGCACCAATCCACACAGTCTTATAGCTGATCATACATTTTTGGATTGACATTACGGCCACAATTCAAAATCGGCTTAACCCGAAACAACCATTTATATTCTTGTTCTGTTTAATTAAACGCATCTGTACACTACCTTAAAATTGGACAACGCATAAGCGAGCTAATTTTGCACAACGCAACACGGGGAATTGCGTTCTGTACGTTTTGCCCATTGCAATTTAGTTATGTGGTACAGCACAACATATACATTGCGATCAATATCGCAGGACATTGTGGGGATGAGGCCGCCATGTTTCAAAGGACATGTGACCCAATGAGGACGCAGTACTGAGCACCAATGGTGTAGTGAGGGGCGCAGCTTGGAGCCCATGTACCACGCCTATGGGCTCCAATAACGCCCACATTTGCTCCCACATCGTTTAGGAGATTTCTGTGTGACTTTAGCTGAACGATGTCCACTGCTGATAACTGCATCTCTCAGACGATCGCTGGATGGGTGGATCGGGGAATCGTGTGAGCGATGTCTGTGGGTGTAGCGTCGTGATGAGCGATTTTGCGCGTCGTTCGGACGATATGCAAATTTAACATCGTCTACGATATCTTTAGCGATATCTCAGCGTGTGACGGCCGCTATATGCATGTTTTTCTCACTATCTGACATGAAATCACAATAAACTTTTCCTGTTTTATTTCAATTAGGATTACCATTAATTAGATTTGCCAAATGCCATAATAATTAAAGAGAGAGAATGTTTAAGGCAGTTTTATTACTTTCTGAAAAGAAAAACATTTACATACACTAAAATTTCTATGCCTTTAAAGAATTTGGGACAGCCCATATGATGATATCATGTGTTTTGAAGCTCCTGATAGGCTTATTGACAACATCTGAGTTAATTAGAGACTAGAGATGAGCGAACATCTGAGTGTTCAGATTCGGTTCAGTTTGCTGAATGCCGGGGTGTTCGCTGAACAGTTTGCCGAACCCCCCCAAACACCATTGAAATTAATAGTAGGCAAAATCAATTGCATATAAAAAGCTGTCAAACACAGCTCAAATAACTCATGCACAGACAGACACACACACACAGATCGATCATACCAGTCTCCCTCTGCTTGCTTCCCAGTCCACTCACAGTCTCCCGCTCTTCTGCTCACTTAGTCCGGAGCCACCCATTAAGCTTCATGCATATTCACTTCACTGACCGGCAACAGCCAATCACAGATGTTCATGCTCTGTGAAAGCATCTGTGATTGACTGTTGCAATCAGACTGCATTTCCACAATCTAGATTATGTCTGTGCTTGGTTGTCATACACATATACATAGTGTATTGCAACCAACTTGGTGTCATAGTGTGTAAAATAACTAAATAATAGACAAAAAAATTATTTGAAATTCGCTGTATTTTTCAGTCTAACACAGATAAAGCAGACAGGTGTGAGCTTCCACCCTCAACTGCCTATTTTTACCTTGGCTGCCAAAAAATAATGCATAGGGCTCTGCCCTATTTTCAATTGCAAGCCAAGGTAAAACAAGACAGCTGAGGTCTGGTATTCTCAGCGTGGTTAGGACCCATCATTATTGTACCCCCCATGCTATAGAATAGTAACCCACAGCCGCCCCAGAATTTGGTGCATCCACAAGAAGTGCCAATTCCTGGTGCTTTACCCGGCTTTTCCAGTTGTTACCATAGTAATTATGTCAGGTGATCAGATCAGCAGCAGAGGTAAATGGATGATTACAGCACCTTGTGCAATGCTAGCAAAAACTCTGAAAACATCCACTCTTTGCAGCCCTTGACAACTGCACTTGGCCAGCCCTGTTCTACTGGAGTGAGTGTAGTGTCTTGCAGTTTCATACCTCACACCTTCAGGCCAGAGCCCAACGGCTTGCTCACCAGTCTCTGAAGGGCAGTATCAAAGCACCTGTTTGCAGAAACAGTCCAGCACACAAGGAGGTAACTGAAAAAACTTTACAATAGCAGACACAGACTATATTTCTCAAACAAAAAAACATAATATACATATTATATAAATATAACGAAAGTCCCACAGGGATCAGTAGTAGCACACAGAGTGTTAAAACGGTGGGAAGTTAATGAAGGGCAGCTTCCAGGGCCGGCTCCAGGTTTTTGTGGGCCCCGGGCAAAAAGGTCTCAGTGGGCCCCCTTTAGTACATATCGCGGACTATATATATATATATATATATATATATGTATATATATATATATATATATACATATATATGCCCGCAAATGGGCAGCAAGTGCACAAGTGCAGCCGCTAGGCGTAAAATGCAGCAGATGCTGTTTTTTTTTTACCGCAACTGCCACATTTTAAAAAAAACGCCTATGTGAAGGCAGCCTTACAGGAACAGTGACTGCCGAAACCAGTAAGAGCTGTTTCTGACAGTGGGTAGGGTCACATTACAGACATGAATTGCATTCACCGCATCCGGATCCGGATGCGGTGAACGCAATGCCGATCACACACATTTTGTGACCAAAATGTGTGCTGAATACCGCTGTGCAGTAACCGGATGGCTCAGGATGTGTAATCCTGAGCCATCCGGTAACTGCATAGGTTGCTGATCCCGGCTATTGCCGGGATCAGCAAACTGTCCTATGAGTATTAAATAGTTAAAATAACTAACCAAAGTAATGTTTCAGGTCTATAGGGGGGTCTTAGACCCCCCTATAGACCGGCCGCCCACTCCGGTGGGCTGCTACTACAATATCCCCGATGGCAAGGGCTCCTTGGAGCTCCGTGCAAGTTCCCACAACTCCCGCCCCCCGTATCTGTACAGAGGGATGCCTGCACCCCTCTGTTAGAATTATCCCTAAATGTGGCATACACAGATTAGTTATAGTAATAAAGGTCGATAGTTACGTCATTCTTCATAGTTTATCAGCATCCATCTATGGGCGGGGCATTGTTCTTCTGCCGCCGCCCATGGAATGATGATGGCCGCCTCCTGTGGCCTTCTCCCTGTCTTTTCAGGGCCGCCGCGTCATGAAAGGGGCGGGGCTACGGTCGCGTCATACCGTAGCCCCGCCCCTTTCATGACGCGGCGGCCCTGAAAAGACAGGGAGAAGGCCACAGGAGGCGGCCATCATCATTCCATGGGCGGCGGCAGAAGAACAAAGCCCCGCCCATAGATGGATGCTGATAAACTATGAAGAATGACGTAACTATCGACCTTTATTACTATAACTAATCTGTGTATGCCACATTTAGGGATAATTCTAACAGAGGGGTGCAGGCACCCCTCTGTACAGATACGGGGGGCGGGAGTTGTGGGAACTTGCACGGAGCTCCAAGGAGCCCGTGCCATCGGGGATATTGTAGTAGCAGCCCACCGGAGTGGGCGGCCGGTCTATAGGGGGGTCTAAGACCCCCCTATAGACCTGAAACATTACTTTGGTTAGTTATTTTAACTATTTAATACTCATAGGACAGTTTGCTGATCCCGGCAATAGCCGGGATCAGCAACCTATGCAGTTACCGGATGGCTCAGGATTACACATCCTGAGCCATCCGGTTACTGCACAGCGGTACAGGGAACCGCTGCGAAAACTGCTGCCTGCATGATTTTTAACGCAGGCAGCAGTGCCGGATACGGCCACCGGATGGCTTGTGAAGCCATCCGGTGTTTTGCATTAGCTCCTATGAGGAGCGTTTCCTGGTCCGGTTTTGAGCTTTTTGAAAGCTCAAAACCGGATCAGGATTTTGTAAAAAAAACGGGAATGTGACCCTACCCAGTGAGTATATTATCACGTTGTTAGGAGCGGGCTAAAATGCATTTGCGTTCCCTTGAAAATACCATTCAAATGCAAAATGTTGCATTTTTGTGCATCTGAGGATGCTTGGTATATACGCAAGCATCCTGAAGCGCACAAATAATGCACGCAGCTCAATGGAGCCGCACTGCCATATGGGTGGCACCACAGCCAAGCTGAGTGTCTGGCCGTCCGGATCTCTCTTTCTCCTCACCTCTCTTCTCGCCGCTTCGGTCTCCTCCGGTCGCTCTGCACATATCAGTACAGTGATGACAACATCGTGCCCCTCCATGCTGAGCTGCAGAATGCAGACAGCGGAAGAAGAGACTCTGGAGACAAATGCTGCTGGCAAAGGTGGCTGAGACTATAGGAGCGGAATCCGCGGGGGGCTACCACAGGTACACATACCTCGTACGCACGCGGCTCTGCTCCGTACACCTCGTACGCACGCGGCTCTGCTCCATACACCTCGTACGCACGTGGTTCTGCTCCATACACCTCGTATGCACGCGGCTCTGCTCCATACACCTCGTACGCATGCGGCTCTGCTCCATACACCTCGTGCGCACGCGGCTCTGCTCCGTACACCTCGTACGTACGCGGCTGTGCTCCGTACACCTCGTACGCACGCGACTCTGCTCCGTACACCTTGTATGCACGCGGCTCTGCTCCATACACCTCGTACGCACGTGGCTCCGCTCCGTACACCTAGTACCCACTCGGCTCCACTCCGTACACCTCGTACACACACTGCTCCGCTCCATACACCTAGTACACACTCGCCTCTGCTACATTCACACTGTAAATCCCTCCTGACCCCACACAAACTTCACCTAGTTGCCATACACCTAGTACACACTCGCCTCTGCTACATTCACACTGTAAATCCCTCCTGACCCCACACAAACTTCACCTAATTGCCATACACCTAGTACACACTCGCCTCTGCTACAATCACACTGTAAATCCCTCCTGACCCCACACAAACTTCACCTAATTGCCATACACCTAGTACACACTCGCCTCTGCTACAATCACACTGTAAATCCCTCCTGACCCCACACAAACTTCACCTAATTGCCATACACCTAGTACACACTTGCCTCTGCTACATTCACACTGCAAATCCCTCCTGACCCCACACAAACTTCACCCACCTAATTGAGCATCATGATGGGCAGGACAGCAGAGTCCTGCATATACTGAGGAGCTGATCATGTGACCCTGACTCCTCCCCTCCATGTGACATCATCACAGGTCCTCTCAGCCCAGAGTGTGCAGCTCTGTCGGCTCCCATGGAGGGGGGAGGAGGGAGACCTCCGGTGCTGCAGGAGGCCGAAAATGACCCCCCAGCTGCCCCCTGGATATGGCCCTGGCTGTGGGGGCAATGTGCTCAGGGGCCCCTGAGGCTAGGGTCACACTTGCATTGTGACCCTAGCCTGATGCAAGTATTTTCGGCTGCAGCTCATAGTGTTTAATGCTATGCTCTGCCAGCAACTGAGCCCATAGAAACCCGGTGTTTACCTTGCCGACCACTGGTTGCCAATGTAAACATCGGGTTTCTATGAGCTCCCTTGCTGGCAGCGCATAGCATTAAACGCTCTGCGCTGCAGCAGACAATACTTGCATCAGGCTAAGGTCACAATGCAAGTGTGACCCTAGCCCTCAAGGGCCCGGTGGGCCCCTCCAAGCAGTTGCCCGGGTGCGCCGGGTGCTGACGCCGGGCCTGGCAGCATCCATTAAGGTCTTTCAGTTAGACCCCAAAGGCTGCGTAAAGCATAAACGGAGCAAAATGTTTGAAGGTTTAACTAAAACATTAACAAAAACACAGGCCTTGGTTAAGTGCATTGAAAAATCTGGGAAAATACAAGTCCCAAAAGTTATTCTTTGTCCTAAATGCCAACTAAGTGATGGGTCACTGTCTCACCGACCCACCAACATGACTTTTATTAACGTCCACTGATATTGTCTCTTGCCATTTTCATCCATGCCCTTGATGCTTGTCACACATTCTCATGGTACTTTGCTGCAGGACAGTCTTGGGGGTCACAGGGGCTACTCCTGTATAGGCATTCTCCGCCACCATCTGCCCCCAGCACATTCTATCACTGGAGAGGATGATGGAGGAACTATGGGACACCACTCCCTCTAGGACAGACAGGACCAGGACCATCTTGGGGAACACTGACATGCCATGTGGTTTTGCGTGCACCTGGCTGGCCAACTAACAGACACATTGGCCGCACCCAATGCCAACTTTTCTCTAGGTCGGCCTCCTCCTGCCACTTCTCAAATTAGTCGGCGCTGCCAACCCAATATATGCCAACCACCCCTTAATGCCCCACAACTTCATGAAAGTGACCTCATCCCCAACAAAGATGGTACACAGTCTTTGGGGAAAGTTGTCAGGCTGCACTGCGAAGATGTAGCAGTGATGCTTAGTGCCATGTACCACTAGGAACTCATTCCCCTTATCCTGCCAGAATGCCACCTACTTGCCTTGGGTGCAATAGCCAAAAAAGTCATTAGTCTTAGGCCCATGCAACGAGTTCTGGGCAATGGCATCTGCATGTCGAATTTTCTCAGCAAAGGACACAGAAGGACAGGGTGGTTGGTGCCTTGTTGGAAAGTTGCTTGGAGAAGCCAGGGGTCCCCACATGGCATTGTCCCAGTTTAATGCCTCTGTAGGAGGTGAAGGTGATCCACACGGCTGGGAAACAGTGCTTCTAGGTGCTCCTCTTCCTCGGCCTCCCCATAAAGGTACTGGTCCTGGTTGTATTGGGGTATGGGATCCAGTAGCTGCGACACTGGCTGCAGCCGGAATGTAGTCAGACATACTGCAAGATCCTCTGTAGTCCGTGATGCTCCTAGTCTCGGATGCCATAGGTTAAGTGTCCCCTGACTGCTGTGACTTGTTCCTCAGGTCCATGTCATGTATCTTAGCCCAGGATTGGATCTGCACCTCATTGCAGATGAGGCCCAAACTGGGAAGTGCAATGGAGTTCCAGGTGACATATGTCTCAATCTCATCTGTATGATGCCACTCTGGGTCTGGTTCTGCCAACCCACTTTCTGCCCCTGGGGTGGTTAGGAAGATGACATATATCTTCCGAGTGAGCAATACCAATACAACGTTTCAGCCTTTATGGCCTTTCTGAAGTATATGCTCTGAAAAAAATGAATCATAGATGATCCTCTGAGTTCAGGTCATTGACTACAGGGGATCCATCTGGAAATCACTGTGTAATGCCGTCATGGTACCAAGTTGAACAGAAGCAGACAGTGTAACTGCGTGCATGCCACTGGAAATGCACAGGTAATAAGGTGGGGAAACACTGATACAATTTTGTGGGTTTGGGTGTGTTTTATTTCCCTAAGGGTCCACCTCTTCTATTGAGTGACATGATTCAAACCCAAGCAATCAGTACTAGAGTTGAATGTTTGCACACTCTTGCTGTCTAATGCCTGGTTGCTAATTATCCCCTCTAGGTAATGCCACATGATATAACAACTGGGTTGTGGTGAGGTGCAGTCAGTATTGAAACATGACATCTTTGTAGGAAACAATGATGAAAATATACAATTATTCAGATCATCATTCACTACCAATTCATCTGGAATGCTGAATAAGGCTACTGGGCACTGCAGGAATCCCAGGACAACTGTAATATGAATTATACATATAACACAGTTGTGCACTTGTATGTCCTGAAATGTGAACTCAATGGGGACAGTGTTGCAAATGTATGTAAAGTGCTATGGAATTATTAGCGCTATATAAATGAATACATATTATTATGATTATTAGTATTATTATTTTGACATTAAATAGTGATTGTACATTTTTAAGACGCAATATCCATACTATGGTATTTCATCAGTGTGAACAGACCTATAAAAACTTGGATGTGAAGCATATAATAGCCATATGTTATTTTTATATGAATTCCTATCACATAAGTGTAGAACAGATGGACTCACATGCTAGTGACCCTCTGCAATAATAAAGGTTTGCTCTCCAGTAAAAAAAATATTCAAAAAAATTTCCCATAAAAATATAAAGCTCTCTTATATGGATGTTTTAAGCTTCCTGGATTTCACAGATGCTGTCATATCTGGCACTATTTCCAAAATTGGGACACTGCAGGTGTTAAAAACTCCTACAAACTCCAGGAAGGTTAAAAAATTCCCAACATTTCTACAGCTTTACAAAAGACGGTAGACCCGATGGCTGGGGACACTCCTAACAGTAGGTTAGGTGAGTCCCCAGCCAACAGGTCTACCGGCGAACGTTTTGGCCCAAGTAAACAGGTAAAGTTTTAAGGATATTTTAAATTTTAAACTTTTTCTATGTCGGATTTGCCGACTTTTGGCGAAAGTGTTCGGATTTTCGATCACTGAACTGAATCAGCCATGTTCATGCCAAAATTAAAATTGGCGAACATGTTCAGGGAAAGTTCACAATTAGAGACACACCTGTGGATGCACTATAATGCACACCTGAAACACAATGCTTCTTTGTGTAGCATCAAGGGAAAGTCTAAAGAAATCAGCCAATAAATCAGGAAGAGAATTCTAGACTTGCAAAAGTCTGGTTCATACTCAGGTACAATTTCCAGATACCTGAAGATGCTTCGTGCATCTGAACAAACAATTATATGTAAGTACAAACAAAATGGGAATGTCCTGCCATCATGTCTCTCAGAATGGAAACGGGTTCTGTGTCCCAGAGATGAACATACTTTGGTCTGACGTGCATATTAACACAAGAACAAAAGCAAAAAACGATGTGAAGATGATGGCGGAAGCTGCTAAGATTGTGTTATTATCCATAGTGAAACAAGTACTGTACCAACATGGGCTGAAAGACCAATCTGCCAGGAAGAAGCAACTACTCCAAAAGAAACATAAAAAAGCCAGATTATATTTTGCAAATGCACACAAGAACAAAGACCTACATTCTTGGTGACATGTCGTATGGTCTGAGAACACTACAATTGAACTATTTGGCCATAATGACCATTGTTATTGTGGCGCCCCACAGGGTTAGGCGTCACAGTGGGGTATTGCACTCGTAAAAGTGGTGTAATTTTACCCAACTGAAAGTGGATGCTGGGCTGGTGGGTGGGACCCTTTTCTGCACTCCCACACTAGACCAGTGGTGGGAGGTTACCCGTGAGGGATCTAGCACCTCTAGGGAGAGGGAGGAGAAGGGAGTTGGAGAGGAGTCGAGGAGGATTGTGGAGACGGAAGATCTAACAGGACAGCTCCAGGTTGATCATGAGGGAAGATGAAAGGGGATCCTGAGGGGATCCTGATCGAGGGTGCCTGACGCGTGAGTCTGTGCCTGAGAGAGAAAGAGGGAACCCCAGCGTGGAGCGACCATACTCTAGGGAATTCCCCAGTCCACCACGGGAACGCAGCACCTGAGGAAACAGCCGGAGTCCACCTCTGAAGTCGTCAACCGGCTGCTGTGGCCTGTTCACCGGCTGCGGCACCCTGCCAGATGGAGCAGTCTGCCTGCTTCTTCACTTCGTGGGAGGGGAGCCCCAAGACTACCTTCAAGGAGTAATTGGGTTCGTCAACTAAGGTATACCACGGGTACCACCATAACACCTGGCATCCACTTGCAGCCACCCGTAGAGCTACCTGTTTCTTTAACAACTTTTGCTGAACTGTGGACTTGTATGCTGATGACTGTTTACAGTAAAGTACTCAGGAGAGTGACTTTGCCTCCATGTCTTTGTGCTACAAAATTCAACCTCTTTGCTTTACAGCAACGCTGCCCCAGAGGAGCAGCTCCACCTGTGTTGCTTTGTCATCTCTGCCATGATAACATCGCCCTCCGGAAGACTGTGGCGGCGCTGGTGACCCATCACCAGGTACTACAGGTGGCGTCACGTACATAACTCCTCTATTGAAATGTCACCCAGGCCATGGGCTCAGGCGCTGCCACCCGTGACATCCCTGTGAAACCCCCTCTGAGCCTGATAACCGAGTACCCCAGGACCTGGGGCTCGACATTATTTTTGTAGGAAAAAGGGAGATGCTTGGAAGCCTAAGAACACCATAGCAACTGGGAAACACAGGGGTGGCAGTATTATGTTGTGGGGTTGCTTTTAGTGATGGGCGAATCCTAAATTACTCGGAATCGCTTGACTCTAGCGAGTCCGAGCCCAGGACTCGCTACTCGTTGCGAGTCTAGCGAGTCCAATGTTAATGAATGGGGAAGCGAGTAATAGCGAGTAGTGTGAGATTTACAAATCGCAGAAGTGTCTCGGAAGCTTCAGCCTGAAGCAATCCTAGTTTTGTCATTTATTTGCATTGCTAGTTTACTTTGTAAGTAATCGCTGACTCGCACAGATAAGATCCTGTCTCCTCTGTACAGGCTGCCAGCTCCAGGGTCCTAGAGCCCACCTGCTGCCTGATGTAGCAGTGCTGACATTGTTCTCAGTCTGCTCATTCCCTGTGTACAGACATGAATGTCTGTGCACAGAGATGATGTAGCAGTGCTGAGATTGTTCTCAGTCTGCTCATTCCCTGTGTACAGACATGAATGTCTGTGCACAGAGATGATGTAGCAGAGCTGAGATTGTTCTCAGTCTGCTTATTCCCTGTGCATAGAGATCTATATATATGCACAGGGGATGTAGCAGAGAGGACATCGCGTTTTGGACTGCGTCGGACGGAAGAGGATTTTTTTAATTAAAGATGGAGTCCCTAATGGCTTTTTTTTTTATTTCTAATAAAAATTTTTCCTTGTGTTGTGTTTTTTTTAAAACAATTTAATAGAAATTCATGGCGGTCATGTCTAATATCGGCGTGACCGCCATAAATTTCGGGCTTAGGGCCAGCTGATAATACAAAGCTGGCCCTAACCTCTTTATTACCCAGCGTGCCATCGCTACCAGGGCCGCTGGAAGAGCGGGGTTCAGCGCCACAGGATGGCGCTTCAATGTACGCGCCATCTTCTGGGGCGGCTGCGGGCTGCAATTTGCAGCGGGGGGTGCCCAGAAAGCTTGGGCATCCCTGCGCTGCGGATTCCAGCCCCCAGCTGCTTAGCTGTATCTGGCTAGACATAGAAATTGCGCGGAGCCCCACGCATTTTTTTTTAATTATTTCATGAAATTCTGAGATTCTGACTCTGAGACTCTGACTCTGAAATTCATGAAATAATTAAAAAAAAATGCGTGGGGCTCCGCGCAATTTCTATGTCTAGCCAGGTACAGCTAAGCAGCTGGGGGCTGGAATCCGCAGCGCAGGGATGCCCAAGCTTTCTGGGCACCCCCCGCTGCAAATTGCAGCCCGCAGCCGCCCCAGAAGATGGCGCGTTCATTGAAGCGCCATCCTCTGGCGCTGAACCCCGCTCTTCCAGCGGCCCTGGTAGCGGTGGCACGCTGGGTAATAAAGAGGTTAGGGCCAGCTTTGTATTATCAGCTGGCCCTAAGCCCGAAATTTATGGCGGTCACGCCAATATTAGACATGACCGCCATGAATTTCTATTAAATTGTTTTAAAAAAAACACAACACAAGGAAAATTTTTTATTAGAAATAAAAAAAAAAGCCATTAGGGACTCCATCTTTAATTAAAAAAATCCTCTTCCGTCCGACGCAGTCCAAAACGCGATGTCCTCTCTGCTACATCCCCTGTGCATAAAATATAGATGTCTATGCACAGGGAATAAGCAGACTGAGAACAATCTCAGCTCTGCTACATCATCTCTGTGCACAGACATTCATGTCTGTACACAGGGAATGAGCAGACTGAGAACAATCTCAGCACTGCTACATCATGTCTGTGCACAGACATTCATGTCTGTACACAGGGAATGAGCAGACTGAGAACAATGTCAGCACTGCTACATCAGGCAGCAGGCGGGCTCTAGGACCCTGGAGCTGCACAGAGAAGACAGCTGGACTCGGCTCGCAAAGAAACAGCAGTTATCTGCGAGTTTCCCTGCTATCACTGGCACAGTAGCCAGTGATTACTTGCGAGTCTAATGCAAACAATGGCAATCCTAGTTTTATCAGCGTTTCTGACAAAACTAGGATTGATATTGATTTGCATTGGACTCGCGAGTAATCACTGGGAGACTCGCAGAGTACCGAGTCCTGCGAGTCCCTTACTACTAGCCGAGTAACGAGTCCTAGCAAGTAGATTCGCCCATCCCTAGTTGCTTTGCTGCAGAAGGGGCTGGTGCACTTCACAAATTACATGGCTTCATAACGAACGAAGATTACGGTATGTGGCAATACTGAAGCAACATCTCAAGACATTAGCCAGGAAGTTAAAACTTGGGTGGAAATGACTCTTCCAAATGGACAATGACTTGAAGCATACCGCCATTATTTAAAAAATGTTCTTGTGCATACATAGTCACACAAGTCATGCACATTTTGTATGTATGCACAAGTAAGTTTTGTAAACAAAAAGTACTCCCATGTTGAAAGAGCTGGATGATCTCCTTCTTTCATTGGATTTCCTGGGTCAAGGCAGGACCTTATCCGTGCTCCGTAGGAGTTACTTGGAGGAAGCCTAGGTGAGCTGGGCTTTAATTGCATTATACTGCCAAACTAGTTACAAAGTGGATTAAGGATAACAAAGTCAATGTTTTGGAGTGGCCATCACAAAAGCCTGATCTCAATCCCATTGAAAATTTATGGGCAAAGCTGAAAAGGCATGTGCGAGCAAGGCGACCTACAGACATGGCTCAGTTACACCAGTTCTGTCAGGAGGAATGGGCCCAAATTCCTGTCAACTGTTGTGAGAAGCTTGTGGAAGGATATTCAAAACGTTTGACCCAAGTTATACAGTTTAAAGGCAATGGTACCAAATACTAATGAACTTTGACTTTGAACTTTTGACTTTGCAGAAAATAAAAATGCCGTAAAACATTGTCTCTCTCATTATTCTGGCATTTGGCAAATATAAATAAATATGGTAATCCTAATTACAGGACAGGTTTATTCTGATTTGATGTCAGATAGTGAGATAAACATGCATATGTATCTTTTTATATAGTATAGGTAAACGTCTGGTTTCAACTGTATATGGCTCCCATCCTTGTATATGTGGCCCCATCTTGGTGTATCTGGCTCCATCCTAGTATTTATGGCCCTTATCCTAGTATACTGTATATTGCTCCATCCTGGTATTGTCATGCTGGAAGTAGAGATACACCCAGAAACAGTATATGACAGTGGCGCACAGATCAACAGTGTCCGGCGCACTTTACTCAACAACAGAATAGGGAAACACCGGGGGGGGGGGGGACAACAACAAATACAATGGTAGGGGCCTGCTCACAGGGAATGAGAGAAAGGGCACTTCCTGTTCTCACCTGCAACTGTGCCCTGAACTCCCTACCATCCCTATATGGGTTATTTCACCCCATCACCGTGCAGGATGCATAAGGCCCTTGCTGGCTCTGATGTAAACCCTCAATAGGGAGATGGTCAGTGGGAGCCCTAGTCCCAATCACTGCAATAAAATGACAAGAGGAAAATAGGAGACAGGGAAAACAACAACTTCACGCCTGCTGACACTCTCCTTGGCAGCAGACGGCTTGGCAACGATCTGCTCTCCAGAGAAACTCCTTTACCTCAGGAAGCCAGGTCAGGAATGAGTTCAATCATCAGCAAGAAAAGCTGGATCATGTCACCATATAAAGGAGATGGGAGTGATCACAAAGTAGTCACACCTGGACAGAGACCAAAGGAGCTTGCTATCAACAGAAACTGACATTAACTCCAACACTGCCAAAGGAAAGAAATACATTCAATATGAAGTCTCAATACAGACATAAGGAAGAGGTCCTAAACCAGTCACAAGTCTCCCAGGCAAGAGAGACCATCGTGACAGGTATATATGACTCCATCTTCACACATACGGCCTCCGTTACGGACCCATCCTGATGTATATGGCTCCCATCACACTGCAGAAATAAAAAATAAACGATTATATTCGCCTTTCCTCTGCTCCCTCATTGTGTAGTGTCCTCCTCTGATCCCGGCAACTGACTTTGGCCTGTTAGCAGGGCAGCGCATGATATCAATGCCATATGCATCCACTTACATCAATGTCAGCAGCCGATATATTCACTGCTCCCCACCAGGGATCATGGGTGTGGGGATCAGTGAATATGCCTTGTACTTCTGTAGTCTGACTGTCTTCAATAAAATGGTGGGGTTGGTGCATGTGCAGACCACAATCTCCAGTGGCATTCTATTGAAGACAGTCTGTAGAATCATCTGGTCTCTACCAAAATGGTGCCAGCAGCAGCGCATGGTCATATCTTAAGGTCTAACAGAGAGTTGACTAGTGTCACGTTCCCACCTGAACCTGCTCTTGTGATTCCTGCCCCTGCCACTAGGCACCCCCCATATTCACCCCAGTAGGTGGTACTAGTAATAAAGATGATATGTCTTCATCAGTGCCTGCTCCTGTGATTTCTGTCTCTGCCACTAGGCGCCACCATATTAACCCAGTAGGCTTCTGCTCCTATCGCAAGGCATCGCCGTATTCATACAGTAAGAAGAAAATGTGGGAGGAGTCTACCTTAAAATCCTTTTTACTATATTAGATCAAATCATAAAAATATAAAGGTACCTATGATATTGGAGGTGTATTCCTACTCTCAACGCGTTTCTGGCGTTTCGCCCTTAGTCAGTGATAACAGTGTGAATCATAGTTCAGGTTTAAAAACATGCGCTTCTTTATTTTATACCATTTCTCTCTTGCTGGAAATTTTCCTAAAATACCTGACTATCCCTTTAACTATTATGGTAAAGCTGAAGCTATAAATATCTTATGCTATGTAAGACGTCATGCACTTAGACAAAATTCTGTGCACATAGGCTGCATTGCAGAGATGTAGTTACTTAAGGCCGCTTCACACGCTAGGATATCGTTAACGATATCCTTAGAACGATCACGTGACAGTGATCGTTCCGACATTGTTAGTGCGTTGTCACACACAAGGATATCGTTAACGTTATCCCATTCGGCAACGCACCAGTTAAATAGGAGAGCAAGGACTGAACGATTTTTTAAAGCTGCAGGAATAAGAGATTTTTGAACGACATCGTTCATAAAGGTAAAACACTGAACAATGTAGCTTCTTCAAGCAGCGTTAATTGGACGACGAATGATAGATTTGAGGTCAGGATCTCAAATCTTGAATGAACGATTCAATGATTTTTTTCTTCCTACATCGTTCATTTACACGCAAGGACACACAAACGATATCGTTTAAACGATCACAAATCCGTGACGTTTAAACGATTTCATTAACGATATCCTAGTGTGTGAAGTGGCCTTTAATTTGCTGTGTTGTTCTCTATATTTTGACATGCAATGGAGCACGCAACTATCTTTTCTGTATGTATAAATCCGTGAAAAACCTGCTGCTTTGACAGTAGTGGTGTTTGAAGACATTGTAAGTACGCACACTCGTGCGACTACTGCACAGTGTGCTGTATGGGTGCGAGATTTTCTCGAACCCATATACTTACAACGGGCACTTGCACTAGTAAATCGCATTAAATCGCAGCATGCTGCAATTGAACTCGTGTTTCTCTCGCAATGCGAGTTCAGTGCGTGCAACAGTGGCGCACCCAAGGGAGGGGACCTACGTGTCTGGACACCCCCCTTGGACGGCCCTGAGAAGCCGCAGCCGCACTATGGTTAAAAAAGAAAAAAAAAAAAATATGCTCACCTTCCCCCGAGCCCCCGCCGTCTCCCGCCGTCTTCCTGCAGGCTCCAGTGGCTCCCGCAGGCTCCCGGTGTCTGCAGAGGTCTTCTACTGCAGTACAGGACCTGTGGTGATGTCACAGTCACGTGACACCAGGTTACTCCATGGTAACCTGCAGTCATGTGACCGTGACATCACCGCAGGTCCTATACTGCAGTAGAAGACCTCTGCAGACATCGGGAGCCTGCGGGAGCCACCGGGAGCCTGCAGGAAGACGGCAGGCCCCTCCACCACACAGAGCCGCTTATCTCCTCACCCCTCCACCACACAGACGCTTATCTCCTCACCCCTCCACCACACAGAGCCGCTTATCTCCTCACCCCTCCACCACAGACCCGCTTCTCTCCTCACCCCTCCACCACACAGACGCTTATCTCCTCACCCCTCCACCACTGAGCCGCTTCTCCCCTCACCCCTCCACCACAGAGCCCCTTATCTCCTCATCCCTCCACCACACAGAGCCGCTTAGCTCCTCACCCCTCCACCACACAGAGCCCCTTCTCTCCTCACACCCTCCACCACTGACCCGCTTCTCTCCTCACCCCTCCACCGCAGAGCCCCATCTCTCCTCACCCCTCCACCGCAGAGCCGCCTCAATACTCTGCTACCCACAGAGCCGCCTCTATACTCTGCTACCCACAGAGCCGCCTCTATACTCTGCTACCCACAGAGCCGCCTCTATGCTCTGCTACCCACAGAGCCGCCTCTATGCTCTGCTACCCACAGAGCCGCCTCTAAGCTCTGCTACCCACAGAGCCGCCTCTACACTCTGCTACCCACAGAGCCGCCTCTATGCTCTGCTACCCACAGAGCCGCCTCTATGCTCTGCTACCCACAGAGCCGCCTCTATGCTCTGCTACCCACAGAGCCACCTCTATGCTCTGCTACCCACAGAGCCGCCTCTATACTCTGCTACCCACAGAGCCACCTCTATACTCTGCTACCCACAGAGTCGCCTCTATACTCTGCTACCCACAGAGCCGCCTGTATACTCTCCTACCCACAGAGCCACCTCTATATTCGGCTACCCACAGAGCCGCCTCTATACTCTGCTACCCACAGAGCCGCCTCTATACACTGCTACCCACAGAGCCGCCTCTATACTCTGATACCCACAGAGCCGCCTCTATACTCTGCTACCCACAGAGCCGCCTCTATACTCTGATACCCACTGACCCACCTGTATACACACAATTCATTTCACCGCGCTCCTGATGCAATTGCCGCCGGCACCAGGTAAGTTCTGTGACTGACTGTCTCAATGTTGTTTCATTAACGATATCCTAGTGTGTGAAGTGGCCTTTAATTTGCTGTGTTGTTCTCTATATTTTGACATGCAATGGAGCACGCAACTATCTTTTCTGTATGTATAAATCCGTGAAAAACCTGCTGCTTTGACAGTAGTGGTGTTTGAAGACATTGTAAGTACGCACACTCGTGCGACTACTGCACAGTGTGCTGTATGGGTGCGAGATTTTCTCGAACCCATATACTTACAACGGGCACTTGCACTAGTAAATCGCATTAAATCGCAGCATGCTGCAATTGAACTCGTGTTTCTCTCGCAATGCGAGTTCAGTGCGTGCAACAGTGGCGCACCCAAGGGAGGGGACCTACGTGTCTGGACACCCCCCTTGGACGGCCCTGAGAAGCCGCAGCCGCACTATGGTTAAAAAAGAAAAAAAAAAAATATGCTCACCTTCCCCCGAGCCCCCGCCGTCTCCCGCCGTCTTCCTGCAGGCTCCAGTGGCTCCCGCAGGCTCCCGGTGTCTGCAGAGGTCTTCTACTGCAGTACAGGACCTGTGGTGATGTCACAGTCACGTGACACCAGGTTACTCCATGGTAACCTGCAGTCATGTGACCGTGACATCACCGCAGGTCCTATACTGCAGTAGAAGACCTCTGCAGACATCGGGAGCCTGCGGGAGCCACCGGGAGCCTGCAGGAAGACGGCAGGCCCCTCCACCACACAGAGCCGCTTATCTCCTCACCCCTCCACCACACAGACGCTTATCTCCTCACCCCTCCACCACACAGAGCCGCTTATCTCCTCACCCCTCCACCACAGACCCGCTTCTCTCCTCACCCCTCCACCACACAGACGCTTATCTCCTCACCCCTCCACCACTGAGCCGCTTCTCCCCTCACCCCTCCACCACAGAGCCCCTTATCTCCTCATCCCTCCACCACACAGAGCCGCTTAGCTCCTCACCCCTCCACCACACAGAGCCCCTTCTCTCCTCACCCCTCCACCACTGACCCGCTTCTCTCCTCACCCCTCCACCGCAGAGCCCCATCTCTCCTCACCCCTCCACCGCAGAGCCGCCTCAATACTCTGCTACCCACAGAGCCGCCTCTATACTCTGCTACCCACAGAGCCGCCTCTATACTCTGCTACCCACAGAGCCGCCTCTATGCTCTGCTACCCACAGAGCCGCCTCTATGCTCTGCTACCCACAGAGCCGCCTCTAAGCTCTGCTACCCACAGAGCCGCCTCTACACTCTGCTACCCACAGAGCCGCCTCTATGCTCTGCTACCCACAGAGCCGCCTCTATGCTCTGCTACCCACAGAGCCGCCTCTATGCTCTGCTACCCACAGAGCCACCTCTATGCTCTGCTACCCACAGAGCCGCCTCTATACTCTGCTACCCACAGAGCCGCCTCTATACTCTGCTACCCACAGAGTCGCCTCTATACTCTGCTACCCACAGAGCCGCCTGTATACTCTCCTACCCACAGAGCCACCTCTATATTCGGCTACCCACAGAGCCGCCTCTATACTCTGCTACCCACAGAGCCGCCTCTATACACTGCTACCCACAGAGCCGCCTCTATACTCTGATACCCACAGAGCCGCCTCTATACTCTGCTACCCACAGAGCCGCCTCTATACTCTGATACCCACTGACCCACCTGTATCACCTGTGGTGATGTCACAGTCACGTGACACCAGGTTACTCCATGGTAACCTGCAGTCATGTGACCGTGACATCACCGCAGGTCCTATACTGCAGTAGAAGACCTCTGCAGACATCGGGAGCCTGCGGGAGCCACAGGGAGCCTGCAGGAAGACGGCAGGCCCCTCCACCACACAGAGCCGCTTATCTCCTCACCCCTCCACCACACAGACGCTTATCTCCTCACCCCTCCACCACACAGAGCCGCTTATCTCCTCACCCCTCCACCACACAGACGCTTATCTCCTCATCCCTCCACCACACAGAGCTGCTTATCTCCTCACCCCTCCACCACACAGACGCTTATCTCCTCACCCCTCCACCACACAGACGCTTATCTCCTCACCCCTCCACCACACAGAGCCGCTTCTCTCCTCACCCCTCCACCACAGACCCGCTTCTCTCCTCACCCCTCCACCACACAGACGCTTATCTCCTCACCCCTCCACCACTGAGCCGCTCTCTCCCTCACCCCTCCACCACAGAGCCCCTTATCTCCTCATCCCTCCACCACACAGAGCCGCTTAGCTCCTCACCCCTCCACCACACAGAGCCCCTTCTCTCCTCCACCCCTCCACCACTGACCCGCTTCTCTCCTCACCCCTCCACCGCAGAGCCCCATCTCTCCTCACCCCTCCACCGCAGAGCCGCCTCAATACTCTGCTACCCACAGAGCCGCCTCTATACTCTGCTACCCACAGAGCCGCCTCTATACTCTGCTACCCACAGAGCCGCCTCTATGCTCTGCTACCCACAGAGCCGCCTCTATGCTCTGCTACCCACAGAGCCGCCTCTAAGCTCTGCTACCCACAGAGCCGCCTCTACACTCTGCTACCCACAGAGCCGCCTCTATGCTCTGCTACCCACAGAGCCGCCTCTATGCTCTGCTACCCACAGAGCCGCCTCTATGCTCTGCTACCCACAGAGCCACCTCTATGCTCTGCTACCCACAGAGCCGCCTCTATACTCTGCTACCCACAGAGCCGCCTCTATACTCTGCTACCCACAGAGTCGCCTCTATACTCTGCTACCCACAGAGCCGCCTGTATACTCTCCTACCCACAGAGCCACCTCTATATTCGGCTACCCACAGAGCCGCCTCTATACTCTGCTACCCACAGAGCCGCCTCTATACACTGCTACCCACAGAGCCGCCTCTATACTCTGATACCCACAGAGCCGCCTCTATACTCTGATACCCACTGACCCACCTGTATACACACAATTCATTTCACCGCGCTCCCGATGCAATTGCCGCCGGCACCAGGTAAGTTCTGTGACTGACTGTCTCAATGTTGTTCTTACTGCTTCTGCGTCTTTTGCGTATCTTAATCTACAGAGTGTACAGCATAAGCTGTCTAACAATTTCAGGTTTTTGATTATTTGTTTGCAACTGAACGCTCATCGTGGTGTTTAACGTTTTTTGAACTATTTCTGAGCTCCTATTTTTCACCTCTATTTTCTTCCACGTGGGTCCCTAAACTAAAATTAGAAGCAAAGTCGCAGAAAAAAGAATTCATACTCCTCCAAAAAAATCTAAATATAACAAATCAAAGACAACAAGAGTATTTACCTGCCCGGGTCACAAAAAAAAGATAAAGATAGAGGCAACAAAAGAGCAATTCTTAATTTTGGACTAAAAAGTATATGTCACTTGCCATAAGGCTGCTTTCACATTCAGACCTTTTTTTCTGCAAGTACCGTATATACTCGTGTATAAGCCGACCCGTGTATAAGCCGACCCCCCTACTTTTGCCCCCAAAACCTGGGAAAACCTATTCACTCATGTATAAGCCGAGGGTGGACCATAGCACAGGTATACAGTCCCCCCCAGTGGTATACAGCAGCCTCCCCCAGTGGTAGTATACAGCAGCCACAGAGGTATATACAGCAGCCCCAGTGGTAGTATACAGCAGCCTCTCCAGTGGTAGTATACAGCAGCCTCCCCCGTGGTAGTATACAGCAGTCTCCCCCTGTGGTAGTATACAGCAGTCTCCCCCTGTGGTAGTACACAGCAGTCTCCCCCTGTGATGGTATACAGCAGCCTCCCCCTGTGGTAGTATACAGCAGTCTCCCCCTGTGGTAGTATACAGCAGCCTCCCCCTGTGGTAGTATACAGCAGCCACAGAGGTATATACAGCAGCCCCAGTGGTAGTATACAGCAGCCTCCCCAGTGGTAGTATACAGCAGCCTCCCCCTGTGGTAGTATACAGCAGCCACAGAGGTATATACAGCAGCCCCTCCCCTGTGGTAGTATACAGCAGCCCCAAAGGTATATACAGCAGCCCCAGTGGTAGTATACAGCAGCCTCCCCAGTGGTAGTATACAGCAGTCTCCCCCTGTGGTAGTATACAGCAGCCTCCCCCTGTGGTAGTATACAGCAGCCTCCCCCTGTGGTAGTATACAGCAGCCACAGAGGTATATACAGCAGCCCCTCCCCTGTGGTAGTATACAGCAGCCCCCCCCTGTGGGTATACAGCAGTGCCTCCCCCTGTGGTATATACAGCAGCCCCTCCCCTGTGGTAGTATACAGCAGCCCCCCCCTGTGGGTATACAGCAGTGCCCCCCCCCCCCTTTGTGGTATATACAGCCCCCCCCCGTTGCTGCCGCACACCTGTAAAAAGAAGATCTTTCATACTTATCCTCCTGCTGTCACCGCGCGCATCCCCCGCTCTCCTTCTTGCTTGCACCCGGCGTCCATCCATATGACCGTGCACAAATAATGACGTCATTATTGTGCGCGGTCACGTGGATGGACGCCGGGTGCAAGCAAGAAGGAGAGCGGAGGACGCGCGCGGTGACAGCAGGAGGATAAGTATGAAAGATCTTCTTTTTACAGGTGTGCGGCAGCAACAGGGGGGGGGAGGCTGTATATACCACAGGGGGGAACACTGCTGTATACTACCACAGGGGGGCGGAGGAGCGCTGACAGTGCAATGTAATATGCACGGCTCCCCCTGCCGCTGATGGACAGGGGGATGCAGTGCATATTGCATTGCACTAATGACCGGCCCCACGTGACCGGCCGCTCATTATACAGCCTCCCCCACCTCCTCCAGCCCCCGGACACCGGCCCCACACACTCAGCCGTATAGTGACTCGTGTATAAGCCGAAGGGGGCACTTTTCAGCACAATTTTTGTGCTGAAAAACTCGGCTTATACACGAGTATATACAGTAACTAGTGTTTTAGAAAAAAATTAATTACTACGCAATGTAATTCCTACCATAGAGGCACAACAAATAAGACCGTTTTCGTGCAGTATTAAGCATTAATTAGGTATTCAAATTTACAAAATCGCTTGTCTTTTAGGGGGGCTTCGCTCCCCCAAACCCCCCCGCCGGGGGCTTTGCCCCTCGGAACCCCGCTGGGGGGTGACACCCCCCTTTCAGGGGCGGTGTGTGTTTCTTGGACCCCTACCTTGGGAAATTTCTGGGTGCGCCACTGGCGTGGAATACGCACTGATATGACCAGTATCATTTAATGATGCTGGTCTGAGTGCAATGCATGCGAGTTATTCTCACTTGTGGCTCCCCATTGGTCGGCGCGCCACAAAGGTGTACTGCACCCAGACTAGTGTGTGGGGTATCCCAGTGGCCAGTCGATGGGGAAGTTCACATGTGGCTTTCATCTAAGCATTCACACACTTAGAGTCAGGGGGCCAATTAGTTAAACCCATTACTAGGGTAACTGTTCCCGATGGGAAGTTATATAAGTGGGTAGTGAAGATCGGGAAAGAGAATAGTAGCAAGGGGCGAAGTCGAGGAGGACCCTTCAAGGGATGCTGAGGGAGGGCACCCAGAAAGAGGGTGACCCAGACAGAAGGGGGAGCCCGAGGGTGTTGGTAACACCTGGCATCAGACCGTCCCAATACCCGGTCTGGGAGGATCGCAGTCCGAATAGTGGAGAACCGGCTCTGAGAGTGGTACAGGAGAGTTCAGCCCTGAGTCGTGGGTCTTCAGGCAGATGCAACCCAGTCCAACGCACATCCCCACCAGGATCTCCATCCAGGGTTTGTGCCCCTTCCAAGAGTAACTATCCACTTAGAGAGAGAAGGATAACCTCTAGCAGGCCCATGGGCCTGGTGCAGAATAAGTGGATCACTGCAGGGCCCCGCTAAGGAAGTAGGAGCAGCGCAGAGAAAGTGAGGATAGAGGGCGAAGCTGAAAGAAACACTGTTGAAAGCCACAGAAAGACACCTCATCCACTAGTGACTACCCAGGCCAGCTACCCGAGACTGTAAAGCTGATTAATGCCTGACGGTTATCAGTAAACCAGTACAGAGACTCAGCAATGTGTGGTGTGTTATTCTTTCTTGCTGTAAGAAATCATTCAGACTCTCATCTGCAGAGCTGCCTCCCTGTGCCTGCGACCATGACAACAAGTACTACAACACTGCCCTAGGGGTTCTCCTCCACCTGGGGGGAGCAACTCCATCTGGCTGGCTGCAACAACATCATCCCTGGAGGTCTGAGTGCAGCGCTTGTGCGTTCACCAGGTACCGAAGGTGGCATCACGAACATTACGCCTTTATTATCTTACTTTCCACATTTTTCAGCGACCACCAGGGTCACGGATCTTGACACCAGCCACCAGTGACACGTAATCAACACCCGGGATCTGAGTTCCTAAGGCCTTGGGGTGGGGCACCCTCGTGGGATTCTTGCACCCGTGTGTCTCCACCCTTACATGTCTATACATAGATTCATAATACAGCAGTGTGCATGAAGCGTAAGTACTACTAATGAAATAAGAAAAAACGGTCACTGCACCAGGTGATCTCACGGGCTCTATTTATAGTCTTTCCAGCCCGTCCCTGGACGCACGTCCAGCCTAGAGAGTCCTTATCTCGATAATGTCACATACCAGCAGGAAGGACAGCGCCACAGGCATGGGTAGTGATGAAAACAAACTTCTTTATTCCATGGTCGTGCAGCAACGTTTCGACCATCCACACGTGGTCTTTATCAAGCTTGATAAAGACCACGTGTGAATGGTCGAAATGTTGCTGCATGACCATGGAATAAAGAAGTTTGTTTTCATCACTACCCATGCCTGTGGTGCTGTCCTTCCTGCTCGTAAGTACTACTAATGAGACATTACATTAGTTGGTGTCCATTTAATTAATGCAAGCATTTTTAATAGGGACCTAGTGCACTAGCTACAATGCCAAGATGAATATATTTATCTAAAAACCTCAAGGGACATGAAAAAAATGTATGCTTAATGTGTCTGCAAACAGGTCTTTGAAGAATTTCAAAAGTAGATTTGTGTCTGCAAAGAAATCTGAACTTTAAAGTATGGGCAGTATGGTGGTTCAGTGGTTAGCAATGCAGCACTGGGGTCCTGAGTTAAAATCCTATCAAGGACGACATCTGTAAGGAGCTTGTATGTTCTCCGTGCGTTTGCTTGGGTTTCCTCTCGGTTCTCCACTTTTATGAATTGTGATACCCACCATTTGATTTACTGCATAGTTTGTACTAAATGCAAATTGACATATGTGGAATGTGCTATTAGGAAGATCAAAAAAACGCATTGCAGAGCATCTTAGCAATATTGAAAGTGGTATTGGAGATTATTTTAGCGCTTTTAAACATTTTGTTACCTTTCATAATACAGCTACAATTTTTTTCCTGCTTTTTTCCTATAGAAAAATGTCAGTGGCATACAAGGGGAGGAAACTTGGAAAACAAATTGACTTTGAGAGAAAATTTTGGATCTTAACTTTGGACTGCAAATACCCTAAACTTCAAGAATGGCTTGTATTATATATATCAAAAGATGTTTTTTTCTGTACTGAATTATATGTATAATTGTTAATTTTGCTAGATGTATGTATATCTGTGCTTCCTCATGTATTCATGTCTTTGGTATCCACCATATATTTAGGACATCCAGACTGACCACAGAAGTTAACACCTATACAAGGGCATTTTCAGATGACAAAGGTTGAAGAAAATCGACAAAGTTCACTGCAGTTAGCTAGAGAAATAGAAAGTCAAAATGGGGTTAGTGTTTCCAATGACAAAATACAGGACTGCAGATTAATGGCATACAGGGTGTCATTCACGAAGGAAGCCTCTCCTAAAGCCTATGCACAAAAAAGCCTATCTACAATATGCCAGGGCCCAAGCTAAAAAATATGTAGACTACTAGGACTCTAAACTCTGGAGTGATGACACCAAGAGAAAAATGTATTTGTAACTCATTCATCCCATGTCTAAAAGAGTTTGTGCTGTCCTTAAAAATTATTTGGGTCATAAAAAATACTAGATGTAGTTGTCTTTCTTGTGGGGTGTATTCATTTTTACATCAACCAATTTGAGTAAAACAGAAGATTTTGTTATGAAAGTGTGGCGCCCCTGCGGACTGGTCACCACAGTGATGCTGCATCTACTCCATAGGTGTGGTGTCACCATTCCCAGGTGAGAGGGGTCACAAACCTGAGACACACAGAACTGCACACAACATCATCCCAAATCAGGGCCAGGGAATTCAGGTGTACTCTGTATAGAGGGAGGGCCCCATCTTCTGTTCAGGAGGAGGGTTTAGCAGTAGGTTAGAAAAGGAGTCATAGTAGGAGGGAAAATAACACTCTAGAAAAGAAAGAGAACGTCGGAGGAAGGCGTCCGGAGCGGACACAGGACTGAGAGAGTCCTAGGGGATCCACCCTTGTTCCCCGAATTCAGTCCTGACCCAAATCAGCCGGAGGGACTGGTTGCCGGAGGGGACCGGCCCCAATCTGGTTTGGGTGCTCCAGGCCCCGACCAGGAAAACTGGAAGCCACTGGCTTTGCAGGAGCAGTGGCCACAACCTGTGAATAATCCACAGGACGGTGGCTAGAACTAGGGCCAGGGAACATGCCGCTGCAGTTTCCCGACAAGACCCACAGCCATCAGTCTGGGACCCTGTTCACGACGGCACAGGGAAGAGCAACCTTTGAAGGCCCATGAAAGGTGTCTGGGCAGAGCGATTCCGATCTCCTGGACACTAACCTGGCTGCACTCTGGAGAAGCACAGCACCGGGCTGGGTGACCTTGCCCATACAGCAAGTAAAGGTAAAGAATTGCACGAACTGTCTGCGTCTCTTCCTTTCATGCCCTGCGGCCCCTTTATCATCGAAGCCCCATCCCTGCTATAGACTTTTCCATCTGTCCTGGGGCCCCGCTCCACCTCTGGGGGGCTATACCATCCAGGCTGCCCTACCATCTCCCCAGCCGTCCGAAACTGCAGCGTCGGCCATCCTTGGCCGAGTACCACAGGTGGCGTCACAAACCTATCTCCTGTATATAACCCCCTTTACTACATGCCCAGGGTCATGGAGCCGGGTCATCACCACCGTGAACTCCCACTGAACAGACCGGCCCA
>JARQOC010000003.1:461028696-461083951 GCA_033576535.1 Allobates femoralis
TCGCACTGGGCTACCCGCTTTGTCTAGTAGCTGGGACTGGATGAGTGGGTAGTATACAGACACTCTGCATCAAATTTATCAGTGTGAATGGCGCCCTATGTATGCAAACATTATCTGTGTGCATAATAAATGCCACCAGTCACCTTCCCCATGTATTGGTAGGTTGAGAGTGATATATCGTGTCGGTACTGTGCACCTGTGTTTGCCTCTACTTAATTGGGTCTGACTGCATACTGCTAAGTGCATTTGTGTTAGGCCGGTTTCACATTGCTATTCAGATCCGATCCGAGGCTGTCAGGGTGAACCCTCCGGTCCGGTGTGCACCCGCACGCAGCTGCCGCCACTGATGAATCAGGACCGCGGCTGGCAGGGAGCTAGCCGCGGTCCTGAAACAACTGCGGCGTGCACCCGCAGGAGTCCGATTCCCGGATCCTCCCGGGAGGATGCGGGAGAATCCGGGGCAATCTGGGAATTGCCAATTAGAGGATATATTCTCCTATCGGACTGCAAGCAGTGTTTTTGTGTCTGTGAGAGAATTCTGAATTCTCCCGGATTATCCCGGACATATAGAAACCGGATGGCAGAGAGCTGCCATCCGGCTTCTATCCGGCCCCATAGTTTACTATGGGGCCAAAATCCGGTCCGGGTCTGTCCGGTTTACACGGTCAGCCTTGGATCGGAACCATCCCGCAATGTGAAACCAGCCTTAGGTTTTTGTAGCTGCACATGGTGAGCAACTTTAAATTGCACAAAAATATTGCTAGATTTCAAATGGTTCTAAATCAGAAATATGGCAAAATGTGTTGGAAGAATCTGGATCAAAAAGGTTAAAAAATGTATATCTCAACACCGTCTTATTATCATACTAAAAAACAGTCCTCACCTCTTTTGGCTCATTTATAACAACTATCATATATGTCATTTTTCCTTGGCATGTTTTGCCATGTTAATTCAGTAACGTAAAAGTAACAAACCTTTCTGATTTCTGCTGTTCATAAATGTTACACTTGTTTGAGATCCTCAAATAAAATGTAAAATACAACAAAAACATCCTATAAATCAATCTGTAAAAAATAAAAAATAAAAAAAATGCAGCAACACAACAGATATAGCTGTTTAGGAAAGCATTCCATGGTGCAGTTTAGTTTATGGCATGTAACGACAGTTCCATTATAATAATCACAATACACTAGGGTACATCATTACTGACAACCAGTGACGTATTTGCAGATACTAATTACTGATTTATAACCAAAGTGCTATAAAAATAGTAATTGTCATAGGTTTTAACTGATTAGATTTGTCATATTTTTTTATGTCATAACACAACGCCATAATGTAAAAGCAGACATTTTCAATTTCTCACACTTCCGTTCTCTGATGACGGTTTCACAATTATTGCTCACATGTTTGAGTATTGACAGTGTGGTAGGAATAAATAGCAATCTGTTTCATTGCAAAAGCAGATTTTTTAAACCAGTATTCATATGAAAATAGAGACCTGTATTGGGGCAGACGTTGAAAAAATATTGAAAATGCCATGAGAATTAAAGGTTAGCCTGTAATAGTGGAATTATGTATAGCATTCATTATTGAAAGCTCGGAGGTATGGTAGAATTGGGAGGTGTAGTGTCTGCTCATCAGGATTCAGTTGAGAACTATTTCAGAGCAGATGAAGATTTCCAGTTTGTATATTTTCTTAAATCTACACTTGAAGTTTCCTTCTCTTCATATCTTTATGCAACGGGGCGGAACTATGGAGCCGGACTGGTGGAAGGGTCTTCAGCTCTGTTCAAGCCCTCTGCTGCCTTTGGGTGTCTGTTCTTCTTCATTATATAAATTGGATGTTTTCACTGTCCTGGCTGCAGGCAACACTGGCACAGATTGATTTCATGGCGGCTTCAATAAAATGGTGCTGTTGTCACTGCGCAAGTGCAGCTGCTGGAGCCATTTTCCTAAAGACGGCCCAGAGATCAATCTGCGGAAGTGCAGCCCGCTACTAGGATGGCACCAGTGTGAAATTTATTGGTCTCCCAAAATTTTCCCCTGAATGAGTGTTCTGAAGGTCATCTACTGTCCTCTGCTAACACAAGTTTGCAGGGCATAAATAACATCAGAGCTATCATGAGCTACTTACAGTACTTCCCATGTTGGCTCATGTTTACACTGCTCAACTATCACGTTGTCATAGCCAGCAGAAACCTCAGTAGACTTATAACAGAAGACAAAGGCTGGCTTCAGACTTGCAGATGCATCTGCAGCGTTTTGCAGATGCATCTGCAAGCATCTGCATGCAGACTGCGGCCCCTATGTTTATAATGGACCGCACGGCGGTCTGCAGATGCTTGCGGACCGCCGTGCGCACCCATTCACTCCTATATGTGATCTGTGCGCACGCGGATGCCTGCGCACAAATCACACACTCCCGCCCGCACCATGGACGCGAGATGTTGCGTCCCTGGTGCGGGCGGGAGTGTGTGATCTGTACGCAGACATCCGCCTGCGCACAGATCACATATAGGAGTGAATGGGTGCGAACGGCGGTCCGCAAGAATCTGCAGACCGCCGTGCGGTCCATTATAAACATAGGGGCCGCGGTCTGCATGCAGATGCTTGCAGATGCATCTGCAAAACGCTGCAGATGCATCTGCAAGTCTGAAGGCAGCCAAAGGCCTCTTGGACACAGTTTTTGTTCCTGCCTGACCTTCCTGTCTGTAGTAAGTAAACTCCACCTGCCCTGCCCTGACTACACTATAGTTCTTCTGGTTTGGTATTGACATTGGAATCCTTTTTTTGTTTTTCAATCAGCTTTTGTTAAGGGAGGTTTCTCTGAGGATAGCAACTTAGGAATTCAGTGCAAAGAACTTCAGTTCACTGTAAAGAGAAGCGATTAATGGGTGAAAACCTCAGAATACCATAGACTGCTCCGTTTAGCCCAAAGCCAAATCTGTTACAAGCCAACATAGTCATGTGTTCCTAAATGAAATCCCATGCAGCTGTATTCAACTCAGTCACACAAGCATATACGTTTACTTATAATTTTACATTGTTAGTTTTTACTCGGGGACAGTGAAAATAAAATAAGATTGTTGCATGCTTTATTTCATGACATAGTATTACCACCACAGGACTAGGCGTGCCTTCTCCTAGTGTATACTCAGCCATATCTTGTAGACTGTGAGCGCTCACAGGCAGGGTCATCTCTCTTCACCTACTCTATCCTCACCCATCCCTTGTAGACCGTGAGCCCTCATGGGCAGGGTCCTCTTTCCTCACCTACTGTATCCTCACCATCCCTTGTAGACTGTGAGTTCTCACAGGCAGGGTCCTCTGTCCTCACCTACTGTATCCTCACCCATCCTTGTAGACTGTGAGCCCTCGTGGGCAGGGTACTCTGTCCTCACCTACTGTATCCTCACCATCCGTTGTAGACTGTGAGTCCTCATGGGCAGGGTCCTCTCTCCTCACCTATGGTATCCTCACCCATCCCTTGTAGTCTGTGAGCCTTTGCGAGCAGAGTCTTCTCTCCTCCTGTATCCTCACCATCCCTTATAGACTGTGAGCCTTTGCGAGCAGGGTCCTCTCTCCTCACCTACTGTATCCTCACCCATCCCTTATACACTGTAAGCCCTCGCGGGCAGGGTCCTCTCCCTTCACCTAGTGTATCCTCACCCATCCCTTGTAGACTGTGAGCCCTCGCGGGCAGGGTCCTCTCTCATCACCTACTGTATCCTCACCAATCCCTTGTAGACTGTGATCCCTCGAGGGCAGAGTCCTCTCTCCTCACCTACACTATCCTCAACCATCCCTTGTAGACTGTGAGCCCTCGAGGGCAGGGTCCTCTCTCCTCACCTACACTATACTCACCCATCCCTTGTAGACTGTGAGCCCTTGCGGGCGGGGTCCTCTCTCCTCACCTACTGTATCCTCATACATTCCTTGTAAACTGTGAGTCCTTGCAGGCAGGGTCCTCTCTCCTCACCTACTGTATCCTCACCCATCCCTTGTAAACTGTGAGTCCTTGTGGGCAGGGTCCTCTCTCCTCACCTACTGTATCCTCACCCATCCCCTGTGGACTATGAGCCCTTATGGTCAGGGTCCTCTCTCCTCTTTTACCTGTGTGTGTCTTGTATTGTTCATATATACTGTACTTGTCTATGTATGCCCCTTTTCACATGTAAAGCGCCATGAAATAAATGGCACTATAATAACAAATAATAATAATATAGGTATTCTTCTACTAATGATTCTAGTCTAGAATATGGAGTTTCCCATCTCTTGAACCAATGTCCCTAGTAAAATAAGTTCATGGATTCTGTGTTACTCTACAAGTCTGTGCAAATGGATATTCTATTATACCTATCATAAAAGTGTGTATAGGTGTTCATGGTATGCACTGACTTTACTACCGTAGTATGTTGCTTTTAGAGGAGATCCCCTCCACTTCCACTTTGTAGCAATCACTCCTCAATGAGTACAGAAAAGAGTCTAACAGGTCACTTTACTGAAAGCAAACATATAATTGCATAATACACATTTACCTTGAACAGAAACTGACAGTGGAACATATGCTATAAAAATGAGACCTATGCATAGAGAACTTGTTGAGATTGTTGAAAGTTGATAATTGTTAGGTTTAGTACATACAACATAACTATCATAGTTTAAATCATGTGAGAAATAGTCGCATGTGAAGTCTCGACAATAGATCCTCAGTAATAAGTCACATTTGTGAACCCTCCGGTGATGAAAGCTCAGTCATAAGAGTAGCTTGCTTGTGAGATAGTCAGCAGATCAGTGACGACACACAGTTCAGGGAATGTTTCTCTCTAACAATGCTGCTTTCCTTACAAGGTATAAAGGGTTATCATGAGGATTTACAACATCCGGTTGCCAAATGTTGTGTGAGTCATTGTTTTCTGACATCAAGTGTTCAGGCTGATTAAGGGGAAATGGAGTGATGTTGCTCATGTGATACCAATGACAAGCACAGGATTTGGCTAAGATGTTTCTATAAACAGCAGGTCATAAGTAAACCTTTGGCATCTGAACTGAAATCACAAGTCAAGACTTTTGCTTAGCAATCTCTAAATGTAATTGGTGTGCTGAACTTTGTACCCATTGTGGAAACAAGTTTGAGATGTCTACATGGTAATTCTTCAGGTGTGGTACAGTTGTGTAATATGGGTGAGAAGGTAGAACATCTACATTACCTATGTTTTGTACCATGGGGACACTTATTCTTCTCTTTTTTTTGTGATCTGACCATACTGGATGGAGGTTTTTAACTGGTTATAATGTGAGGTCTTTATATAATGTGCCATGGAGATTTTTGGGCCAAACATCTTATCCTCTTGTCTACTTGTCAATGCTCCAAGCCCCAAGCTAAGGTTTCATCAGTGCCCCTTTATAATCTTATGAAATATCCAAATAATGTGATTTTGTTTGCAAATTAAATTGACTCTTGAGAAGACTACACACAAAAAAAACCTTTCCAAAGGATTTATATTGTGGTATCTACTGTACTAATTGCACACATATGGTACCTTTACACGCTGCTAAAGAAGGTTGGAAACAACCGGGTGTTGGAGACAAATGTATCTTGCACCGTCAAATCAACCCGAGGTAGCGGCGTGTAAACTAGCTTGTTGCCACCCGTCACTTTCGGCACCTGTTTCAGAGCAGTGCTCTAAAACAGGTTGATTTCAACCCGATGGTAGCAGCGTCTAAATAAGGTAAGGTAAAGGTTTTTTCGCCACCTAGTTAACTCCCTGGGGCGTGACACAGCCTCCGGGAAAACGCCCCCCTTCAGCGATCATTGGTGGAAGCTCCTGCGTTACGATTGGTTGTCGCTGCATAGGGCGGCATATTTAAGGAGCTGACCAGTTACACTACACAATTGCAATAGCATCATGTATTAGCCAGCCTTCCTGCGTTGGCTGGCCAATCATGATGTTATTGCATTGTCCAATCATCGTACGAGTGTCTCGTAATCGACGATTCTGGCACGCCTATGTGTTGTCCCTGCTGCCCCAGGTCCTCCCATATTACCTTCTGTAGCGGCGTGTAAATGAGGGGCGGTGCTCTACAGAAGGTAACTTGTGGCACCCGGCGGTGCATCCAGAGATAGATTAAACCTTCTGTAGAGCACTTTGTAGCGGCGTGTAAAGGCGGTATCGGATACCGATTGCTACCGTTCGAACGTGCTCGTGCACGTGAGACACCCGGTTGTTTCCAACCTTCTGTAGCGGCGTGTAAAGGTACTAATACAGTGTACACAGAATGTTAATTAATTTAAACAAGCCTAAAATGTGGGTTTTTGGACAATATTCAATGTGTTTTCTTTTCCTTATTATTTTTTTTGCATTATAATAGTCAACCAGTGGACCAGATTTCCAGCAACCAGAATACACCATAGCAGTTAAGCCGGCGTCACACACATCAATGTCGTCAGCGATCTGATCGCAGGCGACATTGACGGCTGATCGCTGGTGAGCTGTTACACAGGCAGACTCACCAGCGATCATTGGACCAGCGACATTGTGGAAATGATTTAAATATCGTTTCCACTATGTCTGCAGGCTGGTATCCATGTTAAACTGCGGGTAACTAGGCAGAGCGCGCTGCCTAGATACCCGATGTATACCTTGGTTACCAGCCTTCTCTGCTCACTAGCTGGTATCCAAGGTACACAGCGCGTAACTAGGGTCCCTAGGGTGCATAATATGTCGCTATTAAAATCTGCACTGGATATAACATAGTGTAATTGCAGTGTAGTTGGATCTAGTAGCATAAATTAAGGGCCGCTTTACACACACCAACTTCTGTGACCAACTTCTGAACAGATCTCTGGTTGCAGTGACATCATGGACACATTGTTCCATTTTGTGGCTGTGTACAAATGGAACAATGTGTCCATGATTTTACTGCAACCAGAGATCTGTTCAGAAGTTGGTCACAGAAGTTGGTGTGTGTAAAGCGGCCCTAACAGCAGTTGCAGTTTGGACTTCACTTGGGCCTTTGCGTCTGAGGAGTCTCACATAAAGTTATGTTGCCAGGTTGCCAAACCTATGTCAGGTATATTTAAATATCCGAGAAAGAAAAAGCCAGGCGGCACTCACCGAATTTATGAGATCCTTTTATTCGTTCAGTTATTGACAAGACATAATCAAGCGGGGAGAGGGACCCGTTGAAGTGGCACTGCTTCACGAAATGGCAACCATCGTCCGTGCTCCCAACTCACTCTCCCCGCTTGATTATGTCTTGTGAATAACTGGATGAATAAAACGATCTCATAAATTCGGTGAGTTTCGCCTGGCTTTTTCTTTCTCAGATATTTGGATTTTCTCCCAATGGCATGCAACACCATGCTTCGAGAGGCACCCTGATCCAGGATTGCTTTCCTCAAAGCCAAGGAAGACATCTAAACCTGAACCCGGTAGGTGCCCGGTATTTTCTTTTCAATTGCATTGAGGTATATTTATATTCAGAATATATTACATGGACAAATAATGGTATCTATGTGCTTATTAAGTTTTTCTCGTATGCTGAAGAATGCTAATTGGGATAGTGTTAAATCCTTAATCATTTCACAACCTTGGACGGTATGTCCTGGTGCAAAGTCAACTCCATTGCCACAAAAATGGAGATCTGGTGAAGGTACATGGTGATTCTATCAGCAGAGCACTGATGCTTGAGCCCACAGCGGGTTGATTTCCCAACCCGCAACTACAATCTCTGTGATTGGCCGTTTAATGTGATCTGAACCAATCACAGCGATTTCAATGATTTAGGCAATGAAATTGCCTGAATCATTGACTACCAGCTATAATTAAAACATTAATTAGGGAAATTATACTGAGCATTAAATCCACAGATGACCAGATTGCGAAAATATTCCAACTCACTCACAGTACCTCCATAAGCTCAAACTTTCAAGAGTTACAAAGTACTTTCAAGGTGGTACAGAACGCCGGTCTGGCTTAATGCAATGTTTCAGGGGACTAGCGCGGACTGTTAGATATGTTCGGAGGGGCTGGGTTCATTTATCTATATCTTTTGGGATTGTGATGCTATCTGACCTTTCTGGTCTGCAGTGGAGAAAATGATACAACAGGTCTCAGACATCAAATTCCCTTTAACACCGGCATTGATACTCTTGCACCACTGTGAGATCCCCTTGAAGCTCTACAGGAACTCCTTGCTCAATAATGGCAGCAAGATCCTGTATTCCGGTTTTATGGGGAAAAATTCCCCCCCACCATTTCATATTTGATTAATCGGCTCAATGAACTGACGCATATGGAGGACCTGACATCCTCTCTACGAGAATTCCAGACTAAATTCGGGTCAACATGGATGGACTGGATGGATTTCCAGCAAACTGAGCAATATCATTTCTTGCTTGGCGGAGAGATACCCTCAGACCAACCTCCAGTCTGAATTATTTTTCTATCTTGGCTGCCCTGGGGAGGGTTATCCTCCCTGATTTCTGCCCCCCCTCCTATCCTCCCTCTTCCTCCCTACTTCTCACCCAAGTAGCTATTTGTCCTCCTACCCCCTGTCCTCCATACCCCCCCTCCCCCACTCCTGACTCTCCTCTCTTTCTTTCTCTCAACTTCCAGGTTCCTTTAGTTATCTCTTTTCTTCATTACGGCTTTCTTCTTCTTTCCTTTTAACTCCTTATCCCATGTATCTAATATATGTCACTCATAATAGTGACCCTACAAGGTCATTTTTGCTGGGCTGCTAAAAATCTATCTTACTATTACAATACTACAATGATGTTTCTTTGGCCTGCCCTACATGCTTGTAATATTTACCCAAAGCTTAGCTGACTATGGGCCTGTATTGACTTTCTGTTGCTTATATTTCTATAATTACATAAACAAAGAATTATAAAAAAAAACAAAAACAAAAAAAAAAACATTAATTAAACATGTATACAGTTGTGGCCAAAAGTATTGACACCCCTGCAATTCTGTCAGATAATACTCAGTTTCTTCCTGAAAATGATTGCAATCACAAATTCTTTGGTATTATTATCTTCATTTAATTTGTCTTCAATGAAAAAACACAAAAGAGAATGAAGCAAAAAGCAAAACATTGATCATTTCACACAAAACTCCAAAAATGGGCCAGACAAAAGTATTGGCACCCTCAGCCTAATACTTGGTGGAACAACCTTTAGCCAAAATAACTGCGATCAACCACTTCCGGTAACCATCAATGAGCTTCTTACAATGCTCTGCTGGAATTTTTGACCATTCTTCTTTGGCAAACTGCTCCAGGTCCCTGATATTTGAAGGGTGCCTTCTCCAAACTGCCATTTTTAGATCTCTCCACAGGTGTTCTATGGGATTCAGGTCTGGACTCATTGCTGGCCACCTTAGGGTGCTTTCACATCAGCGTTTTTCGTAATTCGCGGCAGATGCGGTGAAAAAACCGCATCTGTCGCGATTGCCGCATAACCGTTCCACTTGCGGCGCGGTTGCGGTTTTTTCAATGCAAAGTATAGGCGTACTTGCGGCAGGTGCGGCAAGTGCGGTTTTGCACTTGCGGCATGTGCGGCCGCGAAAAAAACCGCGGCTATACTTTGCATAGAAAAAACCGCAACCGCGCCGCAAGTGGAACGGTTATGCGGCAAACGCGGCAGATGCGGTTTTTTCACCGCATCTGCCGCGAATTACGAAAAACGCTGATGTGAAAGGGCCCTTAGAAGTCTCCAGTGCTTTCTCTCAAACCATTTTCTAGTGCTTTTTGAAGTGTGTTTTGGGTCATTGTCCTGCTGGAAGACCCATGACCTCTGAGGGAGACCCAGCTTTCTCACACTGGGCCCTACATTATGCTGCAAAATTTGTTGGTAGTCTTCAGACTTCATAATGCCATGCACACGGTCAAGCAGTCCAGTGCCAGAGGCAGCAAAGCAACCCCAAAACATCAGGGAACCTTCGCCATGTTTGACTGTAGGGACCGTGTTTATTCCTTTGAATGCCTCTTTTTTTCTCCTGTAAACTCTATATTGATGCCTTTGCCCAAAAAGCTCTACTTTTGTCTCATCTGACCAGAGAACATTCTTCCAAAACGTTTTAGGCTTTCTAGGTAAGTTTTGGCAAACTCCAGCTCGGCTTTTTCATGTCTCAGGGTAAGAAGTGGGTCTTCCTGGGTATCCTACCATACCGTCCCCTTTCATTCAGACGCCGACAGATAGCACAGGTTGACAGTGTTGTACCCTGGGACTGCAGGGCAGCTTGAACTTGTTTGGATGTTAGTCGAGGTTCTTTATCCACCATCCCCACAATCTTGCGTTGAAATCTCTCGTCAATTTTTCTTTTCCGTCCACATCTAGGGAGGTTAGCCACAGTGCCATGGGCTTTAAACGTCTTGATGACACTGCGCACAGTAGACACAGGAACATTCAGCTCTTTGGAGATGGACTTGTAGCCTTGAGATTGCTCATGCTTCCTTACAATTTGGTTTCTCAAGTCCTCAGACAATTCTTTGGTCTTCTTTCTTTTCTCCATGCTCAATGTGGCACACACAAGGACACAGGACAGAGGTTGAGTCAACTTTAATCCATGTCAACTGGCTGCAAGTGTGATTTAGTTATTGCCAACACCTGTTAGGTACCACAGGTAAGTTACAGGTGCTGTTAATTACACAAATTAGAGAAGCATCACATGATTTTTCTAACAGTGCCAATACTTTTGTCCACCCCTTTTTTATGTTTGGTGTGGAACTATATCCAATTTGGCTTTAGGACAATTCTTTTTGTGTTTTTTCATTGAAGACCAATTGAATGAAGATAATAGTACCAAAGAATTTGTGATTGCAATCATTTTCAGGAAGAAACTGAGCATTATGTGACAGAAGTGCAGGGGTGTCAATACTTTTGGCCACAACTATATGTGATATCGCTGTAATTGTACTGACCTGGAGAATAACGTTGTCTTATCACGGCATATATATAAAAAAAAAAACAACAATTTCTGAATTGCTGTTTCCTCTTTATTCTGCCTGACAAAATGCAGAATAGATGGTGATCAAAAAATAATGTGCCCAAAATGGTACCAATAAAAACTCGAACCCACCTCACAAAAAACAAGCCCAAACATGACTGTCGGCAGAAAAAAAAACTGTAGCCTTCAAACTTCAGCGCTGCAAAAAAACATTATTTTGTAAAAAAGCGTTTTTAGTGTCATAGTAGCCAAACCTAAAAAATATATACATATAAATCTGTCAACGCTGTGATCATACTGACCAGACGAATAAAGCCGCCTGAATCATTTATGCACACTGAGCGCTCACATCGGCGATTACGTGTAAATTTCTGAAAAACGTGATTCAAACAAAATTTGACAGTGTTCATCTTTTTGCGCAACTTTTTAGGTGTGCATAAAAGTGCTGTCAACCTGAATTTTTTGCACCTTTGAAAAGACGCACACCACTAAACAGCTTATTTGCAATTTTTAATAAAGCACCATTCACTGCATTTGACTTCATTGGTGTTTTCCAGAGATAAAATCACCACTACACCCATAAATGAACTCCCAGAGGGGCGTAATTTTCAAAATGTGGTAAATTGAGGGGTTTTCTGCTGTCCTGGCACTTAGGGGGATCTGTAAATGGAGTCCGCAAACTATTTTAGGAAAATTTCTGCTTCAAAAATTAAATGGCGCTCCTTTTCTCCTGAGCCCTGCTGTGCGCCCAAACAGTGGTTTTTCAATCACATACGAGGTATCTGCTTACTCAGGAGAAATCGCACAGCAAATTTTGTGATCCAATTTCTCATGCTTTCCTTGGGAAAATGAAAATATTTGGTGCTAAAACAACATTTTTGTGGGAAAAATCTAATTTTATCTTTCAAGTTTCTACGTTGTAAAATTCTGTGATGCACCGATGGGTTCTAGGAGCTCATCACACACCTAGATTAATTCCTTTGGGTGGTCTAGTTTTCAGAATGTGGTCACTTGTGGGGGAATTCTATTGTTTAGGGACATCAAGGTTTCACCAAATGCGACATGACACCTGGAGGGCATTCTATTAAAATCTGCACGTTTCTTCTTCCCTTCTGAGCCCTGCCGTCCACCCAAATAGTGAGTTTACGCCCTATATGGAGTATCTTAATGCTCAGGAAAATTTGCACAACAAATTTTGGGGTCCATTATCTCCTGTTATCCTTGCAAAAATTAAAAAATTGGTGCTAAAAGAATATTTTTGAGGAAAAAAGTACCTTTTCATTTTCATGGCACAATGCTATAACTTTCTGTGATGAACCTTGGGGTTCAAAGTGCTCACCACTAGGGATGAGCGAGTACCTTAATATTCGTGCTCGCTATACTCGCAACAAGTAGGTACCGGTACTCGCTACTCGTTGCGAGTATAGTGAGTACGAATACTTTCACAGTGTATCTATAGATACACTGCGAAAGTAGCCTAAAAGTGAATAAAAGTTGTTAAAAATAATAAAATTACATACTCACCTTCCGACGCCTGCATCGGGTCCGGCAGATAAGACATCCGATCGCTGGACAAGGACCTGTCACTACCAGCCAATCAGATGGCCGGTAGCGATCTGGCCAATCAGATGGCACCACGTCACAACTACGTCATCGCTAGCGGCCACCTGATTGGCCAGTTTGCAAGGTCCTTGATGTACAGTCAGGACCTTGCAAACTGGCCAATCAAGTGGCCGCTAGCAATCACGTGGTTGTGACGTGGCGCCATCTGATTGGCCAGATAGCTACCGGCCATCTGATTGGCTGGTAGTGACAGGTCCTTGTCCAGCGATCGGATGTCTTCTCTGCCGGTCCCGATGCAGGCGTCGGAAGGTGAGTATGTAAGTTTATTATTTTTTAACAACTTTTAATCACTTTTAGGCTACTTTCGTAGTGTATCTACGGATACACTGCCAAAGTATTAGGACTACTCGCTACTCCCGAGTACACATAAGTATTCGGAGAGTAGCGAGTAGCCCGAATACCTCTACTATTCGGCGAATACCAAATAGTAACGAGTATACTTGCTCATCCCTACTCACCACACATCTAGATCAATTCCTTGGTGGGTTTCCAAAATGGGGCCATGCGTGGGGTTTTCCACTGTTAAGGCACATGAGGCACTCTCCAATCGCGAACTGGTGTCAGTTAACGATTCCAGACAATTTTAAGTTCAAACTATCAAATGTTGTGCCTTCCCTTCTGAGCCCTGCCATGCAGGTTTTTCAGACCATATGTGGTATTATCCTATGTAGAGGTTGCACAGCAAATTTTGGGTTACATTTTCTCCTGTTGCCCTTGTAAAAATGAAGAAATTGACGATAAAATAAAATGTTTGTGGAAAAAATTTACTTCTTCATTTTCAAGGCATTTTCTCTGAAGCACCTGGGGGGTCAAGGTGCTCATTACATATCTAGATAAGTTCCTTCAGATAGTCTAGTTTCCAAAATGGGGTTACTTGTGAGAGAGCTCCACTGTATAGGTACATCAGAGGTTCTCCAAATGGTAAATTGTGTCAGCTAAGGACTACAGCCAATTTTCCGTTCAGAAAGTAAAATGACTCTCCTACCCTTCCAAGCCCTGCCGTGCACCTAAACAATGGTGTTCCAACACATATGGGGTATCAGGGTACTCAGGACAAATTGCTGAACAAATTGTAGGATCTATTCTATCCCGCTACCGATATGAAAATACAAAAATTGAGGCTAACAGAACATTTTTGTAGAAGAAAATTATGTTTCCATTTTCACAGCTCAACATCTTAAAATTTGTGATGAACTAAGAAGGCATTCAAAGTGCTCACCGCACATCTAGAAAAATTCCTTGGGGGTCTTGTTTCCAAAATGGGGTCACTTGTGGACGGTTTCTACTGTTTAGGCACATCAGGGGCTCTCCAAATGGGACATGGTGTCAGCTAATTTTCCATTCAAAAAGTCAAATGGCGCTCGTTCCCTTCTGCGATGTACCCTGTGCCCAAACAGCGGGTTTCAACTACAATTTGGGTATTGGAGTATCTGTGAGAAATTGTACAAAATATTTTAGGGTCCTTTTATCCTGTTACCCTCGTGGAAATGCAATATTTGAGGATAAAGTAACTTTCTTTTTTTTTAAATGTTAATTTTTTACTTCTAAATTGCTTTAGTTCCTCTGCGAAGCACCTAAAGGCTTAATAAACTTATTGAATGTGGTTTTCAATAGCTTGAAGGGTACAGTTTTTTGGAATGGAGTCACAATTAGTAGGTTGTCATATAGGCCCCTCAAAGTCACTTCAAATATGATGTGGTCCCTAAAAAAGGGGCTTGATAAATTTGGTTGGAAAAATGAGAAATTGCTGGTGAACTTTGAACCCTTCCAACTTCCTAAAAAAAATTGTGCTGATTCCAAAATTGTGCTGATGTCAAGTGGAAAATATTATTTATTAACTATTTTATGTGACATTACTCTCTGGTTTAACGGTATAAACATTTAAAGTTTAAAAACTGCAAAATGTTCAAAATTTTTGCCAAAAATTATCGACCTAAATTTACCACTAACATGAAGTCGAATATGTTATGAAAAAACAGTCTCATAATCTCTGAGATCCATTAAAATGTTCCAGAGTTATAACCTAATAAAGTGACACTGGTCAGAATTACAAAAAATGACCTAATGTCCTGTTGTAATACCTATTTAAATGTCTCAGTAATTCATTTGTGATATTGTCTGATGAAGAGGCCATTGAGCTCTGAAAGCTTACAAATATAAATTTTCTGGTTAGCCATCAAAGGTATCACTCCTAGAATACTTTTCTCAATTTTTTTTTAAGTATTTACAAATGTATACTAAGATGTACACTTCCTGTCCCAGTACAGTAAGATCCACCTCACCCGAGTACATGTAAAGGGGGTGTCACACGCGTCAATGTCGTCAGTGAGATGATTGCTGACGACATTGACGGCTGATCGCTGGTGAGCTGTCACACAGACAGACTCACCAGCGATCAATTGACCAGAGACATCATGGAAACGATTTAAATATCGTTTCCACGATGTCTTGCTCCCGCTGCCAGCCTGCTGGAAGCGGGAGCAGGCTGGTCTCCAAGGTAAACTGCGGGTATCTAGGCAGCGCGCGCTGCCTAGATACCCGACGTGTACCTTAGTTACCAGCCTCCTCCGCTCACCGGCTGGTATCTAAGGTACACAGAGGGTAACTAGGGACCCTAGTTACCCGCTGTGTACCTTAGATACCAGCCGGTGAGCGGAGGAGGCTGGTAACTAAGGTACACGTCGGGTATCTAGGCAGCGCGCGCTGCCTAGATACCCGCAGTTTACCTTGGATACCAGCTCCCAGCGCTTGTGAGAGGCGCTGGGAGCTGGAATATCGCTACTCCCGGTGTCACACGCAGCGATGCTGCGTGTCCACCGGGCGACAATCGCCAGGTTTTAGAGCAGGTTCTAAAACCTGGCGATCATCAACCAGCGATTTATCGCTGGTTGATTCAGTATGTCACACGCGTCAATATCGCTGCAACGTCACGTGCAGCCGAGATCGTGCAGGCGATATTGACGCGTGTGACATACCCTTAAGCCTTCCTAACTGCAAGATAAATTGCTATCAAGATTACACATCTCTTTATTCCAAGAGTAAGGGTCCATTTACTTGGATCGACTGGTGACACTAAGGCTGCCTTCATATTTGTGTTCCCCTCCGCAGTGTTCTGCGGAGTGGATCCGCAATGTGACTGCAGCACCACAAGCCCCTATGTTTATAATGGGAGCGCACATTGCTGCGCTTGACTGCGCATGACCGTGCGCACCCATTCACTCCCATATGTGATCTGTGAGCAGGCGGATGCCTGCGTACAAATCACACAGTCTCGTCAGCACCAGGAATGCGACATGTCGCGTTCCTGGTGAGGATGAGAATGTGTGATTTATGCACAGGCATCTGCCTGCGCACAGATCACTTATGGCAGTGAAGGGGTGCGCACGGTCTTGCGCAGTCAAGTGCAGCACCGTGCACTCCCATTATAAACATAGGGGCTTGCGGTGCTGCGGTCACATTGCGGATCCCCTCCGCAGAACGCTGCGGAGGGGAACACAAATGTGAAGGCAGCTTAAACGACCATCAATTGGTAAACCTTTAGCATTCGTCAATCTTGCAATAGCCTGTTGATCCAGGCAGACCAAAGTAAATGATGCGCACTGAGAGATCTATTATAGATTATTCAGTGCCCATAGGCTGCCATGGTTCTTGACCATGCGAGTCCTGTTCACACAAGAGAGTACACAATCTAGAACAATTCTTTTTGTGCCGTAAAAAAGATCATTTCACACGACGACTAATTGATTTATTTATTCTTCAGGTGATTGGTAGCCTGTTTAGACAGAAAAATAATCATGAAATAAAAGTGTTTTTTTTTATGTAAATGCAACTTAAAGAGGACCTGTCACCAAAGCAGGCATTGTGATCTAATTAAAGCACTGGATGCAGCATGTCTGCAGCATCCAGGCAAGGGGTCCCCAGCCCTTGAGCCGCCCTGTACCCCGAATAAATACACTTAGAAAACTTACATCCTGCAGCCAGAAAGGAGGTGGCTAGAGGCTGGAGCCGAAGAGCAGATTCACACCCCCTGCATGTTTAATCTGCTCACCGCTGCCAATCATTGTCTCCCTCTTCTGCAGCATAACACAGAGAGTTTTTTTAACAAGTGGCTGTTTAGCCCCGCCCCCTGCGGTGACATCACCGCTTTTACCCGCCCTGCTCTATGGTTAACATAGAGCAGGGCGGGTATAAGCGGTGATGTCACTGCAGGAGGCGGGGCAGCCGCCCTCCTGCTCTGACATCACCACCTTTCCCCACCCTATGTTAACCATAGAGCAGGACGGGTATAAGCGGTGACGCCACCGCAGGGGCGGGGCTAAGTGGCCATTTGTAAAATATACTCTGTGTTATACTGCAGACAAGGGAGACAATAATTGGCATCAGCGAGGCAGCAGTGGGCAGATGAAACATGTGAATCTGCCCTTCGGCTCCAGCCTCTAGCCACCTCCTTTCTGGCTGCAGCATGTAAGTTTTCTAAGTGTATTATCTCAGGGTACAGGGGGGCTCAAGGGCTGGGGGACCCCTTGCCTTGATGCAGCAGACATGCTGCATCCAGTGCTGTAATTAGATCACCATGCCTGGTTTGGTGACAGGTCCTCTTTAAGTTACTTTTCATCATGTATGCAACCCTAAATAATTGTTCTTTGTAGCACAAGTTACATATCCTTACAATGAATATTAATACTAATGAGTTATACATTAGGGAAGGTAATATGAGAGATAGACACAGAAAATTGAATTTGATTGATAAATGTTACAATAGGTGATAATGCACCTCTAATGTTTGTTAGCATTATATGTAGTCATGGCATTGACATTGTCATTTACCCTGTCAGTACATGGCTGACCTCAAAAAAACTTTTATCACCTTTGTCTGTTTGAGACTGATGACTAAGGTGTTTCATCTACCCCTTTCTTTCCATCACAATTCCTAGCAGTAGGTAGCATTGTGCACAATGTACTTCCTTTTGCACATTTATTTTTACTTATAATGAGGAACTAACCCACTTCTATCACACCTTGCTAGTGACTCATTCACATGTCATAGGTTTTATTACAAAGCAGTTTTGTAATGTTTAATATTGTTTTAAAGTAATAGAAATAGGCTTGCGAGTATGATATTAAATTATGTAACGAATGAATAATTTTTGATGTGAAGGACATTTACATTATGTTCAGGTTATGCCACAACATGAAATAAATAATGACTTACCGTAATACTGATTTCTGATAATGACTACTTACACAGACGAAAGTTACTACACTTCCTTAGAAACTGTACATGAAAAAAGGTACATATGACTTGCAGCAAAGTATGAATGATATAATTTCCTGCTATAAGTAAATCTTTGAAAACTGTTCCCGCTTGCATTTTGAAATTGGATTTTCTATTATGAAGCAATAATGACCAAGGATAAAAAAAACAGAAGCAAACATTACAATTACATATTCCACTATTTCAGTTGAATGTGACTTATTTGCATCAAAAATACGGTAGAAAAGTCAACCATTATTGAAAAACAAGCAGCATATGTCCAATTATTTTCTTATCCATGTGGCTTACTAAATCTAATATATAAAGCTGAATGTGTGTATGTATGTGTGTGTGTATGTGTGTATATCCGGGATTGGCATCTACACCGTCGCAGCTACAGCCGCAAAATTTTGCAGAGTCACACGTCTGGACCCCGGGAGCATCATAGTCTATGTTGTGAGGCGAAATTTTAACCCTGCGCGTTCCAGTTCACCAAACAATTTTGCCCCTATCTACATAATGGGAAAAAAGTGAAAGGAAACGTGTGGGAGGAAAATCGACACCTGTCAGCTATAGAGAAAAAATTTTGCACAGTCACACGTCTGGACCCCGGGAGCGTCATAGGCTATGTTGTGAGGCGAAATTTTAACCCCGCGCATTCCAATTCACCAAACAATTTTGCCCCTATCTACATAATGGGGAAAAAGTGACAGTTACCAGTTGACAGTTGTGAATGAGAGGGACTTAATGATAGCGCCAAAGACTAACAGCACATACCAGCATATAGTCACTAAGGTGGGGCCCCAACATGAGATATTCACCACACACAGAGACATGTATACACACCACACCACACAGAGTAACAGCAAGTGTATAGTCGCTAAGGTGCAGCCCCAACATTGGATACTCACCACGCACCCGAACAAACACACACCACAAAGACACACACCCCCAAGGGGACACACACACACTCTATAGCGACACATGCACTCACCACACAGGGACACACACACACCACAAAGAGACACACACACACCACACAGACCCCCCACAGGGACACACACACATACACACCCTATAGGGACACATGCACTCACCCACAGGGACACACACACACACCACAAAGAGACACACACAACACAGATACACACACACACACCACAGACCCCCACACAGGGGCACACACACATACACACCCTATAGGGGCACATGCACTTACCCCACAGGGACACACACACCACAAAGAGACACACACACACCACACAGACCCCCCCACAGGGACACACACACATACACACCCTATAGGGACACATGCACTCACCCCTCAGGGACACACACACACCACAAAGGGACACACACAACACAGAGACGCACACACCCCACACAGACACCCCCCCACAGGGACACACACACATACACACCCTATAGGGGCACATGCACTTACCCCACAGGGACACACACACCACAAAGAGACACACACACACCACACAGACCCCCCCACAGGGACACACACACATACACACCCTATAGGGACACATGCACTCACCCCACAGGGACACACACACACCACAAAGAGACACACACAACACAGATACACACACACACACACACCACAGACCCCCACACAGGGGCACACACACATACACACCCTATAGGGGCACATGCACTTACCCCACAGGGACACACACACCACAAAGAGACACACACAACAGAGACACACACCACACAGACCCCATCCCACAGGGACACACACATACACACCCCAGGGACACACACACCACACAGACAGACACAGATGTGCACAAATCACCTCACACAACTCGCCTCATACGTGTGCTATCTTTATTTTCCAAACATAAACATCTGATTAAAAACAGCCAATGTGCAACACATGTGCCATATAAGGAATTAAGGCAGATGTCAGTCACATGAGCTGTCTATTATGTGTATGTGTGAGGTAACTTTTACTACCTGGCCAGGGGGAGGGTTTACTGTTGGCTGGAGATTTATCAGGCTGCCTATAGCAATCAATCACAGCTCAGCTTATATTTTCCTACAGGTCATTAATATGACATATTCAAATTCTATTTTGTTATAGCTAACAGCAGTTATTTATTAACCCGGGCATAGCCGGGTACTACAGCTAGTAATACATAAAAGTGTAAATTATAAAGACTTATTCAACATACACAGCGAGTGAAATAAGTATTGAAAACGTCACTAATTTTCTAAGTAATATTTTCCTAAAGGGGCTATTGACATGAATTTCTTACTAGATTACAGTAAAAAGACATCCACTTCACACTGGCTAAGAAATGAATCCATAGATGTCCATACATTTAGAAATGAAACAGGAAAAAAGTATTGAACACATGAAGAAAGAGACGTGCAATAAGCCATAGAAAGTCATGACAACAGTTGAAATCTAATATTAGTTAGAAAGCAATTCTGCCACTTAGAGAAAATTAATATCAGCTGGTTCAAATGATGGTCTATAAAAAGGTGTTTCATTACCAAGGTGACACACAAGAAACATCTCATGATGGGTAAAACCAATGAGCTGTCTGAAGACCTTTGCAATCTTATTATTGCAAAGCATATTACAGTGTGTGCAGAATTATTAGACAAGTTGTATTTTAGAGGATTATTTTTATTATTGATCAACAACTATGTTCTCAATCAACCCAAAAGAATCATAAATATCAAAGCTTAATATTTTTGGAAGTTGGAGTGGGTCTTTTTTAGATTTGGCTATCTTAGGAGGATATCTGTTTGTGCAGGTAACTATTGCTGTGAAGAATTATTAGGCAGCTTAATAAAAACCAAATATATTCCCATCTCACTTGTTTATTTTCACCAGGTAAACTAATATAACTGCACAAAATTTAGAAAAAAACATTTCTGACATGCAAAAACAAAACCCAAAAAATTATTGACCCATAACGCCACCTTTCTTTATGATGACACTCAACAGCCTTCCATCCATACATTCTGTCAGTTGCTTGATCAGTTTACAATCAACATTGTGTGCAGCAGCCACCACAGCCTCCCAGACACTGTTCCGAGAGGTGTACTGTTTTCCCTCCCTGTAGATCTCACATTTTAGGAGGGACCACAGGTTCTCCTGGGGTTCAGATCAGGTGAACAAAGGGACCATGTCATTATTTTTTCTTCTTTTAGACCTTTACTGGCCAGCCACGCAGTGGAGTAGTTGGATGCATGTGATGGAGCATTGTCCTGCATGAAAATCATGTTTTTCTTGAATGATACCAACTTCTTCCTGTACCACTGCTTGAAGAAGTTGTCTTCCAGAAACTGGCAGTAGATCCGGAAGTTGAGCTTCATTCCATCCTCAACCCAAAAAGGTCCCACAAGTTCACCTTTGATGATACCAGCCCATACCAGTATCCCACCTCCACCTTGCTGGCATCTGAGTCGGAGTGGAGCTCTCTGCCCTTTACTGATCCAGCCTCTGACCCATCCATCTGGCCCATCAAGAGTCACTCTCATTTCATCAGTCCATAAAACCTTTGAAAAATCAGTCTTAAGGTATTCTTGGCGCAGTCTTGACGTTTTATCTTATGTTTCTTGTTCAAAGGTGATTGTTTTTCAGCCTTTCTTACCTTGGCCATGTCTCTGAGTATAGCACACCTTGTGCTTTTTGATATTCCAGTAACGTTGCAGCTCTGAAATATGACAAAACTGGTGGCAAATGGCATCTTGGCAGCTTCATGCATGATTTTCGTCAATTCATAGGCAGTTATTTTGTGCCTTTTTTGCCCAACACGCTTCTTGCAACCCTGTTGGCTATTTGCCATAAAACGCTTGATTGTTCGGTGATCACGCTTCAAAAGTTTGGCAATTTCAAGACTGCTGCATCCCTCTGCAAGACATCTCACAATTTTGGACTTTTCAGAGCCCGTCAAATCTCTCTTCTGACCCATTTTGCCTAAGGAAAGTCATTTGCCTAATAATTAAGCACACCTTATATAGGGTGTTGATGTCATTACACCACACCCCTCCTCATTACAGAGATGCACATCACCTGATTTACTTAATTGGTAGTTGGCTCTCAAGCCTATACAGCTTGGAGTAGGACAACATGTATAAAAAGTATCATGGGATCAAAATACTCATTTGCCTAATAATTCTGCACACAGTGTAGTGTCATTGTTAGAGAAGAATTTCTAAACTGCTGAAATTTCCAGTGAGCACTGTTGGGCCCATAAACCTTTAGGTTTGGATTTCTTTTTTCCTTCATAATAAAGATCTTCATTTATAAACTGTATTTTGTGTTTACTTGCATTATATTTGTCTAATATTTAAATTTGGTTGGTGATCTGAACATTTAAGTGAGACAAAATCAGGGAGGGGGCAAACACTTTCACACCACTATATGTATGGGGATGGACCCATATATCCAAGGATGAGGGATATAAACACCAGGATGGGGGACATTTATACCATAATGGGGGACTTCTACATAATGAACAAGTAGAGGGGGAAATTTGTAAGTCTGTATAGGATTTAATAAACTACAAGGACCCAAAAATCTTGTCAATGTGTGGGGGGTGGGGGCTGTGTCCAAATTTTGCATCGGGGCCCATCGGACTCTAGCTACGCCACTGATAGTTGGGTAACGTGTGCGAAACAGCTTAAACCTGGAATTGACTATGTGTGTTGGTGCTCACACTGGAAAAGTGGTGGAAAGTGTTGGTGAAGGAAACTATAAAGTTCACTAACGAGGAAAAAGAAAGCCAAACCAGGGATGTCCGATTGACTTAATAAAACCTTGGCAGGATAGGATTCACTGTTGGTTGGCAAAAGTTCTCAGCTCCATGGCTTTGGACAGAGGGGAACCCAGTTAGAACTTCTGTTATTGGGCCCCATGATTTCTATTTAAGCCCTGGTGCAGGATGCATTGTCTCTTTCACATACGCCTCTGCTGCAGGATTGATTGGCTATAACTTATACACCACGTCTAATGCCGCCCCTCGGTACATACAGGCATCCAGCCATGTTTCTCCTGAGCGGTGGGATCGTCAGTGGCGCTCGTCCGCCTTCCCACTCACACATCCCTTACTCAACCCAATTGTAAGGCCCCTGCTATTAGCTCCGGATAGTTCCGTGTGCGGTGCTTCCAATTGGCTAAGCATTTTGGGAGAGGGAGGCATGGTCTGTTGAGGAATGCCAGCCAGTGCAGTAGCGGCTTGTTGCAGCCTGTTTGGACTCGGTGAGTGAAATGCTCAGGTGGACATGTCTGACTAGTTAGTGCCAGGCACCAGTAACATTGGAGCTGTCCAGAGTTTTGTAAGTATGTGCCAGAGATAATAGGTTGGCAATCAGTGTCTACCTCCTGTGGTAGCTGAAAAGAGGTGTATGCTATGAGGATGCAGGACTGTGTCTGCCTAGAGGATCACAGCTCTGCCAGCCATTGTGTATTTGTATGCTTGTGCCAAGCTTGCCATTGCCATTAATGATCCTTGTTCTGGATTTTTCTGTATGGTTCTTGTATCTCCGTGTGATGGAGCAGACATCCTTGTGTTTGGACATCTTTTTTTCTATTTCTCTAAATTAAAAATCTCCACTATTGTACTCATTTTTACAGGATAGGTATAAATCTATATAAACCAGATTTATTTCTATTAATTTAAAAAATTACTAGCTTGGGGGAAAGAGTCACCATTTTGCATTGCGCCTAAGGCAGCACAGAGGCTAGGTTCACCACTGGGGGAGCGCATCATTCCCTGCTCCCATCGGCAGCCCTGTAATTTGACCTAGGGGTGCCTATAGGTTGTTTTGATAGCCAGATGTCCTGCATAACATTTTTCCTGTGATTGTTGACTGAGCACAGGAATTCACAGAAGTCAATCCTTTGCTGAAGCACTGCTCTATACAGCACAAGCTATCAGAGGCAGCTTCAAGTCTCCAAGAGGACAAGTAAAAACAATAAAGTGAGGGAAAAACGTTTATAAAATATGAAAAAAGTAAAAAAAACACAAAAGTGCAAATCACCCCCTTTTGCTTTATTGAAAATAAAATAATAAGAAAATTACACATATTTGATATCGCCGAGTTCAGAAATGTCCGATCTAATAAAATAAAAAATTAATTAATTTGATTGGTAGACAGAGTAATGAAAAAAATGTAAAATGACAGAATTCAATTTTTTTGTACACAACAAAGTTGCAATAAAATGCAATAAAAGGTGATCAAACTAAGTATCTAGCCAAAAATGATATTTCTAAAAACGTCAGCTCATTGCTCAAAAAATAAGCCATCACACGGCCTCATAGCCTCGAAAATTAAAGCATTAGGGTTCTTGGAAAATAACAAAAAAATGCGCCTTTTTTGGACAAATTTCTGAATTTTTTTTCACTAATTAAAGAGGACCTGTCACCCCCCTGGTGCTTTCCAAACTGAAAGCACCATTGAATGCAGCATGTCTGCTGCATTCAGGGAAGGGGTCTCCCATGATTCTATTCCCCTTGTAAGCTATAAAAAACTCTTTAGAAAATGTGGAGAGTCTGGAGGGCCAACTACGTATGGAGTCATCCCTGTTTCCTGGTGTCCTTCCCGCCGCCTTCCTCTCTGTGTTGCCTCCTGCCCTCTCTGTTCTGCCTCCTGGCTCTGTATGTCTCCCCCCCTCACCCACTCATGCTCTTTAGCATCTGAGGTCATGCAGGCGCAGAGCGAGCAATTGGTTTGGAGCGGGTCCTGGCAGCTGAAACGCCTCCTGCCCATGACTTCTGCGCTGGAGCCCGCCCTGATCCAGATTATGCTGTATGCATATGACCCACCCCAGGGCCCTTGGGGTACCCAGTCCCAGGCAGTTGCAATGGGGGGAATATCACGCGTGGCTTGCCCAAGCCCGTGGCCCTGGTGGTCGCTGAAAATGGCAGAACAAAAAGGGGAAAAATATTATAAAAGAAAGTCTCGTGACGTCACCTACGGTGTCCAGTAATATTACCGACACTGCTTTCAGACCTCCGGGGGTGGTGATGCTGCAGCCAGATGATAACGCTCCCCATGGGTGGAGCAGGGTCCCCGAGGTAGTCATGTACAATAGGGATTTTGCACAGGGAGGCAGCTCTCCACTCAGCTTTGTCTCTGGTGCTTCAGGAGAAGGCGGCTCATCAGGTGGAGATGCTGCCAGGCAGTCTGTGTTAAGGGCAGGATTAGGGGCTGTAATAACACACACACATGCTGAAAGTTGTTTCTGTACCTTTTAGTGATGTTGTTGCAAGGTAACATCCAGGGTACACTCCAGGTGGTCGGGACGCACTTCAGGATCTCCACACCCGGTGAGTTGTGAGGCCTCCTTATCCCAGTGTATGTGTTTAAGTCCTGGCCTGTCTGGAATCTGGCCTGACCTCCTCTGTGTCTCTCACTTGTATTGCAGGCGGTGAGAACCTTCTGTTGGGTGCCGCTATCTCTCCTGCGGTTCCTGGCTCTGGTGGTTGCTGTGGTACAAGTGTCCCGGAAGACTGAAGTCTCCTTGGTTGACCGGTGTTCTCTGCTGGGCTAAGTAGTCCCTGGGAGACTCGGACTCCGGTGTCCGTGTTGCTTCCTGGGATGAACCGGTATGGTTCCTCTGCCCCCACTCTGTTCCTCACCTTGCCTCCGACCCTCACTCTTGGGCCCGTGCACTGGCTAGGCTTCCCACTGTTACGGGCCTAGCGTGGCTCCGTTCACCAGGATGTCTTCCTCTGTACTGCTCCATACTGAACCGCCTAAGTCCTCCCCTGGGCCTGAATTTATAGGGGACCTGGCCTGAAGGCAGCAAGTAGAGCTCCCCCTTCAGGTCTGGGGTGAAAGGTGTTGCATGTGTAGGGTACCTGATGTGGAAATCCCTCTGTGCACCAGGTGGTCCTGTGGCAACCGTCTGGTAGGGATGCTACATATACAGTAGTACGGGAATCTGGCACACGCTGTATTCAGGGGTGCTTTCAGTTTGGAAAGCACCAGGGGGGTGACAGGTCCTCTTTACATTTAAAAAAATTATATATGTTTGGTATCTACGAACTGTTTCTGACCTGGCGAATCATTCTTTCAGGTCAGTTTGACCATACAATAAACATGGTAAACGAAAAAAAAATTGTGGTAATTCTTTTTTGCAATTTCATTACACTTGAAATTTGTTTTTCCATTTTCAAGTACACTGTATGGTAAAATAAATGAGGTATTTTAAAAGTACAACTCGTCCTGCAATAAGCAAGCCCTCATTGGTGGAAAAATAAGAGTTATGGCTCTTGGAAGAAGAGAAAGCAAAAACAAATGTGCAAAAGAGGGAAAAGGTAAGGTCATGAATGGGTTTATATCATGAGCCTGAAAAACTTGGTTTGAGTCTGACCAGTGCTTGAGATATGTACACATAAAATGAATAATGTCATATCTTTGCATTCATCGTCTGCATTTTGTATCTTTAGATACAAATATAATGGCTGGTGACCATCTCATGCAGTATTAAATTAATATTTTTATTGTCACTTCAATGAAGAAGTGAATGAACTCCAGTGCCACCTTTAGGTAGCAATCCTCAAAATCATAGTCGACTCTTTAACAAGCCTTTTAATATGACAGAGGATTTGTGCCAGATCAGAACCCCAAACTACAGACCCTGCCCCTCATCAGTCTAGTGTGTGGGATATTCTGATCTGGCTGTATGAGAAGCTAAGACAAGGTCTGGGAAACTAGCTATCTACCTTATGTAGAGGAGTTTCCCTGTAGCCATAAGGAGACATAAGTTGATCAGGAGATTTAAAGCCGCAATTCTCCTTTGGGAAATATGCAAATTGTCACTTCAATGAAGAAGTGGATCAACTCTAGCGCCACCTTTAACCCCATTAATATTCTTATGCATTCGAAAAGATGAGTGGACTTTCCAATACAAACATTCTTTACTCCTTGTGCCTCCCCTATTTACTTGTAGATTGTGAGATTGTGAGAAGGGTCCTCGCGCCTTTGGATTTAATTGTTGACTAATGTTTTACTTTGTAGTGTCTGATATTCTTGCTATTGTTTGCTCATGTACTTTTTGAATTGTTCCATCTCCTGCAGAATATATAAATAATTATTTTCACAAAATTTCAGTTTTAAAGAAATAGACGGTTCTGTGTCCACACACAGATGATGGAAGCCTGACAGTTCTTGATAGGACTACTACATACAAGCTTCACACAAGCCACTCTGATTACCAAATCCTAGCCTTCCCCCTTTAGCTTCTATACAGGGATCTGGATTTATGTGTAGCCCCCTGGATTATGTCCAGAGGAACCGCTGGCCGATGAAGTGAGCTGTCAGAGAAAAGTCAAAATGCCGGGACTAAACCAAGAGGTCAAAGACAGAATCAGAATTGTGTTACATTTATTGTCCCCTTGAAGAAGCAGCATCGAAATCCGCATAGGGGCCATAAAGGAGGCCAGGAATACACTGCAAATATCATAGATATGTGCTAATTATACAGTGCCTTGTGAAAGTATTTGGCCCCCTTGAACTTTTCAACCTTTTGCCACTTTTGAGACTTCAAACATAAAGATATAGAATTCAAATTTTTTTGTGAAGAATCAACAACAAGGGGGACACAATCGTGAACGAAATTTATTGGATATTTTAAACTTTTTTAACAAACAAAAAACTAAAAAGTGGGGTGTGCAATATTATTCGGCCCCTTTACTTTCAGTGCAGCAAACTCACTCCAGAAGTTCAGTGAGGATCTCTGAATGATCCAATGTTGTCCTAAGTGACTGGTAATGATAAATAGAATCCACCTGTGTGTAATCAAGTCTCCGTATAAGTGCACCTGCTCTGTGATAGTCTCAGAGTTCTGTTTCAAGTGCAGAGAGCATCATGAAGACCAAGGAACACACCAGGCAGGTCCGAGATACTGTTAGGACGAAGTTTAAAGCCAGATTTGGATATAAAAAGATTTCCAAAGTTTTAAACATCTCAAGGAGCACTGTGCAAGCAATCATATTGAAATGGAAGGAGTATCAGACCATTGGAAATCTACCAAGACCCGGCCGTCCCTCTAAACTTTCATCTCAAACAAGGAGAAGACTGATCAGAGACGCAGCCAAAAGGCCCATGATCACTCTGGCTGAACTGCAGAGATCTACAGCTGAGGTGGGAGAGTCCAATCAGTCGTACACTGCACAAATCTGGCCTTTATGGAAGAGTGGCAAGAAGAAAGCCATTTCTCAAAGATATCCATAAAATGTCTCGTTTGAAGTTTTGCACAAGCCACCTGGGAGACACACCAAACATGTGGAATAAGGTGCAGATGAAACCAAAGTCGAACTTTTTGGCCACAATGCAAAACGATATGTTTGCCGTAAAAGTAACACAGCTCATCACCCTCAAAACACCATCCCCACTGTCAAACATGGTAGTGGCAGCATCATGGTTTGGGCCTGCTTTTCTTCAGCAGGGACAGGGAAGATGGTTAAAATTGATGGGAAGATAGATGGAGCCAAATACAGGACCTTTCTGGATGAAAACCTGTTGGAGTCTGCAAAAGACCTGAGACTGGGAAAGAGATTTGTCTTACAACAAGACAATGATCCCAACCACAAAGCAAAATGTACAATGGAATGGCTCAAAAATAAACGTATCCAGGTGTTAGAATGGCCAAGTCAAAGGCCAGACCTGACTCCAATCTAGAATCTGTGGAAAGACCTGAAAACTGCTATTCACAAACACTCTCCATCCAACTTCACTGAGCTCGAGCTGTTTTGCAAAAGAAGAATGGGCAAGAGTTTCAGTCTCTCGATGTGCAAAACTGATAGACGTACCCCTAGCGACTTGCAGCTGTAATCACAGTAAAAGGTGGCGCTACAAAATATTAACTCAAGGGGGCCGAATAAAATTGCACGCCCCACTTTTCAGTTTTTTATTTGTTACAAAAGTTTAAAATATCCAATAAATTTCGTTCCACTTCACGATTGTGTCCCACTTGTTGAAGCCTGAAATGTGGCAAAAGGTTCAAAGGGGCCAAATATTTTCACAAGGCACTGTATTTATTTACATATATATATATATATATATTCTGGTAACTGAGTGTTTAGGCTGCAAAGGGTATTGTATCGTACCACCTTTAATTAATTAATTAGGGTTCAGTACTTAGGCTGGCTTCACACTGCGGGTCAGATCCGATCAGGATGAACCTGACAGCTCTGGATCGGATCAGCACACAGAACCGGAGGGCTAATATGCCCTCCAGTCCGGTGTGCACCCGTACGCAGCTGCTGCCACTGATGAATCAGGACAATGGCTGGCAGGGAGCTAGCCGCAGTCCTAAAACAACTGCGGCGTGCATCGCAGGGGTCCGGTTCCCGGATCCTCCCGGACCAGTGCCGGGAGGATCCGGGCGAATCCGGGTCAATCCGGGAATTGCCAGCAGTGTTTTTGTGTCCGTGGGAGAATACTGAATTCTTCCGGATTGTCCCGGACACATAGAAACCGGATGGCAGAGAGCTGTCATCCGGATTCTATCAGGCCCCATAGGCTGCTATGGGGCCAAAATCCGGTCCGGGGCTGTCCGGTTTACACCGACAGCTTCGGATCGGATGGGACCCGCAGTGTGAAGCCAGCCTTAGTCTTCATACTGGGATTTACAGTTGTGATGAAAAGTATTGATACCCCTGCAATTCTGTCAGATAATACTCAGTTTCTTCCTGAAAATGATTGCAATCACAAATTCTTTGGTATTATTATCTTCATTTAATTTGTCTTCAATGAAAAAAACACAAAAAGAATTGTCCTAAAGCCAAATTGGATATAATTCCACACCAAACATAAAAAAGGGGGTGGACAAAAGTATTATCATGTTTAGAAAAATCATGTGATGCTTCTCTAATTTGTGTAATTAACAGCACCTGTAACTTACCTGTGGTACCTAACAGGTGTTGGCAATAACTAAATCACACTTGCAGCCAGTTGACATGGATTAAAGTTGACTCAACCTCTGTCCCGTGTCCTTGTGTGTACTAAATTGAGCATGGAGAAAAGAAAGAAGACCAAAGAACTGTCTGAGGACTTGAGAAACCAAATTGTGAGGAAGCATGAGCAATCTCAAGGCTACAAGTCCATCTCCAAAGACCTGAATGTTCATGTGTCTACCGTGTGCAGAGTCATCAAGAAGTTTAAAGCCCATGGCACTGTGGCTAACCTCCCTAGATGTGGACGGAAAAGAAAAATTGACGAGTGATTTCAACGCAAGATTGTGCGGATGGTGGATAAAGAACCTCGACTAACATCCAAACAAGTTCAAGCTGCCCTGCAGTCTGAGTGTACATTAGTGTCAACCTGTACTATCTGTTGGCGTCTGAATGAAAAGGGACTGTATGGTAGGATACCCAGGAAGACCCCACTTTTTACCTCGAGACATAAAAAAGCCAGACTGGAGTTTGCCAAAACTTACCTGAGAAAGCCTACAACATTTTGGAAGAATGTTCTCTGATCAGATGAGACAAAATTAGAGCTTTTTGGGCAAAGGCATCAACATAGAGTTTACAGGAGAAAAAAAGAAGCATTCAAAGAAAAGAACACGGTCCCTTCAATCAAACATGATGGAGGTTCCCTGATGTTTTGGGGTTGTTGTGCTGCTTTTGGCACTGGACTGCTTGACTGTGTACATGGCATTATGAAGTCTGAAGACTACCAACAAATTTTGCAACATAATGTAGGGCCCAGTGTGAGAAAGCTGGGTCTCTCTCAGAGGTCATGGGTCTTCCAGCAGGACAATGACCCAAAACACATTTCAAAAAGCACTAGAAAATGGTTTGAGAGAAAGCACTGGAGACTTCTAAGTTGGACAGCAATGAGTCCAGACCTGAATCCCATAGAACACCTGTGGAGAGATCTAAAAATGGCAGTTTGGAGAAGGCACTCTACAAATATCAGGAACCTGGAGCAGTTTTCCAAAGAAGAATGGTCTAAAATTCCAGCAGAGCATTGTAAGAAACTCATTGATGGTTACCGGAAGCGGTTGATCGCAGTTATTTTGGCTAAAGGTTGTGCAACCAAGTATTAGGCTGAAGGTGCCAATACTTTTGTCTGGCCCATTTTGGAGTTGTGTGTGAAATGATCAATGTTTTGCTTTTTGCTTAATTCTCTTTTGTGTTTTTTCATTGAAGACAAATTAAATGAAGATAATAATACCAAAGAACTTGTGATTGCAATCATTTTCAGGAAGAAACTGAGTATTATCTGACAGAAGTGTAGGGGTGTCAATACTTTTGGCCACAACTGTATATTTTGATACATTTCATTATTTCATCTAGCACAATAAACATTGGTATATTTATGCTGTAAAGCAGAGTATTGACACACTCACTACCTCATTATACTGGAGGTACTTTTTGTGATTTGTAATTTTAAGATTTATGTAATAAAGATGAACTATTTTTATTACATTTTGTTAAGTATCACTTTTTCACCATTTCATTCGTTCCATATGATGGGGATTTTTTGGAGTATTCTCTGTTACAATTAAGTAATCAAAAAACAGCCCAAAAGTCCAGAACCAAACACTAGGGGATTCAGGATACAGAGCTAAACAAAACAACAAACCAGGGTAAACCCAATTTATAACTGGCAAGCTGGTTTAAATAGAGTATGGAACAGACAAAGGATTACATTAAAAAGCAATTACAACAACAATACTAAGATATTTTTTTTTTTTAACCATTAATTTTTTGTTAGGAAATTTCAATTATAATAACATTACAGTAAAAGTTCAACAATAATGCCTGAACAGCACCTCAAACCCCAACAATCACTTCACCGAACTGCTCTTGTGTTGCCCAAATCATCCGCTATGGAAGTGTGATGCCATAGGGGCAAGTTCAAGTACGGATGTAACAGGTCCCCTGTGAACATTCATTTAAGTTAATGAGTTGCCTTAATAACCTCAGTGTAAACTTTCTAAAATTAACCTCAACTTAATCGTTACAAATATTAATCCTCGTGTGCCACAAAGCATTTCCTTCCCTTGGTTACTTTACTAGTGGGAAAATAAATTTAAGAGAATTCTTTGTGCCATTGAAAAATTCCTGGCAGATGGCCCGTGTCAAGACAGATTATAAAAAATACATGACAAATTGATAGGAATACCTATCTTTGTCTCAAAAAGTGCTGGTTGCTAGGATTAAGAGTAGTCAAGCATGGAGGCTGCACCGGAGTCATGTGCTGATCTAGAGGAAGGTTGTAAACTGAGACATCAGGAGGCCGATAACAAAGCGGTCCCGGATGACAACACATTATTGAAGATGACTTTGAACATAAACTTTCTGCTTTATAGATCATAAGACAGTAAATATTTATATATTGTTGAAGGTGGTTTCTTATTAATGTTTAGATAACAAAAGCAATTTTGGAGATTAATCGTAATAAAATATCAGAAAGACTGTAAATAGGAAATAAAGGCCATCTTTATATAGACCTTTGCCTTTCACTGTTATCTTAGTAATGTTTTTGTATTATTCCTATTATAAGTTAAAGTGGTTTTCCCATTATTGAAAGTTATCGTCTATCCATAAGACCCTGAGTTTGTGGCTGTGCAGAACTCCTCCACAACAAAAAAAAAACATTTGACAAGAGGACACCCACTTGGTAATTTATTATAGATTTCTATGAGGAATGACTGAAGAACATCACAAAACAAAGTTCTTCATGGAGTCAGAGTTCTAATAATGCATGTACTGTATCTTTAAGGGAATTTTTCACCAGTTTTTTTGCAACCTAATCTGACAACAGTAAAATGACAGAGAACTTAATTTCAGCGGTATGACACGTACTGAGCTGCTTACTGTAATTTTGATAAAATCATCATTTTATTAGCAGTAGATTATCAATATTTACTACTAAATCTCCTGTCATATTGTCCTCCGTATTTAAGAGTACTATATAAACCCACTTCCAGCACTGATTGGCGGCTTTCTGCCTATGCACAGAAAACTGTTAGATCTGCAGCAGAAAAAAACTGTGATTTTATCAAATATTCAGTGAAAAGACCAGTAAGTGATTGTAAGAATCAAGGTCTCTGCTTCTACATAATCTTACTATCAGATGGGCTAACAAAAACCTGGTGACAGATTTCTTTAATAGCTATAGCAACTGCATGTACACTAGGGTGAAAATCATATTATTTGAAGATAATACTAGGGTAAGAGCTATTTCAATTTCAATATCTTTGATAGAATATATTTTTTTATTATATAGTACAGTCTTATAATGAAGTAGTTCACAAGTTACTAAACGTTAAGGGCTTGTGATTGTACGTATGTTTCTAATGCAGGATATAAATTAGAATCTCTGTTATGTGGTTTAACAAGGATTTACACAGTTGGATATAGGAAATCTGTGAAGGATTACACATACACTCATGGCCAAAAGTGTTAGTACCCTAGAAATTGTTCCAGAAAATAAAGTATTTCTCCCAGAAAATTATTAAATTGACCCGTCTTGTTATTCACGTGTTTATTTCCTTTGAGTGTATTGGAACAACACAAAAAAATAAAGAAATTAAAGGCCAATTAGACAAAATTTCACACAAAATCCATGTCGGCGAACTTGCTGTCAACCTTATGGAAACAGCAAAGTAGGTGAGGAGATTGTAAGCCACTTCCCTCCTCTCAGATATATGCATATATGCAAATTTGCACTTCACTAAGGAAGTTGAGAAACTCCAGTGCCACATTTAAGCAGCTTCCTCAAAGTCATAATCGCTTTCCAACAAGCTTTTAATATAACTAAGGGATTTGTGCCAGATCAGAACCCCAAACTACAGATGCTGCGTTTCGGGGTACCTGCTCCTCATCAGTGTAGTGTGTGGGATATTCTGATCTGGCATGAGTGAGTGGGCTAAGACAAGGTCTTAATCCACAAATTGACGAAGAGTGTTGGTACCTTCAACTTAATATTTGGTTGCACACCCTTTGGAATAAATAACTACAATCAATCACTTCCTATAATCATCAACAAGCCTCTTTCACCTCTCAACTGGCATTTTGGACCACTCTTCTATTGCAAACTGCTCCAGGTCTCTCATATTTGCAGGATGCCTTCTCTTAACAGCAATATTAAGATCTCTCGACAGGGTTCAAGGGGCTTCAGATCTATACTCATTTCTACTCACTTCAGAACTCTCCCGAGCTTTGTTTCCATGTATTTCTTGGGGATTCTTGAAGTATGTTTGGGGTCATTGTCCTGCTGGAAAACCCATGACTTAGAATGCAAACCCAGCACTGGGAACTAGATTGTCACCCAAAATTGTTTGGTAATCTTCAAATTTCATGATGCCTTGCACATTTTCAAGGCATTCAGTGCCATAGGCAGCAAAACAACCCCAAAACATTTTGAACTTCCACCATATTTGACTGTAGGTATAGTGTTTTTTTTCTTTCTAGGCCTCATTCCATTTTTGGTAAACAGTACAATGATGTGATTTACCAAAAAGCTCTATCATAGTTTCATCTGTCCATAAGATACTTTCCCAGAAGGATTTTGGCTTAGCCATGTACCTCTTGGCATACTGCATTCTATCTTTTTTAAGTCTCTGTGTTAACAGTGTGGTCCTCCTTTGTCTTCTGCCATAGCATTTAATTTAAATGTCGTCGTATAGTTCACAATCACATTGAGGCACCCTGACCTGCAGGGCAGCTTGAATTTCTTTGAAACTGCCATCTAAACTATCCTCCATTATAACCTTTCATCTATTTTTCTCTGCTGTCACGGCCAGAGAGATTGGATACAGTGCCATGGTTTGTCTTGCTTATGTTGTACCCCATGGACCAAGGAACATCAAAATCTCTGGAGATGGACTTGAGATTGTTGATATTTTTCAACAATTTTGGTTCTGAAGTCCCCAGACAGTTCTCTTCTTTCTGTTCTCCATGTTTAGTATGACACAAACAGACACACAATGTAAAGATTGAGTCAAACACTCTCCTTTGTATCTTGTTTCAGGTGTGATTTTCAAATTGTCCACAACTGTTACAGTGGCGCCCTGTGACAGGTAAGACACAGAACCAACTAGTTCACTAAGGGATTTCCACATCTGGTACCTCAAATACACCCAACACCTTCTTCAGGCCTGTAGGGGGAGCTCTACTGGTTGCTGTTATGCCAGATCCCCTATAAATACAGGTGCTGGGGGCGGAGTTAGCCAGAGTGTGCAGTCACTACAAGAACTGTGAAGTCAGCTATGTGTCTAGTGAGCTGAAAATGGTTACCGGAGCCATGCTAGGCCCAACATCAGTGCACCTGCAGAGCCAGTGTGAGGTCCAGAGAGAGCGAGTGCCGAAGGCAGAGGCGAAGAACACTACAGTGGGGGCACAGGAGCCATCCCGGCTCACCCCAGGAAAACACCGGTCACTGGAGTCTGAGTCTGCAAGGGAGAAAGAGATCAGCCCAGCAGAGAACACCGTGGAGGCTTAGCTTCCCGGACACCCGCAGCACTCACATCTGAGAGCCAGGGACCGCAGGAGAGATAGCGGTAGCCAAGAGAGAGCCCTCAGTGCAGCAACACGGGTGTGGAGAAACAGGAGGTCAGGCCTGGTTTCATGCTAGCCAGGCTTTGGGACAAAGAACAGGACAAGGAGGCCTATACAGCACTCGGTGTGGAAATCCTGAGGTGTAGCCTTCAACCAGGAGAGTGTACCTGCAAGAACATCAGTAAAAGGTACAGAAAAAGACTTTATTGTGTCCCTTCTTCAACCTCTACAATAAAGGAGACACAAAGAGGCGCAGATGGTGCCTTTTCACAAGAGACACACAGTTCAAAATGGTCGCAATGAGTCACACTCATGAGTCACTTGTGTAACCCACAACCAGCTTGAGCGCTTTAGATGGCAGCTGCTGCAGAACCTCCACCACCTCGCAACTGCGGAAAAAACAGGTTGAGGAAGGAAATTCAAAACAGAAATAGTGTCAACGGTCCACACTGCTGCTTCAATAAATATACTCGAAAAGCATTGCTTTCTCCATCTCCTTCTTTATTCGTCCACACAAACCGACGCGTTTCGGTGCAACCCTCGCACCCTCCTCAGGGTACCCTTTTCGAGTACATTTATTGAAGCAGCAGCGTGGACCGTTGACACAATTTCTGTTTTGAACTTACTTCTTCAACCTGTCTCACACCACAACGACTGCGCTACCCTATTCCACCATCATACCCAACAGCCCCATGGAACCCGCTCTTCCTGTAGACAGCCACAACACCTTGCTGCCGCCCATCACCCCGGAGGTCCCAGCAGCCCCAGTACCATCACTGGATCTAAAGGTGGCGTCACGACTGACAATAACTTTAATCCCTGTAAATATTCCCCTTTTCATTGTCACTCAAGGGCACAGGCTCGGGCACGAACCACCCGTGACATCCATGCACCCGACCGCCCGAGACCTGAGTACCCTGTCCCTTGTGGCCCCGGACATTACATGCCGCAGGTGAGTTTGAATGACCATCACATACTTGAACCAAGGTTGCTTGCCAACAATCTTTGTCCAGCCCAATTTTCGAGTTTTCTGTGAAATTATGACCAATTTGCCTATTTTTCTCAGTTTCTGTTGTGTTGCTCCAATACACACAAATAAATAAACATGTGTATAACAAAACATGTGTCACTGAAATAATTTACTGGGAGAAATACTTCATTTTCTGAAACAATTTTAAGGATGACAACACTTTTGTTCATGACTGTATGAAGAAAGGCCAGCTAGCTGAACCATATGTGTAATCTAATTTCATTTTAGAAAGTTGAGTTTATGCATTCTTTAATAGGGTTTATTAGAAATAAAGCATTGTCCTTAGCTGGTAAATGCACTATGAGAAAAATACTCCTTAATTAAGAATTCCTCCTTAAATTTAAAATACATTTATTTGGTGTCATTGCGTTCATAAATATCCAATATATCAAAGTATAAAATAAATCAATCAGATCGGTAGTCAGCATACTGAGAAAAAAATCAAAACATCAGAATTGCAGTTTTTCAGCTACTGCAACAACAGAGCGAATTTAGTAGAAGGCGATCAAAACATCGTATATACCCCCAAAATATTATCAATAAAAAAATCAGCTCTAGGGGCAAAAAAAAAACAAGCTCTCAAACAGCTACATATCTCAAAAATTTAAAATATAATGATTTCCGGAAAGTCGCAACACAAGCAAACTTTTTTTTTCAAAAATTTCTGATTTTTTTTTCACCATTTAGGAAAAAACAAAAACTATACAAGTTTGGTATCTACAGTGTTGTAGAATCACTGAATAGGACATAAAATCACAAAAAAACTCACCAAAATATTGCCCGGTAATTATCATTGCACCTAGCAGCAGGCTGATAGCTCCTCCGAGAGGCAACACAGGTGTCTGTATACCGGTGCTCAGTTACCTACAACCCACAGATGGGGACGGTTGTATCACTAGCGTCCGGCCATGCTGTCAGGGAAGTGACTGGTGGCATTTATAGACAAAGGTTACCACAGGGGTCTGCCACCTAGGTATAAGTGAAGCATGGTGTCAGAGCAGCCTATTGGTCACGCCCTGCTATTAGTTCAGGCGGGCTGCTCTGCACTGATTACATGCCTCACAAGTGACAGACGCCCCCCAGAGGGCCCAGCCTCAAACTGCAGATGAAAAAATGCAACTACACTCTAAAGATGAAAATGTGAAAAGTTAGTGATATTTTGGGCCAAAATACGTAAGCTTGTAACCCACCATCAAGGGCCCTCACGCTTACAAGTCCTAACCATATGTCTGCTGCTATATGTTTGTTTAAACTTTTAGAATCACCGAATAGGACATAAAATCACAAAAAAAATTACCAAAATATATTGCCCGGTAAATATCATTGCACCTAGCAGAAGGCTGATAGCTCCTCCGAGAGGCAACACAGGTGTCCGTATACCGGTGCTCAGTTACCTACAACCCACAGATGGGGGCGGTTGTATCACTAGCGTCCGCCCATGCTGTCAGGGAAGTGACTGGTGGCATTTATAGACAAAGGTTACCACAGGGTTCTGCCACGAAAAAACTCACCAAAATATTGCCCGGTAAATATCATTGCACCTAGCAGCAGGCTGATAGCTCCTCCGAGAGGCAACACAGGTGTCCGTATACCGATGCTCAGTTACCTACAACCCACAGATGGGGGCGGTTGTATCACTAGCGTCCGCCCATGCTGTCAGGGAAGTGACTGGTGACATTTATAGACACAAGGTTACCACAGGGTTCTGCCACGAAAAAACTCACCAAAATATTGCCCGGTAAATATCATTGCACCTAGCAGCAGGCTGATAGCTCCTCCGAGAGGCAACACAGGTGTCCGTATACCGGTGCTCAGTCACCTATAACCCACAGATTGGGGCGGTTATATCACCAGCATCTGGTCATGCTGTCTGGGAAGTGACTGGTGGCATTTATAGACACAAGGTTACCACAGGGCTCTACAGTATTGTGAAAAATTGTTTGCACCTTCCTGATTTCTTATTCTTTTGCATGTTTGTCACGTTTCAATGTTTCAATTCATGAAACAAATTTAAATATTAGGGAATGATAATATCAGGTCTGGCGACCAAAACAATCCCAAAAGTTTTTCATCATGCCGTGATCCAAAGAAATTCAGGAACAAATGAGAAACAAAGCAGTTGAGATCTATCAGTCTGGAAAAAGTTCTAAAGCCATTTCTAAAGCTTTGGTACTCCAGTGAATCACAGTGAGAGCCATAATTCACAAGTGGCAAAAACATGGAAGAGTGATGAATCTTTCCTGGAGTGGCCATAAGACCAAACTTACTGCAAGAGTACAGTAACAACTCATCCAAGAGGCCATAAAAGTCCCCAGAACAAAATCCAAAGATCTGCAGAACTCACTTGCCTCAGTTAAATTCATGACTCCACCATGAGAAAGAGACTGGGCAGAAATGGTCTTTATGGCTGAGTTTCAAGATGAAAACTACTGCTAAACAAAAAGAACATAAAGACTCGTCTCAGTTTTGCCAGAAAACATCTTGATGATCCCCAAGATTTTGGATGGGGCACATCCCAGGGGGGCCCAGCATGGGGGACATATACTAGGGGGGCCCTGGATGGGGAACACATCCCTTGGGTGCTGAGGGTGGGGGACACATCCCAGGGGGCAAGGATAGGAGAAACATCCCGGGGGTGCAGGTTGGGGGAAATTATTCTGGGGGGGGGGGCTCTGGATGGGGTACACAACCCAGGGGTGCCCAGTATGGAGGACACTTCCCAGGGGGGCCCAGGATGGGGGACACATACCAGGGGGGGCCCAGGATAGGAGAAACATCCCAGAGGGGAGCATGATTGGGGGAAATTATCCCAGGGGAGGCTCTGGATGGAGGACATAACCCAGGGGTGCCCAGGATGGGTGACACATCCCAGGGGAGGCCAGGATGGAGCACATCCCAAGGGGACCCAGCATGGGGGACAATTACCAGGGGGGCCCTGGATGGGGAAGACATCCCTTTGGTGCCGAGGATGGGGCACACATCCCAGAGGGGCCTAGGATGGGGGACACATCCTGGGGGGCCAAGGATAGGGGAAACATCCAAAAGGGGTGCAGGCTAGAGGAAATGATCCCAGGGGGCTCTGGATGGAGGACACATCCCAGTGGAGCTCTGGATGGGGGACACATCCCAGGGGGCCTAGGATGGAGGACATATACCAGGGGGGCCCAGTATGGGGGACATATATACCACGATGGGGACATATATACCTGTAAGGGGCCCAAGATAAGGAACATTTGTACAAGATTGGGGACATTACTACATCAAGAAGGGGGCAGGGGAGCAACACATGTTTTTATAAGAGTTAGAAAGCTACAAGGGCTTGTACATCTGACATGTATGGGAGTAGGGATGGGCGGGTGGTTTAACCAAATTTTGGATTGAGGTCCATCGGACTCTAGTTACATGACTGCTGTGGGGGCTCTTATATAGTGTGGGGGACATTTTACAGTGTGTGAACCATTGAGGGAGCTGTGGACCCATCCTACTGTGTATAGGGGAGGTGTGGGGGCATCATACTTTATATAGGGAAGGTATAGGGGTTGTGTAAATGGAGGGACCAAGGGCATATTGTTAATGTTAAGTAGGCACTATGGGGACTCTCAGGCTATTGTGACTGTCAAAAGGTGAACATGGGGCATTATTACCTTCTAGGAGCAAAATGTGTACACTTTTCTAGGGCACTTGCACAGGGCATTACTATTTTCTAGGGGCTATTTTACCATATGAAGAGCACAAAGGAGGCATAATTACCATGTAAGAGGAACAGAGGTGGTATTATTATGTGGGGGGCACATTGGTGGCATTATTACGTGGGGGCACAGGGGTGTTATTATTATGTGGGGAGCATAGTCGTGGCATTATTATGGGGGAGCACAGTGGTGGTATTATTATGTGAGGGCACAGTGCTGGTATTTTTATGTGGGGGCACAGTGGTGGCATTATTATGTGGGGGCACAGTGGTGGCATTATTATGTGATATGCACAGTGGTGGCATTATTATATGAGAATAGATGGGAGAGGGCTGGAAATGTTAGAAGTCAGATGTGTCTGTGTTGTAATCTATCTAGATGCCTGGAGATGTTGTCATGTCGGTTTGGTGACCTAGAATTGAGGAAACAGTGGCCCAGGATGGGAGACATTTTTACTATATATGGCCCAGGATGGGAGACATTTTTACTATATGGGGGCCAGAATGCGGAACATACATTGGTTTATGGTGGCAAGAGGGGACATATTTACTGTAGGGGCCAATTAGGGAACATTATTACTGCTATACTATAACACAGGTCAACAAAAAAAATTTTTTTTTCTGGTGTCCAAAATATTTTAATGAATTTGGGGTATTTTTGGGGTGCTGATTCTGAATATGCTATCAGTTTTGCCAGATTGGCTCAAGTTTTTGAGATTTTTGGTATCTTATTTATAGCACTTGTTGGTAAATGCGACGCATCATCTCATTAATTTCTTTGGATTAGTACTTGAACTGAGCAGTTCTCAATATAGTTTTGTGTTAATTAGTGTTCTAAAAGTTTGTTCATAGCTTGATTTTTGCACTAACTTTATGTTGTTGTCTGTTTTCCAGTGAAAAGCATGAACTCATCAAGAAGAAGTTGTCTTAACGATCCAGACTCATTCTGTTACATTTGTGGTGAATATACACTGACAAAACATAGAACAAACATAACAGACTTTGTTAAAAAAGTGTATTTTGCCTATTTTGGGGTTATGCTTGGGGACCAAGACAAGTTTTGGGCACCACACATAGTGTGCAAAGCATGTATCGAATTATTACGAAAATGGAGCAAAGGACAAAGAACAAGCTTCAAATTTGGTGTTCCAATGGTGTGGAGAGAGCAAAAAAATCATCATGATGACTGTTATTTCTGTGCAGTGCAAGTACAAGGATTCAATAAGCATAAGAAACGAAAATGGGAATATCCTAACATGGAATCTGCAAGAAGGCCTGTCCCTCATTGTGAAGATGTGCCTGTACCTGTGTTTACCATGTTACCTGACCTTCCCCCACCTGATGATGATGATGAAATGCAGGGTATGGAGCTAAGCATTAGTTCTGGAAGTGAACTAGAATATGAAGGAAGTTTCAGAACACCTACGCAATTTACCCAAGGAGAGCTCAACGATCTAATAAGAGACCTCAACCTCTCAAAAAGTGCATCCGAACTTTTAGCTTCAAGGCTAAGTGAAAAAAATTGTCTGACGCCTGGAACTAAAATGACATCTTACAGGACCAGAGAAGAAGCACTTCTTCCATTTTTCTGTGAAGATGACCTACTTGTATATTGTAAGGATATTCCTGGCCTGATGCTGCAAATGGGTTTACAAGTATATCGTCCTGTAGACTGGAGGCTTTTCATAGATAGTTCTAAAAGGAGTTTGAAATGTGTTTTGTTGAACAATGGCAATCGGTGTGCATCTCTTCCAGTAGCTCACTCAACTAAACTTGCAGAACAATACCAAAATGTCAAAATGGTCTTGGAGAAACTGTGCTACCATGAACATTCGTGGCTGATATGTGTTGATTTAAAAATGGTCAACTTTTTACTTGGACAGCAAAGTGGATACACAAAGTATCCTTGCTTCATCTGCATGTGGGATAGTAGAGCAAAACATCAGCACTGGGAGAAACTGAATTGGCCTCCAAGGGACACCTTGACAGTAGGAGCATCAAACATAGTGAACGAACCTTTGGTGGACAGGGAAAAAATCATTCTACCACCACTTCACATAAAGTTAGGATTAATGAAGCAGTTCGTCAAGGCATTAGACAAAGATGGTAATTGCTTCATCTACATCTGCAGATCTTTCCCTGGTCTTAGTAGCGAAAAACTGAAGGCAGGAATCTTTGATGGTCCTCAAATTCGGAAACTCATTAAAGATTCAAATTTTCCTAAGGAAATGAATGACATTGAAGCTGCTGCATGGTGTAGTTTTGTGTTGGTAGTGAAGAACTTCTTGGGAAATCAAAAGGCAGACAATTATGAAGAACTGGTACAAAACATGCTATTGAGATTTAGAAATCTGGGTGTACACATGAGCATTAAATTGCATTATCTTCACAGTCACTTGGACAGATTTCCAGAAAACCTTGGAGATTTTAGCGAAGAACAAGGGGAGAGATTTCATCAGGATATTATGGTGATGGAGGAAAGGTACCAAGGCAGATGGGACAGACATATGATGGCTGATTACTGCTGGAATCTACAGCGTGACTGCCCCAATAGCTCACATAGAAGGAAATCATATAAAAAGCGCTTTTCCAGCGATTAAATGTCTATCTTTCATGTCTTGTTCATTTTTGAAGATTACTTTCTAAAACTAGTTAAAATAAACTAAAATCAACATTTACTTTGTTAAATTTATTGTATTCATGACAATATCAATAAAGTTAATGCGCGTGTAGCAAAAAACGTCTTTTTTTTTACACATTTTACGAAAAATCTCAAAAACTTGAGCCAATCTGGCAAAACTGATGACATATTCAGAATCAGCACCCCAAAGTTACCCTAAATTCAATGAAATATCTTTGGCACCAAAAATGCTGTTGACCAGTGTAATTTACTTTTGAGAATACTGTTTTCCATGAGGGGAACAAAAGGGAGGTTCAGTTACTGTGCAGGGCGGCACTATATCACGTTTTTTTTTTGTCATTTGATGAAGTGTATAAATCTTAGGAAAAGTGTGAATGTGCTCTGGAAGTGATCAGTAATTGATAACTGTTATTTTCTGCAGGGATGTGTCCTGGTTACAAGACGTGATATCGGTCTACACCAGATGAAGAAGAAACCTGAAGATGAATGACTACCTAGTGACATAATTGGTGAGTATGTCTATTACCTATTCATGTGCACTGACACCATATACAGAGCTCTTGTGTATAATATCAGTGGTAATCTCTGCATTACCTGAACACTAACACTACATAGAGAGCTCCTGTGTATAATGTCACTAGTAATCTCTGCATTACCTGTACACTGACACTATATACACAGAGCCCCTGTGTATAATGTCACTGGTGATCTCTACATTACCTGTCACTGACACTATAAACAGAGCTCCTATGTATAATGTCACCAGTGATCACTGTACTACCTGTACACTAAATACTACGTATTGGCAAAAAAGCGTGTTGGACAAAAAAGGCGCAAAATAACTGCCCATGAATTGACGAAAATCAAGCCTGAAGCTGCCAAGATGCCATTTGCCACCAGTTTTGCCATATTTCAGAGCGGCAACGTTACTGGAGTATCAAAAAGCACAAGGTGTTCTATACTCAGGGACATGGCCAAGGTAAGGAAGGCTGAAAAACGACCACCTTTGAACAAGAAACATAAGATAAAACATCAAGACTGGGCCAAGAAATATCTTAAGACTGATTTTTCAAAGGTTTTATGGACTGATGAAATGAGAGTGACTCTTGATGGGCCAGATGGATGGGCCAGAGGCTGGATCAGTAAAGGACAGAGAGCTCCACTCCGACTCAGATGCCAGGAAGGTGGAGGTGGGGTACTGGTATGGGCTGGTATCATCAAAGATGAACTTGTGAGACCTTTTTGGGTTAAGGATGGAGTGAAGCTCAACTCCCGGACCTACTGCCAGTTTCTGGAAGACAACTTCTTCAAGCAGTGGTACAGGAAGAAGTCGGTATCGTTCAAGAAAAACATGATTTTCATGCAGGACAATGCTCCATCACATGCATCCAACTACTCCACAGTGTGGCTGGCCAGTAAAGGTCTAAAAGAAGAAAAAATAATGACATGGCCCCCTTGTTCACCTGATCTGAACCCCATAGAGAACCGGTGGTCCCTCCTAAAATGTGAGATCTACAGGGAGGGAAAAGAGTACACCTCTCGGAACAGTGTCTGGGAGGCTGTGGTGGCTGCTGCACACAATGTTGATCGTAAACAGATCAAGCAACTGACAGAATCTATGGATGGAAGGCTGTTGAGTGTCATCATAAAGAAAGGTGGCTATATTGGTCACTCATTTTTTGAGGTTTTGTTTTTGCATGTCAGAAATGTTTTTTTTCTAAATTTTGTGCAGTTACATTAGTTTACCTGGTGAAAATAAACAAGTGAGATGGGAATATATTTGGTTTTCATTAAGTTGCCTAATAATTCTGCACAGTAATAGTTACCTGCACAAACAGATATCCTGCTAAGATAGCCAAATATAAAAAAAAACCACTCCAACTTCCAAAAATATTAAGCTCTGATATATATGAGTCTTTTGGGTTTATTGAGAACATAGTTGTTGATCAATAATAAAAATAATCCTCTAAAATACAACTTGCCTAATAATTCTGCACACAGTGTATATACAGAGCTCCTGTGTATAATGTCACTGATAATCACTGAATTACCTGTACACTGACCCAATATACAGAGGTTTTTTTAATCTTCATTATTGTAGTATTATTTGTCCATATGTAATAGCATTATGTGCTTTGGTCATGGTTGTGGCGGTATTTGTCCCTTGTGTGTGGTATTATTTGGTCACTATGTGGTGGTAATATGTGGTCTTGTCATTGTTTGGCAGTATTTATACTTTGTATGTGGTAGATTTTGATCCCTATTTAGTGGTATTATGGGCTCTGGTCATGGTGTGGCAGTATTTGTGGCTTGTATATGGCATTATTCCGGCACTATGTGGTGGTAGTAAGTGTTCTTGTTATGGTGTGGTGGTATTTCTCCCTTGTATGTGGTATTATTGGTCTTGGTATAGTGGATTGTGGTCAGTCATATGTTTTTTTCTTATATCAATAAGGGGAAAATTCTTTATTTCCAATAAATAGTAAATAATTGGATGTTTAACCCTTCTGTCCTGTTATCATTACACAGCAGCAGGGATGCACTTACAGAGGTTCTCAAGAGAAAGCAAGTAATCACCTCTCCTAAGGCCTCGTGCACATTCAGTATTTGGTGAGTTTTTTACCTCAGTATTTGTAGCCAAAACCAGGAGTGGGTGATAAATGCAGAAGTGGTGACATGTTTCTATTATACTTCTCTTCTGATTGTTCTACTCCTGACTTTGGCTACAAATACTGAGGTAAAAAAACTCACCAAATACACAATGTGTGAACATGGCCTAAGGATAAGTGATAAGTTAATGCTGGGGGGGAAGGGGTGACCCACTGCTGAATGTCTTTTATACCCATTACATGTGCAAAAAAATAAAAAAAGATCCAGCACAGTCCTGAGATATAGATCCTTAAAAATTAATTTTATTAGGGTAAAATGTTAATACCCACACAATAAAAACATCATCTTTATAGACGTTCCTTAGTCACAGGTTTGTTTTATCCCCATTAGACTGGAGCTCATGTACAGCTCGACCACTGATCCGTGTGAGCACACAGTGATGTGCAGGAGCCGCCACTGTAATGGGCATTATGGATAACATGTATTTACATATTTCTGAGACCTTGGAATCAATTTCCATGATGGGCCCCAGACACCCCAGTCCGGCGCTGTCTGTACCCTCCACGCCATGGCTTGTGGTGGGAGAAGGCGTGGATGAAGGGTCAGGTGGTGATGGATGGAGCGCTTGTACGTGGTCTTCACTGTCGCACTCTAGACATTTGATGGCAATGACACAGTCCTTAGCAAGGTTTGGTAGAGGCACAGCACCTGAAGCCTACTCCAAACTTCGTCAGAAGCTCCTTACGCTCCTGAAGGGGTTTCTTACTGAAGCTGATGCACTTCTTCAGGGAATGCGGCAGTTTATGAATTGGACATTGGCGGTTCGGATTTTCCACCCTCTCACCTTCATTACCTTTGTCTGGCGATGATGTCGGAGGAGGCAGAACTTCGGTCTTTTTTGCAGACACAGGACCGCTGCGGTTTCTGTCATGAGAGTGTGGAGTCTCATATTTCGAAGGTGACACAGAGGTTCTAGGTTCTTTGTAGCAGAAGCTGGGGTTGGATTTTTACTCTGCAATCTCCTTAATGAAGTCACAGAAATAGGAGAATGGAGGGAAAGAGACTCGGTTCTGTCTTTTGTAATTTGACCCTCATATTGTCCACTTTTCTTGTACATTGTATGGCAACTTAGCGACTATTGGTTTCACCCCACAGGCCGTGTCCAGATAGCTGAGATGTGTGTCTGTCTTGGCCAGCTGGAGCTTGAAAAGCATGTCTCTGAGTTCCTGTAATTTTGAGGCTTCCTTGCTAGGGATGAGCGAGTACCTTAATATTCGTGCTCGCTATACTCGCAACAATTAGGTAGCGGTACTCGTTGCGAGTATAGCGAGTATGAATACTTTCGCAGTGTATCTATAGATACACTGTGAAAGTAGCCTAAAAGTGAGTAAAAGTTGTTTAAAAACAATAAACTTACATACTCACCTGTCCGACGCCTGCACCGGGATCGGCAGAGAAGACATCCAATCGCTGGACAGGGACCTTTCACTACCAGCCAATCAGATGGCCAGTAGCAATCAGGCCAATCAGATGGTGCCACGTCACAACTGCATCATCGCTAGCGGCCACCTGATTGGCCAGTTTGCAAGGTCCTGATAGTACATCTAGGACCTTGCAAATTGGCCAATCAGGTAGCCGCTAGCGTTCATCGTGGTTGTGACGTGGCACCAACTGACTGGCCAGATCACTACCGACCATCTGATTGGCTGGTAGTGAAAGGTCCTTGTCCAGCGATCGGATGTCTTCTATGCCGGTCCCGGTGCAGGCGTCGGAAGGTGAGTATGTAAGTTTATTATTTTTTAACAACTTTTAATTAGTTTTAGGCTACTTTTGCAGTGTAGCTACAGCTACACTGCGAAAGTATTAGGACCACTCGCTACTCCCGAGTACACATAAGCCCGAATACCGCTACTCTTCGGCGAATACCGAATAGTAGCGAGTATACTCGCTCATCCCTAATCCTTGCCAGATATTTTGGGAAAGTCACGTAGTTGATTGTGCGTTTTCTATAACTTAAGGACTGCTGAAACCTCTCTCTAGTCTGTCCCATGCGGTTGAGAAACCAGTATTTGGGTCACTGATGTAGATAGATCTGAATCTTTTGATTCACTCTGTAGATTGTGGACCAAGCCACCTGATCAGCAGGTCCAGCTCTTCAGCAGCCATAATGCCGAGGTCACTGGTTGTGGTTTTGAAGGCAAACTTTCACCCTCTGTAGTTTTTGGGTTGGTCGTCGAACCTTGTTAGACCCATGTTGGTGAGCTCTTGACGAATCATGTATCTCGCAAAGTCAGACATGTTTGTTCTTTCACACTTTGGGAGCACGCTTGCTGGGTGAGTAATGATCTTCTTGACTCAGAAATATAGGAAGGTACTGAGTGGCATAGGCATTTAGACCAACAACTGGTTTGGTGTACACAGTCTCTGTTGTATGCAAGGCCAGAACTACACAGTTGCCAAGAGTGTAGTGCCTCGTCTGCATGTTAGATTGCATTTACAGATTGGCATATGGAGATTGCTGAGGTGCAGAGTCTGGCTGTGTATTGAAGCAAGAAGAAGGGTCAGATTTCAATGTTTGTGGCGCATTGGACTGACCTTGAAAGCTGGGAGCTGCAGGCGGATCGACGTGTTGACACTCTGGAGAAGTGTTGGCGTTGACAGGAATGTTGGCGGTGGTCGGCTGTTCATTGCTTTGGCTCAGCACGTAGTCTCTTGTGCGCTTAAGGGGTTCTTCGATGTCGAGTTCACACAAGCTGATGCTGCCTCCTTGGCTCCCACCTAGAGCTTGTTCGAAGACCTTTAGCCTTGCCATGGCTGCCGCATGTTCACACTCCTTTTCTAGAGCTTCTAGTTCCACCTTCTCGGCTTCTGCCCTTGCTGTCGTCAATGCATCCATATCTGCCTTCTTGCGCGCAGATTCAGCTTCCATCTCTACCTTCTTGCATGCAGTCTCAGCTTCCATCTCTGCCTTTTTGTGTGCGGTCTCGGCTTCCATGTCTGCCTTTTTGCGTGCAGTCTCGGCTTCCATGTCTGCCTTTTTGCATGCAGTCTCGGCTTCCATGTCTACCTTCCTTTGGGTGAAGAAAGCTTCCTCGACTGGTCTCCCTGAGATCAGTGAGTGCTTTGTGATGATGAGCTCTTAACAGACCTGGATCTGTAAGATGCCACTTCAGACGTTTGCTTGATTTTTGCTTCCTTTTTTTTGCGGTGTCATGCACAGTGCAGCCTCGCTCGGCATTGAGCTGTTGGAAGTCCTGGAGTTCCATTAGAGACTCTGGCATATATATTTTCACCAGGACAGAGCAATATCTTTCACAGATGTCTTTCTAAGACTGGTATGCTGAGTACAGTTGTTCTAGGACTCCCTCTGGTGGTAGCTCATGAGCGCCGGGCACAGATAAAAATGTCACTTGGGTTAGCACTCTTTGCCATATTGATGTTATGTATTAAAGCAATTCACATTTGGTGGTTTCTAGGTTCTCTTTGACCTTCCATGTAGGTTTGGTTAATTGTTTAGATCTTTCACTGTAGACTGAGTGAGAATCCATGCCTTTTTCCGGCTGGTCCAGGACAGGCAGTGAAAAGGATCTTTTAGTTTCAGATATTGCCGATTACAATGTTGCAAAATCTTAAGCTGAAGAGCAGAAGTGCACAGAGAATGTATTTGCCAATTCTATGTAAATTGCTGCTTCACAATTAGTTTATAGATGATCCTTTCTCTGGTTTATAAACTGCATACTGTTCGTAGTAACAGGTTATTCTTTCACTGAGCGATTTCTGAACTGAAGAGCACAGAGAATGTCTGCAAGCTCATGTAAACTGCTATGTTGTGGCTTTACATTAGTCTTTATAGGCAATCCTTTCTCTGGATTGTCGGCTGTATACTGATCCTGGTTAGATTCCTTTTTTACTGTTCTGTCTCTTCCCTGTAGCTGCGAATTCTATGCATTCTAATTATGAGCTCCTTAGATAATTGTATAGCAAGTACTAACACACCAAGACATCCACAGACAATTTAAACTCAGCTAGCACTGAACTGTAGAGAAGACCAGGAGCAACTATGCTGTTTTCTTCCAAAATCTTGTATTAGTTACAATGCAGCAGCAGGTAAAAAGTAGTAATCCATACAGGGTAGTACACATGCATCTTGAGTAATGTCTACAGCAGACTAAAACTGGAAATAAGGGAGGAGCAACCTAATACAAGCCCAACCACAGGAGGGACATACGGTCAATCTTCACACAGTTTAAATTCTGCCTAGCAACAACAAGGGAAATTCACTGATAGGAGCAAAGGCACAATACAGAGAAAATATAGTACAAATTATTCCCATTCGTAGTACATAACAGCTGTATCTGACTGTACAGGGACATGGTTTGGTCCTGGGCAGCGGAGAACACAAACATATACAGAAATTACAGGGATTGCAAATAATTATTTCTTTGAGATAAAACATTTAAAAAAAAACAGGCAGGAAAATGTTTTACCTACTAGTGTCGAGTGTTTTCATTTCATGATTCTGAGTGAATGTGAGTTTTGTGTTTCCATGAAAAATCTGTTAAGGCTAAGCCTTTTGCAGGAGATGACATGGCAAAACAAATCTCCTTCATAGTTACATGTCAATTAGTCCTGATAGGTTCTTATGTGAACCAATGGTAAGTGGTTATGGCTGCTCCTATCAGATGAGTAACACAAGCAGATTAGCTTTGTTTATGTCAACTGCTGCATGTTGTATAGTAACAGCACTGGATTGACTGAGAAAAAATGTGGGAAGGATGAGGGGTATATAGACCCCCTCATGCCTGTCAGGTCATCAGCCACAGGTGTCACAAGTAAAAAATATGGAGTCCCTTGTGTCTGAGCTGCTCGTATGTGCCAGTTAGGAGGGAGGGGAAGAATGACTCTGCTACATCTTCTACACTGCCTATGGGCTCTGCGGTGCCTGCTTCATTGGTCCCGCCGGCTTCCACTCCGGCCAAAGTTGTGCCCCCTTCTGAAGTACCTGGCCACTTCCCCGGCAAGGAGATCGAGGCTGTTTCTCACTCACTCAACAGTGCTCGGCTGAACACAGTGTCCCTTGCAGTGCAGGCATCTTGTGGTACCAGCCGGATCTCGTGAGAATCCCGAATGTCACAGGATTCTCACCAGTCATCACATGAATTTGCTCCCTTAGCTCCAGCCAACACCAATGGATTTTTTTCAGGCTCCACAGCTACAGACATTCATCTGGATCCTACGCAGCATTTAGTCAGGGGCGGGGACTCTATCCTTATTCCTTCATATGATCATGGACTCCAAGCACCAGGTATTGTAAGCCACATTGTTTTGCCCACCTGTTCCCTGATCTACTGGCTCTACTGACCATGAATGTTTCAAGAGCACACAAGATTCATCTAGCCTGAGATCATCCTCAGTGTCATCACAAGGGAAGCAAGCATGGCGTGAGGCGGCTCTCAGGGCATGGATATCCTCTGGTACTTCATCCGATGATGACGCTGAAGCACTTTATCACCTTCCTGGTCTCCAGGCTTCTGCTATAACTACTGCCTATCTAGTGGAATCTCTGTGGACAGGCTGTCAACAAATAGATCGTGGTGAGATACATAATGTTTTTTTACTTGCTTGGGATCAGCCCATATCTGTAGTAATGGTACAAGGTATTGTGGCCAAGGCTTTAGAGGAGGATTTTTACAATAAAAGGGAAGTGGCAGATTGGTATAACAAGGTATAAGAAAAGAGCGGCACTCACCGGAGTTGCGACATGCGGAGTCCTTTATTTGGGTAGTTGTTACACGGTGCAGGGAGGGGGACCGGGTGACACCCGGTCCCCCTCCCTGCACCGTGTAACAACTACCCAAATAAAGGACTCCGCATGTCGCAACTCCGGTGAGTGCCGCTCTTTTCTTATACCTTGTTTGATGGACTGTATCTCGCTGGCACCCTGGATGCCTGTGTGACCTACACTTCTATGCCTACACGCAGTTAAGTTACCTCATAGGTGGTGCCCTCCCTTGTTTTTGTTGCAGATTGGTATAAGTACACCCAGTCTAGCTTAGGCTGCTTTCACATTACGATATTCAGATTTCCGATGCAGTCCGATAAAAATCGGACAGCATCGGATCCGAATTTGGCCCCATGCAGCCCTATGGGCATCGGACCGAATCGGATGTGCACTAAATGCCATCCGATTTGGTTCGATCCGATTCTGTCCGATTTTTTTATGGGTGACTGCTCCGATTTTTGCACCGAAAATAAAATTGGACAAAATCGGATCGAACCAAATCGGATGGCATTTAGTGCACGATTTGGTCCGATCAATTTAGCATGGGGTCCTATGGAGAGGGGTCCGAGGAAACATCTGATGTCTTCTCGCACCCGATTTCACTGTACTGAGCATGCTCAGTACAGTAAAACTTCTCCAAACTGGGAGAGAAGGGGTTAAAAAAAAAAAAAGTTTATGCTCACCTCACCCCAAGCCCCGGCCGTCTCCCGCCGTCTTCCTGCAGGCTCCCAGTGGCTCCCGCAGGCTCCCGGTGTCTGCAGAGGTCATCTACTGCAGTATAAATTCGGACAGCATCGGCTCCCTCATAAATCGTAATTTGAAAGTAGCCTTAGAGGTGTCTAAACCAGCTAATTCATCTGAAGCTGTATTTAAGGGAGCCTTGGTGTGTGAGCTATCTCCCCTCAGCTCTCATCTTCTCTAAAGGAGAATATCTGAAATTGAGAGTATATAGACATTTTTTCCTTATTTCTGTGTACAAAGGAGCAGTTGCATAGACAAGATAAGAAGTATGAGAGGCCTGATGGTGACAGTGATTGACGTAAAGGAAAAACAACAACAGCTTATAGTGCGCCTGTACACATGGGGTTGTTAGCAGGCGGTTCTTTTGCATTTAAACTCACCTGGTCTGGTTATAAACCACAGCCCGTAGATAAGCTTATTAAAATCAAGCAACAGAATCCTCCGGTTCCGTCCTCGTGCTTCCTACGAGGTCTTCTCCGGGGAAACACTAGTGCCGGGCGGCGTCACGTGTCTAGTAAAGGGGCCGATCCAGCTGACGTCTTCTCAGGTACTCTCCCTCCTCTGCAGCTCACTCCACCACTCTCCCCATAGGGAGTCAAAATGATACAAAAGGATGGAAGCGTGGTGTATGTTTGGGCGCTGAGGTAAGGAAGATCTCTGATGCTGGCTTCTTTTCCGGACTTTATTAAAATAATTACAGTTATAATTATTCAAGCTTAAGGCTCTCAAAACCCACGATGCATTTCGACGTGCACACACGTCTTTCTCAAGTGATTGACGTAAGTCATAGAGATCCTGACATAATTGGGTCCAAGCCATTTCAATCTATGCGGCTGTTATGGGGGAAGATTTTATCAGTTCTATGTAGTGGCCTATTTCAGCATCCCGATATCATCATGGAAGCATATAGGAATTTCAGAGGGACAGCTTGGCTTCAGTAAGATGAGTCATTTAGACAGAATCTGGCAGTGCACACATCCATTTATTGGGGTGTTAAGGATATTGGTATCTGGATAAATCTAATGCTCCCCCAGCGCAGCTCTGTGCAGAAGCAGTTCACGGACCAAAGCCTTCGAAGAAAGGTATAGCGCCTGTAATGAGTCTAAGTGGCAGAATTCATGTCTATTTTGCAATGAGTGCTCCTTTTGTAGTGGAACACATCCCCTCTTTAAGTGCTTCCAAAAGCAAAACCAACTGCGTAGATGGGCGACACAGTGGCTTAGTGGTTAGCACTGCAGCCTTGCAGCACTGAGGTTTTGGGTTCAATTCCCACCATGGACAACATATACAAGGAGCTTGTATGTTCTCCCTGTGTTCTCCCACATTGCAAAGACATACTGATAGGATGTTTAGATTTTGAGCCTCAATTGGAACAGCATTACTGATGTATGTAAAGTGCTATGAAATTGATAGTGCTATACAAATGCTATACGTTTCGCCTTCCCATATGACAGAAGGCTCATCAGAAGTTTTTTCTGGGGTTAAGATTAGTTTGTTCAGTCTTATGACTCTATACGCTAGGGAAATGATATTCCCAAAGACAAGTATACCCAGGGGACAAAGAATTGGTCAAAGTGATAGCAGTTGACCCTACAAGTCTTCGAGGGCATAGAGTGTATCGTCATAAGGAGGACAACCAAAGAATGTGCAGGATGGCTATATGGAGGCTCTGAGGATTGATCCTGGCTCATACCATTTTTTGCGCAGAATCAGAGGATCTCATAATATACGGTTAATATGACACATCCTCAAAAGCCCAAATAGGCCTTCTGATGTCCATTCTTTGGTTGTCCTCCTTATGACGATACACTCTATGCCCTTGAAGACTTGTAGGGTCAACTGCTATCACTTTGACCAATTCTTTGTCCCCTGGGTATACTTGTCTTTGGGAATATCGTTTCCCTGGCGTATAGAGTCATAAGACTGAACAAACTAATCTTAACCCCAAAAAAAACTTCTGATGAGCCTTCTGTCATATGGGAAGGCGAAACGCATCAAGCGTTTGGTGGTTCTATTTACATAGTTTTGGGAACCCAGACACTGGATTGAAGGTCTCCGCCACACGAAAGTTCAAAACCCTATTTGATACTCTCTTGTTTCACAAAGCTATTTCTCTATTGTTCTACCCCTTGTGAGACATTAGAGCATATGTAATTGTATGCATTACGATACACCCCTAGGGATGACACTCTTGGAGTCCTTTGGGATAAAAAGAGTGTGACCCTTCCTTTCTCTGGTTAAAAAATATATGTACATTACATTGTGCATGGTTCCCCACTCTATATATATGTATGTATATGTTTGTCTAAATTGTGGTCGTGTTTATTTTTAACTTTTGATGCAAATAAAAGATATATTTTTATTATAAATAAGTTGGTATCCCCTGGTTTTGATAAATATTAAGTTTATTCTCATACACCCCTTCCCCCCATTTCATTAGTTTTAGGATTTCCCTACTAGGAGTTGTACCAAAGTAGGAAGTGGGTCTTTTAGAATTATCCACTATTTGTCATTTCCTTATGGTAAGGCAATGTGCCCACTGTGCTTTTCTGCTGTGTTTGTGCTGCGTTTTCTACATCAAAAGTGCTTGATGCACAGTTTTGTAGTGAAAGTCAATGTGATTTTCATAAAGCTGTGCCCGCTATGTGCGTTTTTCAGTGGTGCCAAAAAAGCAATGCATTTATAAAATCCCCTTGCAATTATATTGTGCTTTTTTTGATCTACGTTTTCCAGTTTCCAGCCATTCCAATAAGCTGAAAAATGTAGCTCTTACAAAAACACAGCAGAAAAGCACAGTGGGCACATAGAAAAAAAGCATGCATGCTTTTTAGAAACAGCTGTGTTTTTGAGGCTGGAATAAAGCAGCACAAACAAATATGCAGAGTGTGCACTTAGCACATATGTATCTGAATGAAGTGGACACAACTGTGGCATCAGTAAAGTACAGCTCATTTGACTGCACAGTTGATCTGTTAAAGGCCCCGTCTCACACTACGATATCGGTAACGATATCGTTAGTACGTCACGGGTTTTCAGTCGTTATAATGACGTCATAACAACGTCGTTCACTTTGACATGTAAAAATGATTAACGATAATCAAGCAGATCGTTAATGGGAGGTTGGTGCACTGGACCTTAAACCAAACAATGAGCGTTCGTTCAACCTGCAGCATGGGTGTGTGTGATGGCGGGTTTACACGTTGCGATATCGGAGTCCGATTTCAATGAAAAGTCACGTGGTTCGATCGTTGGACCCGATATCGTTCCTGCGTTGTATGGTGTGAACATCCAATACGATGCAGGAACGATGTCAATGCGATATCGGGGATTGAATGAGCGTGCTATTCAATGCTCCAATATTGAATAGAGATTGAAGCCGGATCGTGCTGTGTGACAGCCCAACTACGATGCGATGTTCAACGTCACCCATTCA
>JARQOC010000003.1:461093160-461244939 GCA_033576535.1 Allobates femoralis
ACAGTGTTGTGCAAATTAATTGGGACAAAGTCTTTACTTGTTTTTCTTGCATTCGTTTTACTATTGCTGATAAAAATCAGTTCTTGATGTCGGTTTCCTTTTTCTTCCACATTTCCCTTTTCATTTTGGAGAAAACGATCCAGTTTCATTGTGTGTGTGAATTATTCTTGAAACGGCAGATTTTCCAATACCAACGGTGGAAGTGATTTCTCTTACAGTCAGACTTGTATGTTACATTAAGGCTGGCTTCACACCACGGCGCAGTCCGGTCCGGGGCTGTCAGGAATGAACCTGACAGCCCCGGACCGGATCAGCACACAGAACCGGAGGGTCAAATGTGCCCTTCGGTCCTGTGTGCAGCCGGACGCAGCTGCAACTGCTAATGATTTAGGACAGCGGTGTGCAGCCGCCAGTGTCCGGTTCCCAAATCCTCCCGGACCAGGGCAATCCGGCCCCATATGCTCCCATGTTATGGAGCGCTGGATTGCCCCGGATCCAGGAGAATCCAGGTGAATTCGGGATCTGGCAAATTGGGGAGATTTTTCTCCCCGGACACAAAAATGTTGCAAGCAAAATTTTTATGTCCGGAGAGAATAATCCATATTCTCCCAGATTCCACTGCAGTGATGAAACCCGATGGCAGCTCTCTGCCATCCGGCTCCATCCGGCCCCATAGGCTACTATGGGGCCAAAAACCGGTCCGGGGCTGTCTGGTTTAGACTGTCTAGACCTCTTCCGTGGAGTAACATCCATTTCTACAGGCACGAATCACACTGAGAGAAAAAGTACACTAAACCACTCTTCACAGAAACAAGCTCTCAACTGAAGCTGAGGGGGCAGCTAGCTGTTATTTTCTGACTAAAAGCATCCAAACCACACTTTGTTACTCAAGGTTGTATACTCACACCTGTTCAAAGCAGTTAAAACTGGTTTGAATCACTGGCTGGTAACCCCAATTTACAATTTAACTTAAAAAATGCTTTGTCCCAATTAATTTGCACAGCACTGTATCTCCACTCTTTAAATCCTGCTCCCATTCTCCTCTTGGGCTGCAAATTAATCATAAATCTTAGTTTCTGTCTTCTTCCTTTCTGAAGAGGTTGTTTTTATATTTAAACTCCAAGGGAAGCATTGCAAGGCCTATACATCTCCACAAGTAGAAATTTTACCTCATAGACCAGAGGCCTCTCACTCAGCAAAACTAGTTCTCTCCTACTTGGCGCTGATAGAGGGCAAGCACCCTTAAACACATCTGCAAAATAAATGAGTTTCTGGATTTGCTTCTTATTCAAGGTTATGTGGCAAAGACCCTTTAAAGAGTTTGATATTGACAATTAGGATTACTACGTCTAATTGTTGGCATTAGAGTTCCTTACTAATGCTTCTCCTCCGGGGCGTGGCCTGGAGCTCGAGGAAGATGGATGCTGCCTAAAGAGCTCTTCAGCCTACAACTTCAATCCAACAGGGATCCTGTCCCTAAGTGGACATCCTCCCATTGATTCTAAATAAGGATCAACCACTGACCTCCTGGATCAAAATTACTTTAACTCATCTTGGATAAATCATAGACTTTGACACTTGGAGCCATAGAAACCCGGTCTCACATGGCACAGTCTTGCCTTCTACTACCAAAGCTGATATACTATACAATTTCTACAATGGCCCTCATAATCCCCGTGGATTGAACCATCTAAACTGCTCCTGAAGAGCTGAGATGCAGTGAGAGTCCTCCTAAGCTGGATCGCTGCCCTCCTGCTGGATGGAGGTAAGGAACTCTCCATCACATCACTAGCCGCCATATTGATATAGCTGGAGCGACGATGACCTAGGTGGGAGTTCTCGTGCCGCTGCAGCCTCTCGGCAGTCTGAAGTGTGTCCTCATAGACGTAGATCGACTCTGTCGCTGAAGAAACCCGATGGAGATGTTTTAGCCCACTGCTTCTGACCGGCTAAAAACTCTGGAAAACCACCGCACACTCGATCCTCGCCTCCTTGCTGGAGTGAAGAAGGAGGGCACCCTGCTCATTGCCTGCCACCATATCACTGCAGCTGCCAAACGAGGTGAGGGGAGTATTCTTTGTAGCCACCGGTGAGTCCTTGTGCGGTTTGGCGGGGTTCACCGCCGACCTGCTAGATAGGGCGACTTAGACCTGGTGAGTCACCTGTAGTGATCCCCTTAAATGGAATTAAACCGCTCTTCTGGGAACATTTAACTTCACCTCTACCCTGACTTCTGGGGGCTGTGGCTGAGTCTTTCTCATCAGACATTTAAACTAGTTGAACACCAAGTGAAGCTGTGGGTTTTATTCTGACTTTCTCAAATAATAGAAATTCCTATGCTTTTGAACAAACAACAGGTCTGGCTGAGATATATCTAAGTGGGACAGGAAAACTCCCTTACATTAACGCACTCTTCAAGATCTTCATCTCACAGAAGATTAACCCCCCGGCCTGTGTCAATTAACTACTTCTTGCACACAACAGAATGTTGGCCTGACTACCTGGTGTCCCAAATTGATTCTGATATCCCTACTAATACTCTCTGAATATAGACTACACCCTTTTTCTCTAACCAAAAGATTAAAAAATACTGGACTGGACTGACTTCATAGAAGATAGAAGCAAGAAGAATTACTTTGTCCTAAGTCTTTATTTATCTAACTTTTCCCTATTTCCTTTTTCTGTCCTACTCATCTATTTCTCCTCCTTGTTAAATCCCTATCCCTTCATCCTCCTCTTTCTAACTCATATTCTTCTGGGGACTATATCCTCAGATCTATATGTACAAACGTATATCCCATATTCTAACAACTTCTAACCTTTATCCCTACTGGGCTCCATAATATATACTGCAGACTTATCTCTTAGTGAATTAGCTTCAATGTACATTCCCATTTGATTTATGTATATTTTGATGTTGGTAACTTTTGTTTAACCTACTGCTCATAGAATTGGTTCAGACAAACTCTGAGTTATAACTACAAATTGATATTACTTTTACCATCAATGTAGGAAATAATCTACTTCCTTTGCCCTCTCTACCATTTAACCCTTTAACCCTCAAATAAATCACATACATAATGCCAAACTCAAAGGCTAAAAATTCTAAAGAAAAATTGTCTGCCCTAAATCTCGACTCTCTAGAAAGCACCGATCTAGATCCCCCAATTTAAGGCCACTTCACACACACAGATATCTGAGTCCAATATGTGAACAGATCTCTGGTTGCAGTGAAATCATGGATACATTGTTCCATTTTGTGGCTGTGTACAACGTGGAGTAATGTATCCATGATTTCACTGCAACCAGAGATCTGTTCACATATTGGACTCAGATATCTGTGTGTGTGAAGTGGCCTATACACGGGAAACTGGATCGGTGGTCTGATGAATATGGAAACCCTATGGAGGAATCTCTGGTGTGTGACACCACACAAGGCGGGAGAAAGAGAAAAGAACCAGAGCTGTCCACTAAATTCCAACCTGGTTCCTCCAGTTCTAAATCATCCTTAGAATATGAGGAGATCAATAGAACCTCAGCCAGCCCACTGAGAAGCCGTTTAAGAGCAGACTCTAATCCTGAATTACGCCGGGATGTAGATAGGGATAAACCACCAAACAAAGATTTCTTCATTGAAATATTTGGTAAATTCAGATCTGACTTAGATGGGCGATTTGACGCATTGGAGAGTGCCATATCGTCCATTGCCATAAGAACTGATAAAAATGAATTTGATATCAAAACCCTCTCTGCTTCTGTTCAAATGTCCTCTAAAGACCAAAAATCCATTAAGGAGAATATCACATCCATAAGAGCAAAGATTACTGACATCGAGGACAGAGACAGGAGATTAAACCTAAAATTTAGAGGGGTGTCTGAAAATATTAAAACCGAACAAATCCAACCACACATTAAAAAGATTCTCAAGATGGCTCTCCCAGATTTAACTGATCTAGAATTGATTATTGTAAGAGCCCATAGATTAGTCAAACCCACCTTTTTGAAACCAGAAATTCCAAGAGACATCATTGTCAGGTTTCATTTTTACCACACAAAAGAATATTTTCTAAACTACTTAGGGTACTTTCACATTAGCGTTCCCCTCTGCAGCGTTCTGCAGAGGGGAGCCGCAATGTGAACGCAGCACCGCAGGTCCTTATCTTTAGAATGGGAGCGCACGGTGCTCCGCTTGACTGCGCATGACCGTGCGCACCCATTCACTCCAATATGTGATCTGTGCGCAGGCGGAAGCCCGCGCACAAATCACCCAGTCTCGTCCGCACAAAAAATGCAACATGTTGCATTTCTTGTGCGGACGAGACTGGGTGATTTGTGCGCGGGCATCCGCCTGCGCACAGATCACATATTGGAGTGAATGGGTGCGCACGGTCCTGCGCAGTCAAGCGCAGCACCGTGCGCTCCCATTCTAAAGATAGGGACCTGCGGTGCTGCGCTTACATTGCGGCTCCCCTCTGCAGAACGCTGCGGAGGGGAACGCTAATGTGAAAGTAGCCTTAAAGACCCACAAAACTCTTCCCAAACCATTTGAAAATATTAAAATCCTTATAGACCTCTCAAAAGACACTCTACTCCAGAGGAAAAGACTTGCAGAAATCACTGAAGCTCTACGTAAGAAAAATATTCTGTATAGATGGGGTTTCAATCCTACCAAGTTCTGTTTACTCATCAAACTAAAAGCATAGCAATAGCCAACTCTGAGCAGGGAATGAGAACTCTCTGACAACTCAACATCATCATTACATGATCCAACAACATTAAACGTTGTAGGTCATCTTAGGCCACAACAGTAGCCCCACAAGGAGGTTAAAAGTTTATTTACAAATCCTCCGAATTGGGGCAGCCTTCGTGTTAGTTAAGCTAAAACTCCATTAAGAAGTTTCTTGACTGTTTTAGGATTTAACACAATCTTATAGCCTTTTTTTCAGTGTTAATTGAGACTTAAAGGTTTTAGTCTCTTTCCTTCTCTAATTTCCTCTAGACCTTATAATCTTTACCCGTTTGAGATCCAGTATAATTTTCTTTTTCTGACACATTAAAGATGATAACCCTTAAAATCCTTAAAGTTCCGAGACACGTATCTAATCAAAATTGGACATATCATGTCACTTAAGTTCTTGTCCCTAAACGTCAATGGCCTCAACTCTCCCCAAAGAAGGTATCATATTTGGAAGTTGATCAAAGAGACAAACTCAGAAATTGTTTGTCTTCAAGAAACTGGAATCTCTTCAATAAAACCTCCCAAATTCGATAACAAAAATGTTCAAAAATATTACTATTCCTCAAATACCAAAAAAAAGGCCGGAGTAGCGATACTAATAAAAAACTCCATCACCTTTGAAGAACTGTCGAAGTTTGATGGCTCTAACGGCAGGTACCTAATCTTACTATGCAAAATTAATAATGTCATATATCCAATAGTTGATTTATATCTCCCAAACAAAAGCTACATAACCTTCCTAAATAGGATCATGAACCTTGTTAATGAACATACAGTCATATGAAAAAGTTTGGGCACCCCTCTTAATCTTACTCTTTTTTTTGTTTAAAATTGTTTTTTTGCAACAGCTATTTCAGTGTGATATATGTAATAACTGATGGACACAGTAATGTTTCAGGTTTGAAATGAGGTTTATTGTACTAACCAAAGATGTGAAATATGCATTATTTCAAAATTTGACAGGTGCCAAAGTATGGGCACAATTCTGATTTTCATGATTTGAATACTCCTAACTACTTTTTACTGACTTACTGAAGCACTAAATTGGTTTGGTAACCTCATTGAGCTTTGTACTTCATAGCCCTGTGTATCCAATCATGAGAAAAGCTATTTCAGGTGTCCACTTGCAAGTTGGTTCTCCTAGTTGCATCTTCTCTGAGGAGTGGCATCATGGGCTCCTCAAAACAGCTCTCAAATGATCTGAAAAATTAGATTGTTCAACATAGTTGTTCAGGGGAAGGATACAAAAAGTTGTCTCAGAGATTTAACCTGTCAGTTTCCACTGTGAGGAACATAGTAAGGAAATGGAAGACCACAAGGACAGTTCTTGTAAAGGCCAGAAGTGGCAGGCCAACAAAAATATCAGAAAAGCAGAGAAGAAGAATGGTGAGAACAGTCAAGAACAATCCACAGACCACCTCCAAAGACCTGCAGCATCATCTTGCTGCAGATGGTGTCACTGTGCATCGGTCAACAATACAGCGCACACTGCACAAGGAGAAGCTGTATGAGAGAGTGATACGAAAGAAGCCGTTTCTGCATGCACACTACAAACAGATTCACCTGAGGTATTCAAAAGCACAATTGGACAAGCCAGTTTCACTTTGGAAGAAGGTCCTGTGGACTGATGAAACAAAGATTGAGTTGTTTGGTCATACAACAAGGCGTTATGCATGGCGCCACAAAAACACAGCATTCCAAGAAAAATACTTGCTACCCAGTGTCAAATTTGGTAGAGGGTCCATCATGCTTTGGGACTGTGTGGCCAATAATGGCACCGGGAATCTTGTTAAAGTTGAGGGTCGCATGGATTCCACTCAGTATCAGCAGATTCTTGAGAATAATGTTCAAGAATCAGTGTCAAAGTTGAAGTTACGCTGGGGATGGATCTTTCAGCAAGACAATGATTCAAAACACCGCTCCAAATCTACTCAGGCATTCATGCAGAGGAACAATAGCAATGTTCTGGAATGGCCATCCCAGTCCCCAGACCTGAATATCATTGAACATCTGTGAGATGTTTTGAAGCGGGCTGTCCATGCTCGGCGACCATCAAACTTAACTGAACTGGAATTGTTTTGTAAAGAGGAATGATCAAAAATACCTTCATCCAGGATCCAGGAACTCAATAACAGCTACAGGAAGCGATTAGAGGCTGTTATTTTTGCAAAAGGTGGATCTACTAAATATTAATGTCACTTTTGCACCTGTCAATAATGCATATTTCACATTTTCGGTTAGTACAATAAACCTCATTTCAATCCTGAAATATTACTGTGTCCATCAGTTATTACATATATAACACTGAAATAGCTGTTGCAAAAATCCAATTTTAAACCAAAAAAAAAGAGTAAGATTAAGAGGGGTGCCCAAACTTTTTCATATGACTGTAAAAAAAGGTGAAACTAATCCAGTTAAACTCCTGACTAAATAAACAAAAACGAGAAAAAACACAAAACTTAATTCTAAGGATTCAAAATCTAGAAAAAACTCAAATTTGTAATCCCTCTAATAGCATCTCTGAAGAAATATTTAATCTGAGGTCGGAATTAAGAACCTTAATGGCTTCAGATTTTGATAAGATGATCCAACGTTCTAAGTCTAAATTCTATCTTTCAGACAACAGGCCTACTAAATTTTTTGCTTCCACAATCAAAACGCTTAGAACAAAAAATAGGATTAATGAGATTAAAGATTCATCGGGACAAACTAAATTCCATCCCAAAGATATAGTAAATATATTTGCTAAGTATTACGAATCCCTCTATAACCTTAAAAACGATCCGAACTCTCATATACCTTCACACCAAAATTTTAGGGAATTCTTATATCCCCTACACTTACCTACACTCTCAGAGGAGAAATTGAAGATCTTAACGCCCCTACTCTCTTCCAGAAATCTCCACCTTAATGCCTACGCTAAAAAAATGAAAAGTCACCCTGTCCTGATGGCCTACAAAATGAACTTTATAAATCCTTCTCGAATTTGTTATCCCCCTACATGTTAAGACTTGCAAATTCTACTGCAACACTAGGTAATCTACCCTCAGAGATGTTGGAAGCTATTGTTGTTGTAATCCCAAAAGATAAAAGAGATATAACAGATACCAAAAATTATAGACCTATTTCGTTACTTAATAGCGATACCAAAATTTTAGCCAAATTGATAGCAAATAGATTACAGACATACATCAGCAAGCTAGTTAAGTGTGATCAAGTAGGGTTCATTCCAAACAGAAATGCTTCTGATGCCACCAGAAGAACTATTGACTTGATTTCACATTCTGAATCTACAAAAAATCCGACTGTCTTCTTAGCCCTGGATGCCAAGAAGGCATTTGATAGAGTTAACTGGACATATCTCTTCTTAACCCTAAACAAATTTGGTTTTAAGGGAAACATTTTCAACTCAATTTCAGCCATGTACTCAAATCCCACTGCAAAAATATACTCAAACAATACTCTCTCCCAGAAAATTAAACTCTCAAATGGAACCAGACAGGGTTGCCCCTTATCTCCTCTTCTTTTTGCTCTATTAATCGAACCTTTAGCAGAATCTATTAGAAACAATACTAATATTAAAGGTATCCTCCTGAAATCCCAACAACATAAAATCACACTGTTTGCTGATGATATCCTATTAGCTATCACAAATCCATTAAAATCAAATCTCTTCACCACCTCTCCTCTACTATTGATACCTTCTCAAAAATGTCCCATTACAAAATTAATACAAATAAATCTCAAATTCTAGACTACAGCATTGACATAACCTTTTTAAAATACCTAAAGAAACAATTTCCCTACTCATGGAAAAAAGACCAAATCTCATATTTAGACATCCAGCTGATAAAGCCCATCACAGACTTAGTCAAAGTGAATCTCTCCAACCTGTTAGAATCCTTTAAATTAGAAATTAACTAACGTTTCTAAACTTCAACTGTCTTGGACGGGCAAGATAGTAGCTTTTAAGATGAAAGTTCTCCCAAAATTTATCTACTTGATTAGAGCAATACCTTTTTTTATCCCTAAAAATTGGTTCAACAGATTCCAATTCCAACTGAGGAAATTCATTTGGAGTAATGGAAGGCCAAGAGTCTCTTGTATTGCTTTAGAAAAACACAAAAAGAGAGGAGGTCTAGGGATTCCTAATTTCTTTAATTATTATCTTGCCCTCATAATAAAACTGTCTCAAAGCTGGTTTAGAGGTAAAAACAATACATCATCGTGGGTAACAACTGAGAGGGATATAACAAAATCTATTAATCTCCTGGCTCTAGTCGTGGCACATCTGAGTACACCGACCAAAAACCCTCCTCTATTTCCAACCTTAAGGGCCGCGATACTGGCTTGGAGATTATTACTCAAGAAAACCAAACATCTCTCGCCTCAATCAACTCTAAACAAAATACCACTGAAGACTTTAGAACATATTATACCTGGCCTCAATATATCCTCTTGGACCGAAGAAGGGATACTATATGTGAATGATTTATTTCTAGATGGCAACTTGGTCCACTTTCAGTGTCTAGAGGAAAGATATAAGTTGACATGGAACGACAGAACAGCCTGGAGACTAATTAGTTCTCCCTCGATCGACTTAAAGCGAACCTGTCACCCCCTCCAGGCATCTAAAGATAACGTAGCCATGTTCTGCAGCACTAAGGCTGCATTCTGACAAGATGTCTATAGCATTTATGCTCCCTTGATTCACTGAAATAAAGACTTATATAAAATCTGTTTCAAACCAGACCCAAGACCGGGAGGCGGGTTTTCCCTCCTCTGTGGTGTCAGTCATCCCTCTCTGCTCTCTGTGCACCTCCTCCAGGGCCACCTCCCTGCATTACAGAGCTTTGTCAGTTCTGCTACAACATAGAGCTGCTGTTATAAGAGACGCCACAGTAGTAAATCTAGCAGGAGGACCCTGAGCAGAGAAAGCACTGCCTGCTACATAGCAGCCTTGAGCTGAGCTGTCAGCAGTGCAGCAGAGTTGAGTTTGTGCTTTAGATCAGGGGCTGAGGACGGAGCAATGCTGCTGGGTACAAGAAACTGAAAGTGAAAACTGCTCAGCTCAAGGGCTGCTACGTAGCAGGCAGTGCTTTGTCTGCTGTTCTGCTCACGATCCTCCTGCTAGATTTACTACTGTGGGGTCTCCTGTAACAGCAGCTCTATGTTGTAGCAGAGCTGACAAAGCTCTGTAATGCAGGGAGGTGGCCCTGGAGGAGGTGCACAGAGAGCAGAGAGGGATGACTGACACCACAGAGGAGGGAGACAGACACTTGAAAACCCGCCTCCCGGTCTTGGATCTGGTTTGAAACAGATTTTATAAAAGTCTTTATTTCAGTGAATCAAGGGAGCATAAATGCTATAGACACCTTCTGAGACTGCAGCCTTAGTGCTGCAGAAGGTGGCTATGGTATCTTTAGATGCCTGGAGGGGGTGACAGGTTCGCTTTAACTACCCATTTCTCTTTCCCAAAACCTGTAATAGACTTAATTAAAAATCCATTAAAACCTTCTACCTGGATGACTAATGGTATATATATAGAACTCTGAATGAAGACCTAGTACTTCAGAAATTATCTTTCATAAGTGCCTGGGAAAAAGAACTAGACATCATTATAAACTTAGATGAATTAGTTACAACAATAGCAATCTCCTATGCTAATATCTCTTGCGCCTCTATTCAGGAATCTTATTTTAAGATATTAGCAAGATGGTATTGGACACCATCTAAACTAAATTACGGTACATTGATCCCCAAATCTCCCCGAATTGTTGGAGAGAGTGTTTGCAGATTGGGTCATTGTCCTATATCTTTTGGAAATGCCCGAAAATTATAAACTTCTGGCTAGGAGTAAAAGATTTAATCTTCAAAACTACTAATTTTAGATTGACTCTTACTCCACAACTGGTTCTTATCTCACTGGGCATAGCGAATATTCCCCATAATATCAGATTCATAATCTCCCAAATATTACTCACCGCTAAAATAATCTTAGCTGCTGAATGGAAAACAACCGATCTACCAAATATAATAGAACTAATCGACAGAATTTCTTCTCACTGTACTTTTGAATTTAATTATGCAGTCAGGAATAACTCATACGATAAGTACTTTTATAAATGGGAACCTTGGATCTCAACTCAATCTCTCAAACACCTAACTAGAACTGTTGACGTTGTCTCTAACTTTTAATAGACGCATTAGAAAATTCTTTGGTTGTCTCTCGGAACCCTTGCTCCTAATTTCATTCACGTCCAGATTAGGGTTCATATAACCCTAAATATACTCCCCCTCCTATTAATAAATCTCCCTTTTACTATTTTATTCATAGTCATAACCAATGTTAAAATATATTATACCAAATAAGGTATACTACCACTGATACCTAATGTATATCACCCACAAATGTGAAATTTCTTTTCTTGATTACCTCAATGTTTCTGTATGTTCGTTACAATGTATTACCCTCCCTGTATTTATTACCCTGTGTTTTGTAAAAAATGTTTCCAATAAAAATATTTGGAACAATAACTAATGCTTCTCCGAAGGCAATTTGCATATTGAAATTCCAAGGAAGCATTACATGTTTTATGTCTCTGTATGCCAACTTGGCATCTACTTATATAATCGGGAGTTGGGAATTCGGGCGTTGTCGCCGAATCCCAGACTCCCCCGCGGCACTGCGAGTGATGACGCGCAGCGTCATCACGAGCCGCTGCCGCTGCTGCTGAAGCCAGGTGGGATCCGCCATCACTTCCTACACACTTCCTCCGGCACCGGATCGCTCCGTGCCCGCGACTCCCCCCATAGATCTGCACCTGTAGGAGCGCCATGCCAGCGCCCACCAGCCTCTAGCTCCCTGCCCACAGACGCTCGGAGCTCCGCCACGTTCATCACTGCTGCCAGCCGCCGGTCTCGGAGACACATGACGACTTACAGCAGCTGATGCGAGAGCTCCTCATCCCCGCCAGACTGCACACAATGGCGCCCGCCAGCCTCTACCTCCCCGCCCACAGATGCCCGGAGCTCCGCCGCTATCATCACGCTGCCAGCGCCGGCCTGACACATGAGCTTACAGCAGCACGAGCCTCAGCGCCTCCGGACATGACCACCATGAGGCCTTCTTGCACCATGGAGAGCTGACCGTTCCCCCCCATAAACCTGCGTACAGTACACCTGTAGCTGCAGGCGCGCGCTCCTCCTGCTACCACCCCCCCCTCCTCAACTTGCTACAGAACGAGCGAGCTGACATCTCCCTCCAGCTGCTCTGATACCCCCAACACCCACCTGCCCTAAACTTAACTACACAGCCTGCACACCCACCACACGCTGCCTCTATTACTCCCCCTGCACACCACACAGCCCTTACCCACACTGCCGCCACCACCACAGACACCTCGTATACTCTCGCCACCACCACAGACGCCTGTATACACTCTGCCGCCACCACCACAGACGCCTGTATACTCTGCCGCCACCACCACAGACGCCTGTAACTCTGCCGCCACCACCACAGACGCCTGTATACTCTGCCGCCACCACCACAGACACCTGTATACTCTGCCGCCACCACCACAGACGCCTGTATACTCTGCCGCCACCACAGACCCTGTATACTCTGCCGCCACCACCACAGACGCCTGTATACTCTGCCGCCACCACCACAGACGCCTGTATACTCTGCCGCCACCACCACAGACGCCTGTATACTCTGCCGCCACCACCACAGACGCCTGTATACTCTGCCGCCACCACCACAGACGCTGTATACTCTGCCGCCACCACCACAGACCGACGGACCACCGCCTGTATACTCTGCCGCCACCACCACAGACGCCTGTATACTCTGCCACCACCACAGACGCCTGTATACTCTGCACACCAGACGCCTAACTTGCACCACCACAGACCTCTATACTCTGCCACCACCACACGCCTCTATACTCTGCTACCCGCAGAGCCGCCTGTATACTCTGCCGCCACCACCACAGACGCCTGTATACTGTGCCGCCACCACCACAGACGCCTGTATACTCTGCCGCCACCACCACAGACGCCTGTATACTCCTCCGCCACCACCACAGACGCCTGTATACTCTGCCGCCACCCACCACACACGCCTGTATACTCTGCCGCTACCACCACAGACGCCTTTATACTCTGCCGCCACCACCACAGACACCTGTATACTCTGCCGCCACCACCACAGACGCCTGTATACTCTGCCGCCACCACCACAGACGCCTGTATACTCTGCCGCCACCACCACACACGCCTGTATACTCTGCCGCCACCACCACAGACGCCTGTATACTCTCCCACCACCACAGACGCCTGTATACTCTGCCGCCACCACCACAGACGCCTGTATACTCTGACGCCACCACCACAGACGCCTGTATACTCTGCCACCACCACCACAGACGCCTGTATACTCTGCCTCCACCACCACAGACACCTGTATACTCTGCCGCCACCACCACAGACGCCTGTATACTCTGCCGCCACCACCACAGACGCCTGTATACTCTGCCGCCACCACCACAGACGCCTGTATACTCTGCTACTCACACAGCCACCTGTATACTCTGCTACCCACAGAGCCGTCTCTATACTCTGCTACCCACACAGCCGCCTCTATACTCTGCTACCCACAGAGCCGCCTGTATACTCTGCTACCCACAGAGCCGCCTGTACAATCTGCTACCCACAGAGCCTTCTCTATACTCTGCTACCCACACAGCCGCCTGTATAATCTGCTACCCACAAACCCGCCTGTATACTCTGCTACCCACAGACCCACAGAGACGCCTGTATACTTTGCTACCCACAGAGCTGCCTGTATAATCTCCTACCCTCAGAGCTGTCTGTATACTCTGCTACCCACAGACCCGCCTCTATACTCTGCTACCCTCAGAGCTGTCTGTATACTCTGCTACCCACTGACCCGCCTGTATACACACTATTAATTTCACCCTGCTCCCGATGCAATTGCATCGGGCCTTTTTACTAGTTTTCTATAAGCAGAAAAAGTTCCCCTTAGATCCGAACACATTCTAAATAAGCCAGATAAAAGGTATAAGATATGAAAGGCCCACACTTATTAAAGTTTTTAAGGTTTATTTAAATACTTACAAAATACTTGAGTAAAAAGATAAAAATTAGTGTAAAATAAAAAGGAGAAACAACAGTAAAAACCTAAAGGTTTCAATCTGTAGATGCTCTTCTATTTCAAATGGGCAATGAATATTAAGTAGTTGATGTTATTTTACCCCTCCAACTACAGAGCAAATGGGATATCCAGTTTAGATAACAAATGTCCATCTGCCTTATTTTAAAGATTGTACCAACCAGGCTTAGGTGTCAAGTTAAAGGGAACCTGGCACCTGGATCAAAGCCCCTATAGAGATTTTAGTTGTGCTCTATTACTTTACATACAGCAAATATGTAAGTGTATGTATCTGCTGTGTATGTGTGTACTCTAGCTATATGAAACCGAATTTTACTGTATGGTTCATATTCCTAACACGAGACTTGCTGCTCCTACACACATTTGGTATTCTGCTGTGTTCTATTATACTTGCAGTGTGTCTAGGTATTTTTTCTATTACCTGCCTCTTGTGGCTGCCCACACAGAACCAGTTATAACCTTTCACAAGTCAGTATTTTGTCCTACTGAACAAAAGCCGGTTAATATACTCTATATTTAATATTCTTGCCTAGTGATACATTTTTGCTCTCCATATTTGGCAATGGCTGCACAATTTTGCATATTAATAAAGCATTCTCTATACTTTCCACTGTAATAGACATACTATAGTTTTTATTAGTTGCTTCTCTACTTTTCTGTTAATTTGATTTTTATAAATAAAACCACTACTACAATGACTAATATTTGCCCTTATGGTCATAATCGACAAAAAACTGGTCAAGGAATGGCAATGCATTATTTGTAACTGATTTTAGGAATAAATTATTGTAAATGTGAGGTTATCGCTTTGGCAGAAAAAACAAAGTCCATGGGAAGTACCAGGGCTGCAGTGTTGAAAGCATGGGGGATTGAACAGGTAAGGCCGGCTTCACACTGCGGCGTGATCCGGTCCGGGGCTGTCCGGGATGACCCAGACAGCCACGGACTGAATCAGCACACAGGACCGGGGGGCTAATATGCCCTCCGGTCTAGTGTGCAGCGCATGCAGTTCCCGCTGCTGATAAGTCAGGACTGCGGGCGCCACGGTCCTTACCTGTCAGCAGCTGCAGCTGCGTGCGCTGCACACCGGACCGGAGGGCATATTAGCCCCCCGGTCCTGTGTGCTGATTCAGTCCGTGGCTGTCTGGGTCATCCCGGACAGCCCCGAACCGGATCACGCCGCAGTGTGAAGCCGCCCTAAGGTTTCTATTATTGTTTTAAAGCTGTTTCCCCTCTTGAACTATTTATAATTATCCTGAACAACCATTTAATGACGCTTCAGTAGCCTTGTATCATATAGGTCAACCATCACACTCAGCTTCTCCTTAGAAATGTAGGACACATTAAACACTGCTGGACCCAGAGGTGGTGAGTAATGATATTAAGCCCAGATAGAGCATTACATCAAGAGGAAGGAGCCATAGGACAATGCATTGTGAACAAACAGAGGATGAGTAATTCTATGGTATGTTTACATCACACTTGTCCTACACATCAGACTTGCATTACAGTATATTTGTCATACAGGGTGTTCATAAAGTAGCCATGCAGTGCAGTGTGGTGTGTTGTAAGTACTAATACACAGTATATTTGTCCACCAGTCCGGTTAGATTGCAGATTAGTTGTAAGGGCTGTGGAAAACAGTGTGTGGCGCTGCAGTAACGACCTTGTTCAGTGGGACACGATGGGAGTGGAGAGGAAGTTCCACATCACCTACTGGCAAGTGTTAACCACTGAATAGTTACTTTATGAACACCCTGTATTTTGCAGAATCAAAGCTTATAAATAAGTGACAATATATGTCTTGCATATATATTTTGTATGTTCAGACATGTTCATCTGAGGCACTGTATAGCAATAACTTTTACATTTTTGCTTTTTCTCAGTCCCAGAAAAACTGTTGAAAAAAAAATATTAATAACTCTACACTTGGCTATGCAGATTCTTTTTGGTCCATTCTGGGCCACCCTACAATTAGTTTCCTATCAGAAATCTCCACCCCCACCCAAAGTACATTAATGCATTAACGTACACTGTGTGCAGAATTATTGGGCAAGTTGTATTTTAGAGGATTATTTTTATTATTGATCAACAAGTATGTTCTCAATCAACCCAAAAGACTCAATATCAAAGCTTAATATTTTTGGAAGTTGGAGTGGGTTTTTTTTAGATTTGGCTATCTTAGGAGGATATCTGTTTGTGCAGGTAACTATTACTGTGCAGAATTATTAGGCAACTTAATAAAAACCAAATATATTCCCATCTCACTTGTTTATTATCACCAGATAAACCAATATAACTGCACAAAATTTAGACAAAATCATTTCTGACATGCAAAAACAAAACACAAAAAAATGAGTGACCAATATAGCCACCTTTCTTTATGATGACACTCGACAGTCTTCCATCCATAGATTCTGTCAGTTGCTTGATCTGTTTACGGTCAACATTGCGTGGAGAAACCACCACAGCCTCCCAGACACTGTTCTGAGAGGTGGACTGTTTTCCCTCCCTGTAGTTCTCACATTTTAGGAGGGACCACAGGTTCTCTATGGGGTTCAGATCAGGTGAACAAGGGGGCCATGTCATTATTTTTCTTCTTTTAGACCTTTACTGGCCAGCCTCGCTGTGGAGTAGTTGGATGCATGTGATGGAGCATTGTCCTGCATGAAAATCATGTTTTTCTTGAATGATACTGCTTGATGAAGTTGTCTTCCAGAAACTGGCAGTAGGTCCAGAAGTTGAGCTTCACTACATTCTCAACCCGAAAAAGTCCCACAAGTTCATCTTTGATGATACCAGCCCATACCAGTACCCCACCTCCATCTTGCTGGCGTCTGAGTTGGAGTGGAGCTCTCTGCCCTTTACTGATCCAGCCTCTGGCCCATCAAGAGTCACTCTCATTTCATCAGTCCATAAAACCTTTGAAAAATCAGTCTTAAGATATATCTTGGCCCAGTCTTGACGTTTTATCTTATGTTTCTTGTTCAAAGGTGGTTGTTTCTCAGCCTTCCTTACCTTGGCCATGTCTCTGAGTATAGCACACCTTGTGCTTTTTGATACTCCAGTAACGTTGCAGCTGTGAAATATTGCAAAACTGGTGGAAAATGGCATCTTGGCAGTTTCACGCTTGATTTTGCTCAATTCATGGACAGTTATTTTGCGCCTTTTTTAGCCAACACGCTTCTTGCGACCCTGTTGGCTATTTGCCATTAAGTGCTTGATTGTTCTGTGATCTCGCTTCAAAAGTTTGTCAATGTCAAGACTGCTGCATCCCTTTGCAAGACATCTCACAATATTGGAATTTCAGAGCCCGTCCAATCTCTCTTCTGACCCATTTTGCCTAAGGAAAGGCATTTGCCTAATAATTAAGCACACCGTATATAGGGTGTTGATGTCATTAAACCACACCCCTCCTCATTACAGAGATGTACATCACCTGATTTACTTAATTGGTAGTTGGCTCTCAAACCTATACAGCTTGGAGTAGGACAACATGTATAAAAAGTATCATGTGATTAAAAAACTAATTTGCCTAATAATTCTGCACACAGTGTATATCTCTGTTCTCTTCATGTAACCACCCATCCCCAACTTCATTTCTTATGTGCACAGATTTTCTTTTCCCTCACTTCCAAGAGTACCAAAGTCATACCTCCCAACCGTCCCGGATTCGGTGACACAGTCCTGATTTGGAGGCAATTTCCCGCAGTCCCGTGCAAGACTTGAAGTGTCCCGACTTCGGCACTTCAATGAGAAGCAACCGCATGCCCCTCTAGCTGCCGGCCATGACCCCTCTAGCTGCTGGACATGCCTCCTCTAGCTGCCAATCACGCCCCCTTACAGCAGCTCTTTGGGAGGACTGAGCTCCAATCACAGTGCAGAGAGTGAGTCCTGTGACCTCTCCTGCACTGTGTAGAGGGGGTGGAGCTCACTCACCCAATCCTGGTTTAGCTTGGGCCTCTGTGAAGTTCTCCAGTGTTGGATCGCATGCATCAACACAGCTGTAGCTGGGACACAGACTCTGCCTCCACACTGCGAGCCCAGATCACTGACTGGCTGTGACTGGGAGGAACTGACGGGACCCAGGAGCGCAAGACTCAGGAGTACAGCACACAGGTATCACAATCAAAGACATGGGAGCACAGGCTGAGGATAACACAAGGGGGGATGATAACAGAGAGCACAGAGGAGTGTGGTGACAGGCTCAGAACACAGGCATAGGGTGAATGACAGGCAAATGACAGAAGCACAAAGGATGGGAGGCAGACAACAGAGGACAATAGCTCATGCAATGAGGCTGAGAGGACAGTAGACTGCACAGAGAATGCAGAGGGGTCCCGCCATGCTGTGCTTCAGCGGGCAGACAGCAGCGGCCGGGACTCCGGAAAAGAATGCTGCCGGCAGAGGCAGCCGGGACTATAGGAGCGGGAGTAGCATCTGCGGGGGGCTACCACTGGTACATATACCTCGTATGCACGCGGCTCTGCTCCGTACCCGCCTCTGCTCCCTACACCTCAGACACAGTTCCACACTGTACTCCCTGTACACATGCAGCTCCGCTCCGTTTATTTCATACCGACACAGTTCTGCTCTGTGCGCCCGCAGCTCTGCTCTGTGCACCCCATACACAAGCAGCTTCGCTCCATACACCACATACAGACACGGCTCCGCTCCCTATACCTCATACAGACACGGCTCCGTTCCATACACCTCGTACAGACATGGCTCCGCTCTGTAAACCTCGTACAGACAAGGCTCCACTCCGTACACCTCGTACAGCCACGGCTCCGTTCCGTACACCTCATACAGACACGGCTCTGCTCTGTACACCTCTACAGCAATGGCTCCGCTCCATTCTCCTCTTACAGACACCGCTCCGTACGCCCCCAGCTCTGCTCCATATACCTCATACAGACACGACTCCGCTCCGTACACCTCATACAGACACGGCTCCACTCCATACACCTCATACAGACACGGCTCTGTTCCGTACGCCTCATACAGACATGGCTCCTCTCCATGCACCTCATACAGACACGGCTCCACTCCATACACCTCATACAGACACGGCTCTTTTCCGTACACCTCATAAAGACATGGCTCCTCTCCATACACCTTATACAGACAAGGCTCCACTCCGTACACCTCATACAGATATGGTTCTGCTCCGTACACCTCATACAGATATGGCTCCGCTCCATACACCTCATACAGACACAGCTCCACTCCGTTCACCTCAAACAGACACAGCTTCGCCCTGTACACCCGGAGCTCCACTCCGTACACCTCATACAGACACGGCTGTCCTCTGTACACCTCATACAGACACGGCTCCCCTCCATACACCTCATACAGACATGGCTCCACTCCATCAATCTCATACAGACACAGCTCCGCTCTGTACACCCACAGCTCTGCTCCGTGCACCCTGTACACACGTGGCCCCGCTCTGTACACCTCATAAAGACACAGCTCTGCCCCATACACCTCATACAGACACAGCTCTGCTCCATACGCCAGCAGCTCTGCTCCATACACCTCATACAGACACGTCTCCGCTCCGTACATTTCATACAGACAGCTCCACTCCGTACACCCCATACACATGCGGCTCCACTCCATACACCTCATACAGACACGGCTTCGCTTCATACTCCCCGTACACATGCAGCTCCACTCCGTTCACCTCATACAGACACAGCTCCGCTCCGTACGCCCGCGGCTCCACTCCGTGCACCTCATACAGACACAGCTCCACTCCGTACACCTCATACAGACACGGCTCAGCTCCATACACCTCATACAGACACGGCTCAGCTCCATACACCTCATACAGACAAGGGCTCCGCTCCATACACCTCATACAGACACGGCTCCGCACCATACGCACCTTACACATGCAGCTCTGCTCCATTCACCTCATACAGACATAGCTCCGCTCCATACGCCCCGTACACACGCGGCTCCGCTCCGTACACCTCATACAGACACGGCTCTGCTCCGTACACCTTATACAGACAACTACGCTCCGTAAACCCGTGGCTCTGTTCCGTACACCTCATACAGACACAGGTCCGCTCTGTACATCTCATACAGACATGGCTCCGTGTGGCACCCCTGTGACCAGGGCGGCCACATAGTGAACTGCAGCCAGATGAAAAAGACGGTTGACTTAGACACCCACACACCAACACACACCGACCCTATTCCCAGAACACAATGTCAGGCAAGGGGTTTCGGGAGTTTAGAGAAGTGTGGGTGGAGAGAGAGGTAGAACCCGGACAAGTGGGTGGAGGAACAGTACTAAAATCACTGGAACACTAAGTAGGAGTGGATTTCCAGGAGGAGAGGTTCCCTGGAGGCAGCAGTTCCCTGGAGGCAGTATACCCAGGAAGGAGTTCGCCCTAGAGAGAAAGGCGAGGGAAGAAGCACCACAAGCAGACACACCTTACAGCTAAACACTACAGAATAGTGGGAGAACAACGAGCCCAGCAACCATCACTAATATAGCTGACCGGAGGACCCAGAGCTGACAATCGGGAGGCAGAAAGAGCCTGGTGAGCCGAAATTACACCTCAGTCACTGGAGGGTTAGGCCAGGAAAGCCAGAGAGCCGGCTCTGTAGAGGTGACTGGGGAGACTCTAAGACCCCAATCACAAGACACACCAGGGTAGTGCGGGGACTCTATGACCCGCGACCTACCTACCGCCACAGAGTAGGAACACAGCCATCGTACTAAGGCTAGTGACACTAAAGCAGGGGGAAGCATCACTAAAGAGCCCGTGACAGCCAGACCGAACCCTTGAGCCAGGATAGTGATAGAGAGACAAGCAGGGCCTGAAGGGTACTTTAAGGGGAGCAACGCAGAGGAACTGTCTGAGCAGGAGTTAAACCCAGGTCCCCGGATAGGTGTGAGAACTAAGACTGAGAACTGTGAACTGTAACTTGTCTGCTAACAACTTGAACAGTAAAGTACCCGGTAAGCTCAAAAGTGCCTGAGACTGTTTATTGCTACACTGCAGCAGATTCCCCACCTGTGGAGCCCCCTTGCTGTCCCTGCGTGCTGGCTGCAGAAGCTGCAGGAGAAGAACCAGTGCCGCATCCAGAGTATGCAGCCCCCACTACACCTGCCCCGGGGACACCCAGCTGCCCCTCATCCTTTTCCCCAGAAGGAATACGACAGCGGTGGTCACCCTGACCACATACTATGGGTGGCGTCATGACAACCTACCCTGTACATATACCCTTTTTCAACTGAAGCCCAGGCCACAGGTCACGACGCCCGTGACTACCCAGTGACAGCAGCAGCGATCCAGTTCCTGAGTAACCCACGGCCTGGGGGCGCCTCATACAGACACAGCTCCACTCCGTACACCTCATACAGACACAGCTCCACTCTGTACACCTCATACAGACATGGTGTGGCGCCCCGCAACGAATGCGTCACAAGAGGGTATTGCAGCCATAAATGCAGCCGCAATATTCTCTGACACGGCAGTGATCTGGTTAATTTAGAAATCCAAACCCTGCATGCATCACCTAGAACAGAGGGCCAATCCTAGGTCCTGGTGGGTGGAGTGTTAGGGAAGTGTAGGAGAACAGACCCTTAGTCTAGTACAGTTGGAGAAGAGATCTAGAACTTGACCTGAGCAGTCTAGAACTTGGAGAGGAGCGGGGGCTCCGCACCCCGTGCAGCCCCCGGGCCGTCACCGGTCGGGTGTCAGCACCTGAGGCCTTAACTACCGGGATTGGGCATCGTAACCACGGGTTCCCAAAAGACTCCCGTGCCCACAACTTCACAGCCGGTTCACTGGTACCGAAGCTGGCAGCAGTTCACCTCTGCTACGCGAACCAGAAGCGTGGAGGAGCAGCTTCACAGGAGCACCCCACCACCAGCCAACTTCCAGTCGTCTAACCAGCGGTGTACCCACCGAGGGATCCAAGGCTCCCCAAAACATCCAGAACGTACATCATGGATAGGGCATTGAAGCAGCCTCCCCGTACCCGACCTGGTATTCCTGGGCGACACTGGCAACTACTTAGTTAGAATGGAGGAATACTGCGGATTTCTAAGGGACACCATCACTGCTGAGTCCACCCGGTCCACTACCCGTAAACTGTATACCATGTACTGCCTGCTGGTTACAGTAAAGACCCGTTGCAGAGACTTTCTGTGTCCGTGCTCCCTTATGAACTGTCCGTCCGCACTACAAGGTAACCGCAGCTGCCGCACAACATCTTAAGCAGCTCCAGCCTCCGGGGATCACCGCTCAGCCTGTGGGGAGCGTAACATCTTGCTGCTGTCCATCCCCCGGAGGTTCCACAGCGTCGGTAGTCCTTACCGAAACTACTCATAGGTGGCGTCACGAATAAATTAAAAACCCCTTTAATTTGTTCCACCAAGACGTCTTCACTTTTGATCTGCACTACACCGGGCCCCACTACCGGCAGGCGCGGTCCACCCGTGACAAGGAGGAAGGAAGCATCGCCTGTCTAAACCGGAGTCCCGGCCACGGTGAGTCAATGGCTCCACTCCGTACACCTCATACAGACACGGCTCCACTCCGTACACCTCATACAGACAGGGCTCCGCTCTGTACACCTCATACAGAGACAGCTCCACTCCGTACGCCCGCGGCTCTGCTCCGTATGCCCCGTCAGAGGTGTAACTATGTTTCATGGCGCCCGGGGCACAGCTCTATTTCGGCGCCCCCCCCCAGAGTAGGTGAGGGGGGGGGGCTTTTGCTACCCTGCAGCCTTGGTTGAGGACCGGGGGGGGTTAGGGGGAATTATTATACCTCATAGTGTGTGCCTGCCTGATGTATACATATATATACCTCAGGTATATATATATATATATGTATACCTCAGGCAGGCACACTATGAGGTGTATATATGTATACATCAACAGGCACACACACTATGAGGTATATTATACCTCATAGTATGTGCGTGTGCCTGCACCTGCCCTGATGTAGATGATATATATACACCTCATAGCTCCTAGCTGGCCAGCCCAGGACAGGCACCCCCACCCCAATTCCCCCCCCCCCCCCCCGGCTGTTTAGGGTTACTTTTTTTACCTCATTAGGACTGGAGTACAGTTGTAGGCGCAGCTAGCCTAGGACGGACCGGACCCGGATGACTCAGTTTGAGTCAGGAGTCGGGACTCAGGAGGAGGCAGTCCACAGCAGTCAGCAGCTCCTGCCCTCGGCTCCTCTCCTTCACCTCTCCGTCCCACTGTGCGGCGCACGGGTGACGTCAGCCGCAGCGCGACGTGACCGGGGAGGGGGAGGGTGGTAACTGCTGGCAGGGGGCAGACCAGCAGCAGGGGTTGGTTGTGTGCACCCACGCACAGCTCCGCGGCCGCCCGTGGCCGTGCACACACACAATATGCGGCGAGGAGATTAGTTCCGGCGGCGGCGCTGCAGTGCAGCCGCGGCTGGTCACCTGATGATGGCACCGCACCAGCGCCCCCTACTGACTGGCGCCCGGGGCAAAAGGTCCGGCTGCACCCCCTAGATACGCCCCTGTGCCCCGTAGACATGTGGCTCCACTCTGTACGCCTAGTACAATCTCGGCTCTGCTACATCCACACTGTAAATCCCTCTCAACCCCACACATTAATTTAACCTCATCCAGAACCATGACAACCAGCACAGCAGAGTCCTGAATACACTGAGTAGCTGATCATGTGACCCTTGAATCCTCCCCTACATGTGACATCATCACAGGTCCTGTCAGCACAGAGCAGCTGTGGATGTAGTCTGTCTGCAGGTGGAGAACAAATCCGGGGGGGAGGGGCGTAACATGTGGCCGGCGGGGAGACCCGACCTCGGCCACTGCAGCAGGAGGTCCAGCGGCACCCCCCTGCCTGCTGCACTCCTGGAGAATGAGACACTGGATGAAGAACTAAAACCAGTGACCAATATGGCAGGAAATGAGAAGCTGATAACAGTGAGCAGGAGTAAGGCTACATTCACTCGTGCCGTATTTACTGCGTCTACCCAGTGCTATTTTGCACTGGCGTAAATGCAGTGAAACGCAACACTGGATACACATTCCAGCAAAAGCTATGGCTTTTGCTGAAATGTATTCACATGTTGCGTATTTTTGCGCTTTTTTGTGATCACACTTTCACTGCAAAGCACACACGCAATAAGGATGACCATGTCAATTCATTGCACTTTTTTCAGTGCACTCTTCCCATAGGCCGCGTCACAAGATGGGCTCAGGCAAAGCACACTGAAAAAAGCGCACTATGTGAATGCAGTTGTGCTTTTTTTTGCACAAAACGTACGCGAAAAGGCGACACTGCAAAAAAAAAAAGCAGCAAATAAGCTACTTGTTAAAGAAAATGGAGAGAGAGGCTGAGCCGGCTCCCTGGGTAGAAGAGTTATATGTCTGACAGTCGCTCACTGTGGACCTGATTCACCATCTCTCCTGCCTTGATTGACATGACTAACGTCTCCTCTGTCCTCCACAGTCTGTTCATCTCTCCCACCTGTACAGGAGGGAGCAGGAGCTGCACAGGTGCCACAGACTGGTGAACGCAGGAGACGTCAGCCGCGTTGGTCCTGGCAGGAGACGTCGGCCGCGTCGGTCCCAGCAGGAGACGACGGCTGCGTCGATCCCAGCAGGACGACGGAAATTGTGAGGTCTGAGAATGTGATGGGTACTCATGACAGCCAGGGGTCTGCTGAAGACCTCCATACCTATCATGATGGGTCTCGTGTGAGCGCCAGCGTTTATCTGGTGTTCATAGCAGAACATGATTTTCACTATACATAGCAGCTGTAGCACTGCTGCAGGCTGGACAAGCGATAAGATACAGCTTCAATTCCCCTAAGGAGACTATTACAGTACAAAGAAAAAAATGTGTTTTTAAAGATATGGGAAAAATCAACAAAAATGTATCACCAACTCCTATTTCCCATAACCCCCCCCCATATTTGGTATCTCTGCATTCATAAAAGTCCTATCAAAATCCAAAATAAATGAATGTGATTAGTAAACAGCGTAACAAGAAAAAAACAACTAAAGCGCCAGAATTATATATATTTTTTGTTGCCTCCTCAACATTGTGATAAATGGCATTAACACCCAATCAATACATAGTCTGCAGCCACATGGTATCAGTAAAAATGTCAGCACAGGGCACAAGAGACATTCCCTCACAGCCCCAGATCATAAAGATTAAAAACATTAGGTTTTGGAAAATGACACAAGCAAAAATGTATTTTTTATTACAAATTTCAGATTTTTTTTTTTACAACATTAATAAAATAATAAACTATTTATGTTCAGTATCTACATAATTGTAACGATCAAGGTCACGATCAGGCCTGGAGATACAGGGGCCTGGGCGACCCCAGCATGTACTGCAGCTGGATGTGCATCAGAGGATACGCATCAAGCTGAAGCGCATTGTGGTGCAGAGACCCGTTAGGTTCCTCCACTGTGATAGATGCTGATGGCCATACTGTGGTTGACAGCTGAAGTCTGCGGTACCGTGACAGGACAGCACATGACAGTCACTTTCGTCAAGGCGCGCACTCCAATGTCAGCTGCCAGCTGTGCGTTGATTACAAAAGACACTGGGTGACGTGGGAGCTGAGGAAAGTTGAGTAGAATACTTTTTTAAATTAGAGACAAAATAGGGACGTATACACTGACGCGTCCACCAGGGCTATGGGGTTACTCGGTACCGGGCCGAACAGTTCGATTCTCTTTGGAGAATGTCACGGTGGCGTGACCCGGCTCCATGACCCTGGCAGTGTCATACAAATATGTATTTTTATAAGGTATTTACCAGTATATAAGATTTAATTTGTGATGCCACCTGTGGTATTCGGCAATTGGATGGCGGAGGCTGCGGTTTAGATCCACTGGGGTCGTTGGTGACGATCCAGGGTTGTTATAGTTCTCCACGGGTAGCGCAGGACCCCAGGGCAGTTAATAAAGTCTATTGATGGTGGGCAAAGATGTAGCCCAGGGCAGCTGGTGCAGTAAATAAATCAGGGGACAAAGCAGGGTGCAATCATCACAGTTTACTAAGTTTCTGAAGTACGCCGACTCGCCAAGTGCTGTGTACTCTGAGTCAGGGATCCAGCCACTCCCAGGTATATTGGTGGCACTTGTCCAGTACCCCCTTCATGTGTACCTTTCCGGGTCATCTCACTGCGCTGGCTCTCGCCCTCCTGTCCCTCACACACAGTGTCCAGAACTAGCAGCCTCCGGTCCTGTCAGGTGTCGTCTCTCTTGTTCTCTTGCAGCTGCCTTTTCAGTGATTGTGTGTATTTGGCTGCTGCAAATAAGGATACCGCAACCTCTGCCTCTGCTAGCTGAATCATAAACTCTTCCACTAGTCTGGGGCCGGTCACCTCTGCGGCCTAGCTCCTCAAGCAAGTCTCTCCGGGCATTCAATGGAACGGGATTCCTCGACACAGGGCTCTGTGGCGACGCAGTGGTAGTCCCACTTTCCTGGACAGAGCATCCCTTCAGAGCTCCCTCTCAGTCTCTGGAGATACTCCTCTGTCCTCTCTGACCCAGGATGAGCTCATCCAGCTCCAGTCCCCAGATCCAACCGTCTCTATACCCTCTCCTCCAGGACTAGCTCCTCACAGTTCCTGTCCCTGGGTCCGACTCACTGACTCCTCACTGGGCACTTCTTGTGTCTCTCTAGCTTAACTCCTCCCACTCTCAATTGTCACTACCTACCTCCTAGTGCTCCACTACTTCCTAACTGTACCACCCACCCGTCTACCTAATCCCCTTCTCCAGCCAGGGATGGGGTCTGCCCATCATGGGGTCTCTTCCGCCTCAGCACACCTGGCGTTCAGTGGGCTGGTGTTGGATGTGCATCTGTGGATACTGGGTAGAGCCCCCTCCTTACCATGGGTGGAGGGTACCACACCTCTGGCTAAGATGCAGTACCTCTGTGGCGACTGGACCCACAGGGGTACCACATATACCAGGTTGGGGACCATAATATACCAAGTTGGGGTCCATATATACCAGGATGGGGATATATAGGCTACATTCAGACTCTGCATTCTTTGATCCATTTTTTGCAGTGCACTGCATAAAACGGATCACTCAAATGAAATCCTTTATTTGAGAGGCTTCTGTCGGGCCATTCTGTCATAAAGGCCCGACTGGTGGAGGGCTGCAGTGATAGTTGTGGAACTTTTTCCCATCTCCCTACTGCATCTCCAGAGCTAGTATCGTGTCCTGTAGTGGACGGCAGCCTGCCATCAGGGGGCACTATACACAGTACTGTGGAGTCTGTGTCCATTTTGGTGGAGTCGGAGGTTTAGCTTACCAGTTGCACACCATGACTGTGGTGTTGGAGCCTGAGACGGTGTCCATTTTGGCAGAGTTGGATTCAGGGAAACTGAGGATTTGGAGTCAGAGGTTTGGCTACTGACTCCACAGCCGTGGCTATAAACTGCACAATGCTGCAGGGCAGGCACTAGTCTCAGCCGTCCTGCTACATTGTATGATGGGGCAGCCCATAGTCTGTGCTGTCAGTTCTAAACCGCACTAAAATGCATCAAGTGAATTGGAAAAGGCAAAAAATGCAGCAAAAATCAATAATTAGAAGATTAATATTAATAAAGGCATCTGAATGTCTGTCACTTGTAAATGGGTGTGCTGTGGGCGTGGTTGGGGCGCTGCTAAAATTTGCGTGCGCGCTGCATCTTTTGTCCCTCTTTCTGTTCTTCTAAAGTTGGTAGGTATGCCAAAGTACATCATGTTCCAAATTATTATGCAAATTGGTTTTAAGTGTCATAGGGTTTTTATTGTTTTTTTATAATGAAACCCATTGATGGTATTGTGTCTCAGGGTTCTTTAGATCACTGAAATCAATATCAGATACCTGTCATAATTAGTTTGGCAGGTGAGCCCAATAAAAGGAAAACTGGGTGTTCCACAATATTAAGCAGGCTACAGTTTTCAAGTTACATGGGAAAGAAAAAGGATCTTTCTGCTGCCGAAAAGCAACAAATAGTGCAATGCCTTTGACAAAGGATGAAAACATTAGATATTGCACGCAATCGTAAAGGGAACCTGATCCCTCCAAATCACCCCCAACCCTATGAATTCCTGTCCCAGCACCCTGAGAAATCCTTTCTAACGGTACTTTTGTGTAAAAATTTAGTGGGGTAACATTGCCAAAAAGACCTTTATCCACTAACAAATCTGCGACTTCTTCTCCTTGAATAAGGGTGCGTGCTCACGGTCCGGAGGAGCTGCATGTTGGATGCAGCTGCTCCGGACCTGAGTGAAGCCGTGGGTGGCCGCAGGGAGACCGCAGCCACCCTGTACTCACCATGTGCGGGGGGTGCAGGGCGGCTTCTCCCTGTAGTCACCCGATGGGAGCTGCTTCTGACTCCGTAGCATGAAATAAACATGCTGCGGAGGAGCAGACTGCCGTCAACCTGCACCGCAGCTCCAAACACGCTGCGGGCGGGTTACGCATAGTGAGGATGGGATTTCTTGAAATCCCATCCACTATGCTATTACTGTACTGCGCAGCGTTTTGGACGCAGCTGCAAGACGCTGCGTCCAAAACGCTGCGTACACTGATCGTGTGCACGTACCCTTAGTCTCACAGGGCGTTCCCTGTGAGACTCTAAGCCCGCCTGAGCCGCTCATTATCACACCCCGATGGGCGTGATAAATAATCCTTCTCCTCCTCGCCCTGCTGTATGGGCGTAATAGCCGGTGTGATGCTATTTGTGTCACATCTGGTCATGGTGACGTCTGTACACCCTTTAGGTGTACCGCCGACCTCACCATGCGCATTGCGCATGCTCGGCTTTTGCGTTACACCCTTTAAGCGTGATCATCGTACTGTGAAGAGATATGTGGCTGATTCTGAGCACAGACGTGTTTGTGCAGATAAAGGCAGAATGAAGAAGGTTTCTGCCAGGCAAGTTCATCAGATTAATAGAGCAGGTGCTAAAAAGGCCTTACAAACCAGCAAACACATATTTGAAGCTGCTGGTGCCTCTGGAGTCCCTCGACCCTCAAGTTTTAGGATCCTTCAAAAGCTTGCTGTGGTGCATAAACCTACTATTCGGTCACCCCTAAACAGTGCTCACAAGCAGAGACGGTTGCAGTGGGTCCAGATATACATGAAGACTAATTTTCAAACAGTCTTGTTTACTGATGAGTGCCGAGCAACCCTGGATGGTCTAGATGGATGAAGTAGTAGATGGTTGGTGGATGGCCACTAAGTCCCAACAAGGCTGCGACGTCAGCAAGTAGGTGGAGGAGTCATGTTTTGAGCCGGAATCATTGGGAAACAGCTGGTAGATCCCTTTAAGGTTCCTGAAGGTGTGAAAATGACCTCTGCAAAGTATATAGAGATTCTGACTGAGAACTTTCTTCCATGCTACAAAAAGCAAAAATGTGCCTTCAGGAGCAAAATCATCTTCATGCATGACAATGCACCATCTCATGCTGCAAAGAATGGCCTTGTTCACACACTCCTATGCGTTTTTTTAGCAGTTAGAAAAACTGAGCAGTTTTTCTAAGTGTGCCAAGTAGTTTACCCTGTGGGTCTGAACGTTTTTCTGAAGTTTTTGAATTTTGTCATTTTTCCATTAAAAACGCATATGCAAATACGCATGCGTTAACGCAGGTGCCTATATGTGCCATGCGTTAATGCATGCTTTTCCCATAGGGCCCCATGTTAAAAAAAACGCATGCGTTTTTGGAAACAACCCCTGCGTTTTTTTACAGCACCCAAAAGACGCTGCATGCAGCGTTTTTTGGAATGGGGAAAAAAAACGCAGGTGTAGCTAAAAAACGCATGTACACTTATGCGTCAATGCATCTGCATTTTTTAAAAACTGCTAAAAAACGCAGAAAGTGGCAAAAACGCAGGTATGTGTGAACAAGGCCAATACCTGTGTGTCATTGGCTGCTATGGGCATAAAAGGAGATAAACTCATGGTGTGGCCACCATCTTCCCCTGACCTCAACCCTATAGAGAACCTTTGGAGTATCATCAAGCAAAAGATCTATGAGGGTGGGAGGGAGGCAGTTCACATCAAAACAGCAGCTCTGGGGGGCTATTCTGACATCATCCAAAGAAATACAAGCAGAAACTCTCCAGAAACTCACAAGTTCAATGGATGCAAGAATTGTGAATGTGATATCAAAGAAGGGTTCCTATGTTAACATGTAACTTGGCCTGTTAGGATGTTTTGGAGTTAAATAGCTTTTTATTTCAGTGAATGTGACCTCCTAATGCTGCAAATTCAACAAATGAGCATTTTCAGTTCTTTCAAACATATTGAATGTTTAGAAACTCTACTAAGGCTAGGGTCACACATAAGCCCATGGTCCGTTTTTGGCATCAGTTTTTGCATATTTTTTCAAAGTCCAAAAACTGATGGAAAAACGGATTATATGCAATAAACACCCTATCTGTTTTTTTCTGCACCTAAAAACATTGCTAGGAAAGTGTTTTACCCAAAAACATTGCTCCCAATGTTTTTGGGTGCCGTTTAAAAACAGATCCAATTTTTTAACATGGGGCCCTATGGAAAAAACAGATCCGTTTTTTCTAGCATTTTTTGGCAAAAAATGACTAAGTCCAAAAAACGTTCAGGGGCACAGAAGGCTCAAAAAGCACCCAAAACAAAACGGATTGGTCATGGAAGACACTTTTAAAAACGGATTGCTATGTGTGACCCTAGCCTGAGCCTAATAATTTGGAACAGTGCATTTAGTATATATCAAAAAAACTGCAACGCACTCGTTACACTGTGCGAAAGGTGCAAAGCTGTGTTGCTGGATCAATATGTAACAAAAAAATCACTGCTGCACTCAGTCTAACCAATAAGTGTGTGCTGACAAGCAATAATGGTTTTAGAAAAAAATTAAAAAACATCAGTTTTTTCTTAAAAACTCAGTACTCACTTTTTTTATTAAAAGCCGGGGCTCTTGGTACACTCATTGGCCAATGTATGCCTGCCCTCCGGCCACTTCTCGGCGGCCCCGGGGTCCGGAGGGTCCTAACGCTGACATCCCTGCCAGATCCTTGCCCGTGGACTCCCTGGTCCTTCCGACCTCATCCTGATCCCTGAGCACCTGGGGTCGGCGAGGGTGCAATCTGCAGCTGGGTGGAGCCAGCACTCCACTTAATCTAGTATATATCAAAAAAACTGCAATGCAAGACTGAGTGCAGCAGTGATTTTTTTGTTACACATGAACAATGCATTTAGATTTTTTTTTAATTTTGAAGATTATACTGTTATCATTGGGAGGTTTCTTCAATAAAATTCGATGTATAGTCTAACCGGTGATGACTTTTATTACACTATCATTTGCACCGACCATTTAGGAAAATCAGAGAAAAAGAACATTTGCATAATAATTTGGAACATGGTGTATGTTTTTTTTATCAATTGTTTGAAGAACCAGTTTCTCCACTTCCTTATTCACACTTCCTGTACTAGAGCAAATTATCATTAGCATTAACTTTGTTTGACCTTTTCACGTACATGGAAAAAAAAGCCAAATATAGCCAGTTTCACACCCATTGATATTTAAATAGGAAATCATTATGATTTATGTATAACCCAAAAATCTGTCTATCTGGCCATTCTCTTTCAGTATTCTGTTCAGTTCTCAATTCTGCTTTCTCTATCTCCAATTTAGGCTACTTTCAGATCTGCATTTGTTTTCAGTTCAGTGAGGCAGGCTTCACACCACAGATTTTTTTGATCCGGGGCTGTCCGGGGTAAACCAGACAGCCCCTGGACCGTTTTTTGGCCCCATAGAAACCTATGGGGCCGGATGGAGCCAGATGGCAGCTCTCTGCCATTCGGTTTCATCACTCCGGCACACTCCGGGGGAATTCGGATTATTTTCTCCAGACACAAAAATGATGTTTGGATCATTTTTTTGTCCGGGGAGAAAAATCTCCCCATTTGCCGGATCTTGGATTTGGCCGGATCCTCCTGTATCCGGGGCAATCCGGTGCTCCCTAACATGGGAGCCCTTGGGGCCAGATTGCCCTGGTCCGGGAGGATCCGGCAAGCGGACACTGGCGGCTGCACACCGCTGTTCTTTCAGGACCGCGGCAAGCTGCATCCGGCTGCACACAGGACCGGAGGGCACATTTGGCCCTCCGGTTCTCTGTGCTGATCCGGTCCGGGGCTGTCAGGGTCATGCCTGACAGCCCCGGACCGGATCACACCGTGGTGTGAAGCCAACCTTAGATCAGGCAAACCTTAACTTTTGAACTTCAAGTTTTTTTTTCTTTCACATCAGCGTTTTTTCAATTCCGCCATTTTTGCAAAAACGCTGATGTGAAAGAAAAAAACGGCACACTTGCTTTAATATTGCGTTCGGGCTAATACATTTTGTATTAGAGGTCCGGACATGTGCGCACTTGCATTTTCATCGTGATCCGATACATCCGGTACTGGACAAAAACTGCCACTAACTGCAGTTTTAAGACAAGCCGGAAGTGCCAGATTTGCTGAATCACAATGAAAACGTAAGTGCCGCACATGTCTGGAACTCCAATACAAAATACATTAGAAATATTGCCGCCACTGTGTCACATTCAGTTTTTGCAAAAAAGGCAGTATTTCGCTGGTTTTGCAAAAACGCAGATGTGAAAGTGCCCTTAGGCCACGTGCACACGCTGAGTATTTGATGAGATTTTTACCGCAGGATTTGTAGACAAAACCAGGACTGGAACAATCAAAGGAAAAGTCTAATAGAAACACCTGCACCACTTCTGTATTATCACACACTCCTGGTTTTGGCTACAAATCCTGATGTAAAAAACTCATCAAATACTCAGTGTGTACACGTGGCCTTACTGTTGTCTCTCACTGGGTGGAGACTTGCTGCTGTAATGTCTCCCAAACACAGTACACAGTGATATTATATGAGGCATTACTGCTTTCTGTGATGTTGCATATATGTAGAAGCTGCAGCAGCATGCAGGACATAATTTAGCACTAAGTACACTTACTAGAAAACAGCAGTCATCTCTGTGTCTCTTTGCTAGCCCTCTAACTCTGCTCTTTGTTCTTTTACCCCATCACCTTTCTAAAGACTTCAATAGGCAGTTGTAATATGATTACTCAATGAGCTGGCTATCCATCTTGTCTTGAGCAATTTTGTAGTATAAATGTTGACACAAGGAGAAATGGCACTTAAGTGAAAAAGAACCATATTTCACAAATAAAATATATTGCAGCATTTGTTATATTCACATGTTCTATTGATATATGTAAAATTTGTCAAAAATAGCAGAGACCTATTAGGTTAGTTCAGCCGAGACAACTAGAGATGAGCCACCACCCTAGTGTTCGAATTCGATTAATCAAATTGGGGGGTGTTCGTCGAATGTTCGTCGAACACCGTTGAACACCATTGAAAACAGTGGCAGGCAAACACAAACACATACAAACACATAGAAAACACCTTCTAAGGTATCCAAAGGTGACAAACTACTCAGAAGACACAACAAACATGGAAAAGTGACAAATACATATAAAAATGAGAAAAGAAAAGAGCTGGATGAGTAAAAGGAGGAGGAGACACAGATATAGGCATGTCATGCCCTTCTAAAATCATGTAAAACACAGCAAGAGGAATCCAACAAGAGTCTCCATTTTTTCAAAAAATTTGGGCACAGACACCACTTAAGTGGCATCCATTGCCTCACAGTTGCAAGCTTAAAATGGTTGGTGAGGTGACCTTTATGCAGCACATTCAAAAATCCACAAGCCTTTAGTCTCCCCATGTTATCTGTAAGATTTGTCACCAAAATCTAAGTAGAGGCCGAAAAATCAATAGTGTGAGTACTTCATGCATGAACTGTCACATGGATATGAAGCAAAAGTCGCAGTGGGAAGCTCACTTTGCTACAGTGTGGCCTAGCGGGCCGGGCCAACCACTGTCTGCCCCATCAAGTGCATCTGACTCACCGTGGCTGGGTCGACACGTTGCAGGCGTTTCATCTTCCTCCTTGTCACAGGAACCGCACCTGCGGCTGTGGAAGCCCGGTGGTCCAGATCAATAAAGACGTCGTTGGTTGAACAGTTTAGGGGTTAAATTGTTTCGTGATGCCACCTATGAGAGTTCCGGTAATGATACCGGCGCTGCCGGACCTCCGGGGATGGAATGCAGCAAGATGGAACTGGGGTTGGCGGCGAGCTTCGGCACGAGCCTCCATGTTGGCGCGCATATGAGCCCGCCACTCCTCCCTGCGGATGCGACGTATATCGTCGTCTGTGCGGTACGGGGTATGAACATAGTCACTGCGACATGTAGGCTGCTGAACGGCTTGGACTTGGCGGGCAGTCTGGATGGGCACCCGCTTAAACGGCACCGGAGAAGGCGCCGCAGCAGCTCCAGACCAACACACCCGAGCAGGTTGCTCGGCCGAAAGGTTCACGGTATCTCCCCAGGCGAATCCGGTGTAGAGGTCCTCAGCGGTGCTGTGGGTCTCGTCGTCGTCATCATCCTCCTCTCCCTCGACGATTACATCGGGCTGCTCAGCGGGTGAAGATGGAACGTGGAATCCCTCCGGGCAGGTGGGCGGCTGTGCTGCAGAATTCTCCTCGAGGACGTCCTGCAGGGCTTCCAGGCTGCCTGCCTCTTCTTCTGTTACATCGGGTGGTGGTGTTTCAATCCCGGTAACCAGGTAGGCCTCTGTAGTTGTAGAGGAGGCCTCCGGCTCAGGGGAGAAACAGGCAACAGTCTTTGAGTTGGCGGTGAGACCGTTAGTGGGTTCCTCAGCGGGAACCAGGTAGGTATCTGCTTCTTCTGTGGAGCAGGTTGCAAGCTCCGGCTCTAAAACGGATTCGGCTGCGGCTTCAGACACTGGAACGGGGTGAATTGAGGTCTCCACTGGGATGACGCAATCTATGGGCTCCGGCGATGAAGCAGGACAGGTGGTTGGCGTGGGTGAGGTGGCAAAACAGGAACTGTCGTCCGGGTCTGGAGTGAATGCACCAATACGGTTCTGCTGGATAGCCCGATGGAGTCGGCTGCCCAGGCTCGCGCTCCAGCTGCGGATCGTCCACTCTACTGTCTCTATGAGCCTCACCCGGAGGTCCTGCAATGCCTCCTGTCAGAAGTCGGGGCTGCCGTCGATAGTGAAGACAGGACCCGGACCCGGATGGCCTATGGCTGCTTTGGCCTCTGCCTCGACCTGCTGCATTAGGTCGTGGAGTCTCATGCTGGTCATCTTCTTGGAGAAACCACACCCGTCCAAACTGGTAACCGTTCTGGTCAAGAGCTGGTGAAGAAGAGTCTGACACTCCCACTTCCTTGGGGGTTTTTGTAGTCCAATTGTGGGAAAGTCTTTGGTCCGCCCCCATGGTTGTTTCGAGCAATCAGGGCAGACAATGATTTTGGTGCCTTTGCCTTGGCCCTCCCACGAAGAGGGGCGGTGGCTCACCCCTGGGCCTGCACGTGGTGGCTCACATGGCGGGGATCGCCATCTTGGACGCCATCTTGGCCCAACGGTGAAAAGGTGGGAAAAGTTGTTTTTGGGACGAACAAAGACCTTTTTGATGAAATAAAGTATTTTTAAGCACATTATACCCGTTAAGGAACGGGCCTGCTCGTATCCTGTTCGTGACGCCAAATTCTGACTCACCGTGGCCGGGTCGACACGTTGCAGGCGTTTCATCTTCCTCCTTGTCACGGGAACCGCGCCTGCGGCTGTGGAAGCCCAGTGGTCCAGATCAATAAAGACGTCGTTGGTTGAACAGTTTAGGGGTTAAATTGTTTCGTGACACCACCTATGAGAGTTCCGGTAATGATACCAGCGCTGCGGGGCCTCCGGGGGATGGAATGCAGCAAGATGGAACGTTCCCCACAGGCTGAGCGGTGATCCCCGGAGCCAGGAGCTGCACAAGATGTTCTGAGGCAGCTGCGGTTACCTTAGTGTGCGGAGAGATACAGTTCATAAGAAGGCACGGACACTGAAAGTCTCTGTAACGGGTATTTTACTGTAACCAGCAGGTGATACATGGCATACAGTTACGGGTAGTGGATCGGGTGGACTCAGCAATGACCAGTGTTTCTCAGAGCTCCGCGGTGTTCCTCCATTCTAACTAACTTGTGTTGCCGTGGTCGCCCAGGAATGCCAGATCGGGTACAAGGAGGCTGTTTCAATGCCCTATCCGGGTTATACATTCCGGACGTTTTGGGGAGCCTTGATTCCTTTTGGTGGGTACTTCGCTGACTAGACGACTGTGTGTGGCGGTGGTGGGGTGCTCCTGTAAAGCGGTCCCTCCACTCCTCTGGTTCGCATAGCAGTGATGAACAATTACTAGCTTCGGTACCAGCAAACCGGCTGTAGATGGGCACGGGATGTTTTTGGACCCGCATGTAGATGCCCGTAGATCGGTTGTTAAGGCACCGGGAGTAATGGTGCCCAACCGGGGGTGATGGCCAGGGGGCTGCACGGGACTGTGCAGGCCCCCTCTCCTAGGTTGCAGAGCTTGTTGTTTTAGCTCCCTTCTCCTACGTTGTTGCAGAGAGTTCTCCTCTTTAGACTGACTTTTTGCAATCAGTTCTCCACTACACACTACCACTACACTCCGCCCACCAGGACCTTATTGGCCCTCTATGCTGATGATGCATATAGGGTATGGAGCTCTGAGTTAACTGTGTGACTGCTGAGTCAGAGAATATTGCTGCTGCTGTTTTGGCTGCAATACCCTCCTGTGACGCACTCGTTGCGGGGCACCACACATCCGCGGCCTCTATATCCTCTGGATGCAGACCTTCCACCTCTTTACCCGCAACAGCCAGTGTGATTGGCAGGTCATCAGTTCTTTTGGAAGTGGAAACACCTGCTGGTGTTGAGAGCTGTTAGACATCGAAAGCACCACCTTTGGATGAAGGCAACATAATAATATCTCCGCCTGCACCTTCCTCACAAACCAACAGTTTCCGGGGACACCCTACTCAACTCCGTCTCAGCACAGCAGCCATCCCTCGGTCCCTCAGATGTGGACAAATAAAAGACCATTTCCTCCTAGCCATGAGGAAGCTAAGAGATTGAATTTCACCATCTGCAAGCTGTTGGCTACAGAAATGCGGCCTTTCTGCCTGGTGGACACAGAGGATTTTCGAGACCTTATGGCCGTCGCAGTGCCCCAGTACCAGATGCCCAGTCGCCACTACTTCTCAAAGAAAGCTGTGCCTGCGCTACACCAGGATGTTGTACACAACATCACCGCTTCCTTGAGAAACTCTGTGTGTGACAGGGTGCATTTCACCACAGACACTTGCACGAGTAAGCATGGACAGGGGCGTTACATGTCACTGACTGGGCACTGGATAACTATGGTGACAGCAGGAGAAGGGGCTGCTGTCCAAGTCTTGCGTCCCCATGAGTTGTGTGGTAATCCTCTGTATGTAGAAGTTCCTCCACTGCTTCTGTCTCCTCAACCTCGTCTCGGTCCTCCACCTGCACCCAAAGCCTGTCTGGTAATGCCACCCGTGTTCCAACTGCACAGAAGGAATCCTGCACACCTTGTTACTATGCAGGCAGCAGGGGTCAACGGCATCAGGCGGTGTTTACGTTGAAATGTCTGGGGAAATGAGAGTCACAGAGCTGAGGAGTTGTGGTCAGCTGTGGAGACCAAGTTTCATCAATGGTTGTCTCCACTGAACCTGCAGCTAGGGAAAGCTGTGTGCGACAATGCTGCAATGCTGTGTGTAGCCCTTCATCAGGGCAATGTGACACACGTGCCTTGTATGGCTCACATCTTGAACCTGGTTGTCCAGCAATTTTTAACCCACTATCCTGGCCTAGATGGGCTTCTGCAGAGGGCACGGTCGCTGTGTGCTCACTTCCGCTATTTGCAGCTCAACGACTTGCATCTCTACAGAAGTCGTTCGGCCTCCCAGTTCACCGGCTGAAATGCAATGTGTCAACACGATGGAATTCAACTCTGCACATGTTGCAGCAACTGTGGCAGCACCAACGAGCCCTAGTGCAATACGTTATGACGTATAACCTGCGCAAACGAGATCCAGAGGTGGGGCAAATCACACTGCTGGAGTGGTCTCAGATCAAGGACCCATGCAGCCTTCTGCACCGTTTTGAAATTGCGACGAAGATGTTTAGTGCTGACGATGCCATTATCAGCATGACTATTTCGGTCATTTACATGCTGGAGCACACTTTAAACAGTATTCGGAGTCAGGTGGTGGGAGAAGAGGAGGGGGAGGAAGTACAGGAGGAGTCGTATGCAGAAGGGATAACAAGATCTTCAAGGTCCAGACGGTCGGCAGCACCAAGGCAGCAGGCAGTGTGGGGGAGAGGGATTAACGAGGGCGCATGGTAGCAGCCAAACTGTGGAGGAAGGTGCAGGAGCCGAGGAACAAATGGAAGATGAACTTGCGATGGGCATTGTGGGGCAGCGCCGGGATTGCAAGACAGGAAAAAACGTTGAGCCCGGTAGTAGTGCACACAGTACCTGGATTTATTGCTAAAAACACAGCGGTGGCACAAGATGCCAGAATCCGGGTCGCAGCCGGGTACAATGGATACAGTTCACAGCTAGTAACCTGTTCCCTTCCGGTTATGAGCTCTCCGGCTGAGCTCGCACCGAGCTCCCAGCCCTCCCAGGCTAGGCCGTGTTATTACCGCACACGACCCCCTGGAGCTCTTGTCCTGTCCAGTCGTTAGATGCTGCTGCTTCAGCTTCAGGCTAAAACTGTCCACAGGGAGCCCCGCCCTGTCTCCTACCCAGGCTTTTAACCCCATATCTCCTTCCTGGAAACCTGCAAGACCTGGAGCGGAGGGAGTAGACTGTCCCTCTTTCCTACACCCTATACTGGGCTCAATATGTGACAGTGCGCATTCTGGGGGAGACATGGCGCCCCTAGCATATGATCCCCCGCACTGTCTCACAGCATGGAAGACTCATCAGATCAGGGAGACCTTGATCATAGTTCTGTTGTGCGAGGTTGGGGGGAGAGGGCAGAGGAAGGAAACATGATTCTTACCTCGCCGCCACCAACACAACAAGGACTTGGGCCTCCTGGATGCGACCTGAAGAAGAGCCACCACGACTTCTGCTCAGAGGCAGAGTTGTGGTTGAGGATGCAGTTGTTGATGTGCTTCCAGTACTCCATCTCTGTCCAGGAAGGCGCAACCTAACCTCGTCATCACTAGCATCCTCCTCCACCTCCTCTGCTGACTCTCATCGACTGGCTGACTGTGGGTTGACAGTAAGTGGGATCTCCAACCTCATCATCACCCTGTGTGCTCTCACACCTGTCGTCCTCAGAGTCAACCTCTTCCTGCCCTGACCGAAAAGTCAAGTTGTCGTTCCAGTCAGGTATCTCAGTCTCATCAGCATCTTCCTCATTGTCTCCACCAACAGGACGTACAGTTTGGGAATGAGGGTCTACATTATGCTTGCTCAGAACCTTCTTCATCTGGGCCTGGATCTGACTCACAAAGCTTCTGGGCATCAGTGCAGATCATTTCCTCATCTGGACTCACAGCAGCTTTGGAGCAGACCTCTGATTTCCAGGCTATAGTATAAGTGAACATCTCTGCATACTCAACCATCTGTCTTACCCCATACTCAGGCGGGCGGCTGGAGACTTGGGAGCTGTGAGGAAGCAAGTGCGATTGGGGTGATGGTGGACTGGTGTATTTGTGATGTTGAAGTTGAGGTGGAGGAGAGCCCACTTGATGAAGTATTTGCTATCCATTTAAGCACCTGCTCTTTTTGTGCCTCATCTACAATTAGTAGCGATCGTCGTGTGACTCGTGTCTATAAGAAAGGGATCATATGAGATTGTCCACGGAAAGAACTAGACCTCTTACTTTGGCTGGAAGATGGTCTTTCTTCAGCAGATGTTACTATTGCTTTACCAACCAACCACAGACACAAACTTTTTTTCCCTTTCCACCATACCTATTGGCCTTTTCACCAGCAGCAGGCCTTTTGCCACTCATTTTGTATGTGAACAAATATGCAACTCTGCAATTGTTGGCAAAAAAAAACTTTGGATGGAAATTGAGCAGAGCTGAGTGGCCAAACAGTGCTACTAGGCCCAAACTATTACCTGGGCTAGATGCAGTTATAAATTAGTATGAAATAGACAGGCGGCGTAGCTTGGTTCACAAGTCGGCTACACCACTGACTAACAGACACTGCTACTAGGCCAAAACTATTATCTGGGCTAGATGCAGTTATAAATTAGCATGAAATAGAACGGCGGTGTAGCTTGGTTCACAAGTGGGCTACACCACTGACTAACAGACACTGCTACTAGGCCCAAACTATTACCTGGGTTAGATGCAGTTAAAAATTAGTATGAAATAGACAGGTGGTGCAGCTTGGTTCACAAGTGGGCTTCACCACTCACTAACAGACACTGCTACTAGGCCCAAACTATTACCTGGGCTATATGCAGTTAATAATTAGTATGAAATAGACAGGCGGTGTAGCTTGGTTCACAAGTGGGCTACACCACTGACTAACAGACACTGTTACTAGGCCCAAACTATTACCTGGGCTATATGCAGTTATTAATTAGTATGAAATAGACAGGCGGTGTAGCTTGGTTCACAAGTGGGCTACACCACTGACTAACAGACACTGCTACTAGGCCCAAACTATTACCTGGGTTAGATGCAGTTAAAAATTAGTATGAAATAGACAGGTGGTGCAGCCTGGTTCACAAGTGGGCTACACCACTCACTAACAGACACTGCTACTAGGCCCAAACTATTACCTGGGCTATATGCAGTTAATAATTAGTATGAAATAGACAGGCGGTGTAGCTTGGTTCACAAGTGGGCTACACCACCGACTAACAGACACTGTTACTAGGCCCAAACTATTACCTGGGCTATATGCAGTTATTAATTAGTATGAAATAGACAGGCGGTGTAGCTTGGTTCACAAGTGGGCTACACCACTGACTAACAGACACTGTTACTAGGCCCAAACTATTACCTGCGCTAGATGCAGTTATAAATTCGTGTGAAATAGACAGGTGGTGTAGCTTGCTTCACAGCTGGGCTACTCCACTGACTACCAAAAAACTATGGATAGAAACTGAGCAAAGCTGAGTGGCGAAACTTTGCTACTAGGCCCAAATGATTGCCTGGGTTAGATGCAGTAAAGAATTGTTATTAGATACGCAGGCGGTGTTGCTTGCTTCACAGCTGGGCTACTCCACTGACTACCAGACACTGCTACTAGCCCAAAAGGTTTGCCTGGGTGAGATGCAGTAAATAATTGTTTTTAGATACACAGGCGGTGTAGCTTGCTTCACAGCTGGGCTACTCCACTGACTACCAGACACTGCTACTAGCCCAAAAGGATTGACTGGGCTAGCTGCAATAACAAATTGGCTACTAGATAGACAGGAGGTGTAGCTTACTTTACAGCTGGGCTACACTGCTGACTACCAGACACTGCTACTAGCCCAAAGGGATTGACTGGGCTAGCTGCAGTAAAAAATTGGCTACTGGATAGACAGGCGGTGTAGTTTACTTTACAGCTGGGCTACACCGCTGACTACCAGACACTGCTACTAGCCCAAAAGGATTGACTGGGCTAGCTGCAGTAAAAAATTGGCTACTGAAGACAGGCGGTGTAGCTTTCTTCACAGCAGTGCTACATTACCTGCCCGAAAGGAATGCCTGAGCTAGATTTGGCCAGATGCTGTGAAAAACACTTGAACAGCACTGGCACACACCTGCCTGGCAAAAACTAATAGGAACTGCTCTAACCTAGCCCTCTAAAGGGCTGATCTTACAACTAGTCCCTACTTCTATGAAGTAGCCCTCAAAAGGGCTGATATTCCAAGTCCACCTAGTCCATACTCCCTACTTCTCTGAAGTAGCTTTCAAAAGGGCTGATATTCAAACTAGTCCCTACTCCCTAAACCTATCTGTCTATCTAACTTGATATTCGCTCACTATCTGTCTAAGTCACACTTTATAGCGCCCGCAGCAGTAGCAGTGCCTGACTGACACACAACTGCAGCACTGAGGTAATGGCGGCGATGGGGAAAATGGTTGGGTCTTATAGGGCAAGGACATGTGACGTACACAGCCAATGACACATGCCCTTACTTGTGTGCAAAAAATGCGCTTTAATGTGTGTGTGTGTGTGTGTGTGTGATTGGCTGACAGCCTGAACCGCCCCACTGTATATGCAGGTAGGAGAAAAAAAAATGGAGATTGGCATTATTTTCTGCAGCACTGATCTAAACCCTGCCCCCCCACGCACACTATGCACTGAAACTGGATCTTAACATTCAATAACAGTATTACTGTGAAAAGCCCGGTGTGCTTTTGGTGAACGAACCGTTATCGAACATAACCTCGAACTGCCAAATTTGAAGCAAATTGTTCGTATTCGTTGATTGACTCAAACACCGCCCAAAACAGCTCGAATTTGAGATTGGCGAACATTTCGAATCGAACATCGCTCATCTCTAGAGACAACTCAAGAGCAACCAGCAGTGTTTATTTCCCCTGAAGCTATTATTACCAGAAATTTCATCTGAGCCTGTGCTTTTAAGAAGTACGTCCATTTAAACAAATCATTTATTACCTCAACTATGGTTTTGTGACTTACAAGGGTTTAATTGGTTCCTTGGACAATGCCATTTTATTTTTAATACGATGTGATGTTCTTGATGAAGGAGTTTGACTCTGAAACACATTGAAATAAATTACATATTGAAAATTACTGTGTTAATGTCCTTGCTTCTATGGCAGCAGTCCGACTTTAACCCTCTCCTTCCTGCCATTTGAGCATTGTTGATACTGGGACTGCCGCAGCTGTCTGCTTTTTTCAGCCTATTACCAGTGGTTGTGTAGGGACCCGGTCCAGATTGTGTCTGTCCCTTTAAAAGCCCCTGAACCGTGAGTAGCTCCAGCACACTACACTCATTCCTTAGTTATCCCTCTACAGTCATTAGTGAGTTTTAGAAATGTACTTTTATTTAAGTTCATGTATTTTTTATGTATTTCTTGTCTTCCAACACCATCTGCTTGTGAAAATGTACTGTTTATATCACTTTGCATTGTGAGAATCTGACATGTAACTTGGGTGTTGTCCTATTGACCGGTGACCCAGTGACAAAATTCAATAAGTGAAGCTACTTCCAATCTCTGTCTGTCTAGATAGACAGAGCTGGAAATTCCTAGTTCTGGACAAGATATCACACAGAGCAGAGCTCATGTGAGGGCTCTCCTCACCCCCTCCAGGCCCAAGGCCTGGAAGTTCATGCTTTCCTTCACCACAAGATTTCCTGCCAGGCCCCAAGGCTTAGGATCTTTCTATGTGTTCCACAGACAGTTTGCTAAACACTTTCTACCCTGGATCCTTGCTGTCTGGATTTACACGTGTTTCTTCAGCAGTAGGGCATGTTGAATGTAACAAAGAGAATATTGCCGGCATGTTGTAAAAGACTGAGGGTGTCCCGTCCCACCACAACCTTATGCTATTTGCTTCAAGTACTTTTGCACATTTGTGACCAGCTGTGAAATTAACCCAGGATTCCCAAGTCCGTAAAACCTTCTGGTTATCTCTAACCTTCCACTCTAAGCCATAAAAGACACTTAACCTCCCTATAGCAGCATACAAATACTACATCTAAATAATCCGTGCTCTTACAGCTCCAGAACCCCAATCGCATGTCAGTATTCAACTAAAATGTTGATTGCTCTCAGTGTGAGAAACAAGATACAAATCTTGTAGTTGTGATACCTTTTAATGGCTAACAAAAATAAAATAAATGATGTTATAAGGCGAGCTTTCGAAACGACTCAGGTCTCTTCATCAGGCATGGTATGACAAGATATTGAATGAAACTCAAAATATATGCATGCACAACTAAAATGATTGGACACTTGCCAAATAAACATTACAAAGACTGGACATTTGGCAAAATAAACAAAGCATTAAACCAGGGCTTCCACCCCACCTCCATTGAGGATCAGATCATTAAAGCCACAAGGATCCCTAGAAGTCAAGCACTCCACTACAGAGAAAAAGAAGAGAACCATCGTGTTCCTCTGGTGGTGACCTACAACCCACAGCTTGAGGTACTATGGAAAACTGCCAGGAAACTTCATCACATCCTACACAAGGATGACCGGCTTAAAATAATATTGAAAGACCCTCTCTTGCTGTGCTACAGGCAGCCTCCCAATTTAAGAAACATCATGGTCCGAACTTTGATGCCCTCGGATACACCAAAAGGAACTTATCCATGCAATGTGAAGAGCTGCAAGACCTGTGCTCACATAGAGACCAGAGACAGGATACAGATCCCCAACACACAGCAGGATTATAAGATTCCTGGGACTTTCACATGCTCCTCTTCCAATGTGGTATATTTAATTATGTGCACCATTTGCCCAGAAGGGTCTTTCTATGTTGGTGAGACTGGGCAACGTCTAAGGGCAAGGATGAGGTCTCACCGTCACACAATTACACACAAAAAAAATAAATTTTCCAGTAGCGGAGCATTTTTCTGGCCAGGGAAATAACATTGATAATATGAAGGTTTTAATTTTGAGAGGTAATTTCAAATCCCAAAAACATCGAAGAGTTTGTGAATGCAAGCTAATTAGAAGTTTCAATTGTATACAGAACGGACTGAACATCGCTGATGGTTTTATGGCTCATTACCACGTCTAAACAATGTTGTTCAAAGACATGAAAATCTTAGACACCAAGTTTTCTTATAATTTAGGGTATGTGCCCACATAGTGGTTTAACGTCGGTTTAGCAGCGAAAACCGCCGGCGGTTTAGCATAGGTTTTATTTAAATTTATGTAAATCCTAAGCAGCGTTAAAACTTACAAGTAACCCTATGTAATTTAGAAAACGCTGAGCACACATAGTGGGTTTATGTGAGCGGATCTGCCAGAGGTTGAGCGGTTTCCTAGCGGTTTAGGAGCATACAACATGTCAATTCTTCTCAGCGGTTTTTGATCGTTTTCATGAACAAAATCCTCCATAGAAAACCGCCGAAAAAAACGCCGGAAAAAAGGACTGAAAAACGCTGTGCACACACTGAAAAAACCGCTGGGAAACCGCTGGGAAACAGCTGGAGACTTCAGAGCTCAGAACTCTAGGCTCCTGCAAATTTCCACCGGTTTACTGACGGTTTGAACGTCACTAAACCACTATGTGGGCACATACCCTTACTGTCCTAAAGACTTTATTACCTCTGGGCCTGCCTGATTGAAGATCCTCTCCAAGGCTGCTTTGTTTATTTTGCCAAATGTCCAGTCTTTGTAATGTTTATTTAGTCAAGTGTCCAATCATTTTAGTTGTGCATGCATATATTTTGAGTTTCATTCAATATTTTGTCATACCATGCCTGATGAAGAGACCTGAGTCATCTCGAAAGCTCGCCTTATAACATCACTTATTTTATTTTTGTTAGCCATTAAAAGGTATCACAACTACAAGATTTGTATCTTGTTTCTCACACTGAGAGCAATCAACATTTTCTCAACTGGCTAACACGGTACCAAACCTTTTTCTTAGTATTCAACTATAAACTGTATTTGCCGTGGCATTCCCACGTGAGACTGTGTAACATATGCCCCATGTTCAATATCCCTGTTGCTGCAGTAGTAAACGTAACTGTATTTTCCAAGACCTGTGTCTGTGGTCATTCTCGGCTCTGGACTCTGCTTGGGGTTGGATAACACGAAACAATAATGGTGGGTTTACACGCCGCGATATCGGCGTCCAACTCCGACCCAACTCCGACAAAAAGTCACATGGGTCGCGAGTTGGAGCCGATATCGGGCGCGCGTTGTACGGTTTGAGCGTACAACGCGATCCTGGAACGATGCCAAAACGATATCGGAGTTGAATAGCTGAGCTATTCAACTCACTGATATCGCAAGGCCGTTGTAGCAGGATCGCTGCGTGTGACAGCCCAACTCCGATGCGTACTCGCACCTCACCCATTAACTCCCATGTTAAATGGTCGTTACTGGGTTGGTGGGCGTACACATCGGAGGGACGTTGTTTCCCGATATCGCAGCGTGTAAACCGCCGATGCGATATCGGGAAAAGCGCTCAAAAAATGCGCGCTCCCGTGGCGTTGCCTCCGATATCGCGGCGATATCGGGACGAGTAACCCCACCATTAGCCTCATTGCAATTGTGTCTTCATAACCCCAACAGGTGAGCAAAACAATACTATAGGTTTCACCTTTTGTCTCAGTTAAAACCCTATTGCACTTCATCCATATCCCTATTTTAATGCTGAATCTTTGCCAAAAATGAAGGAAAGCTACAATATGACAGGAGTTTCTGAAGTGGCTGAAGCTTTGATTTTTGTACAGATGCACATATTTACTAAGCCTAAAACCTCCCAAACAGCTATGGTACGACTTTTCTCCTAGATAAAATTCAAGGTGCCCAATTGCTGTTTGCCCCATAAGCAGATACGGTATCAGGGACCGTTTTCCTGCTATTTAACAACCTTTTATGATCAGCATTACTTTATTCCTGTATGACCAACCCTCTGAGGAAGTACAATGTGTACATCATAACCAGAATGTTATCTGGTTTTACTTGTTGCTCAGTGATGCTGTTACGGATAAGTATATATTGTACTGTAGAAAATACAACACTGTAGACATGACGACTAACAAAAAAAAACAAAAAAAAACCCATATCAATTTAAAGATGTTATGAAAAGTACCAGAATAGGGTATGTTAACATGCTGTTTTCTGCACATCAGCTGTTTCTTTATGTAGAAAGCTAAGATTTTGTTTCATTTTATAATTTATTTTTATGGGGGTGCTCAATATAACAAACCAATCCAATCTCCACCTATTGTAGAGTTTTCATTAGTGGTGTAACTAGAGTCAGATTGGTCCCAGTGCAAAATTTGGACCTGAACTCTCCTGCATGTTGGTCAGATGTATGGGCCAATGTAGCATTCAAGATCCTCTAAAGACATATATGTTGCCCTTTCCCTTCATTATATAGTAATATCTCTCATCCTAGTACATTGCCCCGTCATTCTTGGTCCTTTCCATGTACATACAGTATGTCCCCCATCCTGGTTCCCATTCAGGTATATAAGTCCCCCATCTTGGGCTCCTTCCTGGCATATATGTTCCCCAATCCTGGTATATATCTCTTCAAACCTGGGCCCAACCAGGTATATACAGCATGTCCCCCATCCTTGTATTATATGTCTTCCCCCCTGGGCCATTTTCCGGTACATACAGTGCCTTGTGAAAGTATTTGGCCCCTTTGAACTTTTCAACCTTTTGCCAGATTTCAGTCTTCAAATATAAAGATATAAATTTTTATTTTTTTGTGAAGAATCAACAACAAGTGGGACACAATCGTGAAGTGGAACGAAATTTATTGGATATTTTAAACTTTTTTAACAAATAAAAAGCTGGAAAGTGGGGTGTGCAATATTATTCGGCCCCCTTGAGTTAATACTTTGTAGCGCCACCTTTTGCTGCGATTACAGCTGCAAGTCGCTTTGGGTAACTCTATCAGTTTTGCACATGGAGAGACTGAAATTCTTGCCCATTCTTCCTTGCAAAACAGCTGGCGCTCAGTGAGGTTGGATGGAGAGCGTTTGTGAACAGCAGTTTTCAGCTCTTTCCACAGATTCTCGATTGGATTCAGGACTTTGACTTGGCCATTCTAACACCTGGATACGTTTATTTTTGAACCATTTCATTGTAGATTTTGCTTTATGTTTGGGATCATTATCTTGTTGGAAGATAAATCTCCGTCCCAGTCTCAAGTCTTTTGCAGACTCCAACAGGTTTTCTTCTAGAATGGTCCTGTATTTGGCTCCGTCCATCTTCCCATCATTTTTAACCATCTTCCCTGTCCCTGCTGAGGAAAAGCAGGCCCAAACCATGATGCTGCCACCACCATGTTTGATGGTGGGGATGGTGTTTAGAGGGTGATGAGCTGTGTTGCTTTTACACTAAACATATTGTTTTGCATTGTGGCCAAAAAGTTTGATTTTGGTTTCATCTGACCAGAGCACCTTATTCCACATGTTTGGTGTGTCTCCCAGGTGGCTTGTGGCAAACTTCAAATGAGACTTTTCATGGATATCTTCGAGAAATGGCTTTCTTCCTGCCACTCTTACACAAAGGCTAGATTTGTGCAGTGTATAACTGATTGTTGTCCTATGGACACACTCTCCCACCTCAGCTGTAGATCTCTGCAGTTCATCCAGAGTGATCATGGGTCTTTTGGCTGCATGTGTGATCATCTCCTTGTTCGAGATGAAAGTTTAGAGGGATGGCCGGGTCTTGGTAGATTTGCAGTAATCTGGTACTCCTTCCATTTCAATATGATCACTTGCACAGTGCTCCTTGAGATGTTTAAACTTGGGAAATCTTTTTGTATCCAAATCCAGCTTTAAACTTCACCACAACAGTATCTCGGACCTGCCTGGTGTTTTCCTTGGTCTTCATGATGCTCTCTGCACTTGAAACAGAACCCTGAGACTATCACAGAGCAGGTGCATTTATATGGAGACTTGATTACACACAGGTGGATTCTATTTATCATTACCAGACAACATTGGATCATTCAGAGATCCTCACTGAACTTCTGGAGTGAGTTTGCTGCACTGAAAGTAAAAGGGACCGAATAATAATGCACATCCCACTTTTCAGTTTTTTATTTGTTAAAAAGTTTAAAATGTAATATATAAAGCTGAATGTGTGTATGTGTGTGTGTGTATGTATGTATGTATGTATGTATGTATATCCGGGATTGGCATCTACACCGTCGCAACTACAGCCACAAAATTTTGCACAGTCACACGTCTGGACCCCAAGAGCGTCATAGGCTATGTTGTGAGGCGAAATTTTAACCCTGCGCGTTCCAGTTCACCAAACAATTTTGCCCCTATCTACATAAGGGGAAAAAGTGAATGGAAAAGTGTTGGAGGAAAATCGACAGCTGTCAGCTATAGCCACAAAATTTTGCACAGTCACACGTCTGGACCCCGAGAGCGTCATAGGCTATGTTGTGAGGTAAAATTTTAACCCCGCGCATCCCAATTCACCAAACTATTTTGCCCCTATCTACATAATGGGGAAAATGTGACAGTTACCAGTTGACAGATGTGAATGAGAGGGGCTTAATGATAGCGCCAAAGACTAGCAGCACATGCCAGCATATAGTCACTAAGGTGGGGCCCCAACATGAGATATTCACCACGCACGGGGACATGTATACACACCACATGCACACAAAGAGTAACAGCAAGTGTATAGTCGCTAAGGTGCAGCCCCAACATTGGATACTCACCACGCACCCGAACAAACACACACACACCACAAAGAGACACACACCCACGGGGACACACACACACCCTATGGCGACACATGCACTCACCCCAGAGGGACACTCACACACACCACAAAGGGACACACACAACACAGACACACACACCACACAGACCCCCCCACAGGGACACACACACATAGCCACCCTATAGGGACACATGCACTCACCCCACAGGGACACACACACACACCACGAAGAGAAACACACCACACAGACCCCCCCCCACAGGGACACACACACATACACACCCTGTAGGGACACATGCACTCACCCTACAGGGACACAGACACCACAAAGAGACACAAACAACACAGAGACACACACCCCACACAGACACCCCCCCCCACATGGACACACACACATACACACCCTATAGGGACACATGCACTCACCCCACAGGGACACACACACACCACAAAGAGACACACACAACAGAGACACACACCACACAGACCCCCCCCCCCACAGGTGCACACACACACATACACACCCCAGGGACACACACACCACACAGACAGACACAGATGTGCACAAATCACCTCACATAACTTGCCTCATACGTGTGCTATCTTTAATTTCCAAACATAAACACCTGATTAAAAACAGCCAATGTGCTACACATGTGCTATATAGGGAATTAAGGCAGATGTCAGTCACATGAGCTGTCTATTATGTGTATGTGTGAGGTAACATATACTGCCCGGCCGGTGGGAGGGTTTACTGTTGGCTGGAGATTTATTAGGCTGCCTATAGCAATCAATCACAGCTCAGCTTCTATTTTCTTACAGGTCATTAATATGACATATTCAAATTCTATTTTGTTATAGCTAACATCAGTTATTTATTAACTGGGTACTACAGCTAGTATCCAATAAATTTCGTTCCACTTCACGATTGTGTCCCACTTGTTGTTGATTCTTTACAAAAAATTAGAATTTATATCTTTATGTTTGAAGCCTGAAATGTGGCAAAAGGTTGAAAAGTTCAGAGGGGCCAAATACTTTCACAAGGCACTGTATGTCCCCATCCCAATATATATCTCCTCCTTCCTGGTGCATATATTCCCCATCCTTTTCCCTTTCCTGTTATATATGCAGCTCATCCTGGTATATATCTCCCTTATCCTTGTACACATGCCTCCCATTCTTGACCCCCTCCTAGTAATTGTTTCTCCAATCTTGGCATATATGTTCTTCATCCTTGGCCCATCCTGTTATGTATATCATCAGCCGGCTGACACAATGGGTAGGTCAAGAGTCGGTGAGTGTGAACTGCAGTAATGTTTGTGACATCATTGCCACCGCCTCTCATGCTACTTGCTGTGTGACTTGTCTCATGTGAACTGCGGTAACCTTTGTGTCGTCACTGCTCATCACACTACCGACTCTGGGGAAGGGTTCCGTAAGACCCGGCAATGACTGGAATATATTTGTGAATGAGGGTGTCTTGAGTATTTATTTAATAATTCTTTCTGTTTCGGTCTTTCAGATTTGCTTTTGGAGTATGTCAGATTCAATGGACTACGTCGGAATCCTTTGGGCTTCATGCCAGCTGACATTACAGAGCTGACATCGACCTCAATTACCATTACCCCAATTACCACTGCAACAGGGCAATGGGAAGAGCCTAGGTAAATGCACCAGGATTGGTGCATCTAATTGAGGCGTCACTTCTGGGGCGGCAGTGGCCTGTCGTTTTTAGGCTGGGAAGGGCATAATAAGTATGAATCTTCCCAACCTGAGAATACCAGACCACAGCTGTCTGTTTTACCTTGACTGGATATCAAAAATGGGGTGACCCCACGTTTTTTTTTTTTATTTCTTTTCAAAAATAATGTCCAAAAAAAGCATGGGGTTACCTCTATTTCTGAATGCCAGTCAAGATAAAGCTGGTACAGAAGTCAGTATGCTGTTTTTTGGTACTGCTTTATTTAACAAATGTGGCTCTAAAAACATGTTTTGGCGGGTCACTGCCTTCATCAGGGATCGGGCAGTGTGCGATTACACACTGAAGGCCCACACTACGGTTGTGCATAGGTGCACTACAAAAGGTTTGTGTTCTCACAACCCTCCTCCCCCAACAATCCCCACTAGACCACCAGGTACACACAAAGGCACAGCTTTGTATGTTTTATTTTTCAAGTCACGGTAAAGCTGACAGTTGTGGACTGCAGCCTGCAGCTGTCTGCTTTACATTAGCTGTTTATCAAATATGATGGACCTATTTTTTAATTTGTTTATTTTTGAATGATGTTAAAACAAGGCTAAGCACCATTTAGTGCCACATAAAAGGCACTAAATGGTACAAGCTTAGAATATGTATGGAAGTGTGACATTATAGAGCTATTTGACATACCTATCGCACTCACTGCATTGGTGAGTTTCTGGCGATATACATGGCCATGTGCAACATGCTACGATTTTTGCCTCAGCCTCTTTCAAACTGAGAGAAAAACTTGCAAATGGACACTGTCCTATTATTTACCATTGGTACGAGTGCGCTGAGATTTTTTATCAAATTGCACTCACCAATTTTAAAAGGAGATGTGAACAAACCCCAACTCAACATTTGAAAAATAGACATTACACAAAAAGGTACTTCTATGGGGGCACTTAGCAATCTTTACTTGCTTTCATGGGAAATATGTAGCCTAAATTTTAGGTCCATGAAGTTCAGCAACAATTTGATGCCAGATCCTTAATATCAGTAACGTATCATGGTATGACTCCTCCCGAGTGTCTAAAAACTCCAGATGCTGCCGTACCAGGACAATTGACTGGTCTGTATAAATACGGTCGGTCATAAATGTAAAAACAATGGCCCCACACTATCAATCAGAACTCTTCAAAAATGTCCTCTCTCCACAAACAAGAAGTGTCAGGTTTTCAACACAGTAAATAAAAATTAAAAAAAAACTAATTAAGAAGAATAATAAAAAAAGAACACAAACGACATATGGAGAGCAAACAGATGCCATCCATGTGCTGTACATGTTTCACACGCACCCATAGACTTGTATGCATCTCTGTGAGCTGTGATATTGGTGAAAAATGGACATGTCTCTGTGTGGAATGCACGGACACATTGTTCATGTGAAAACATGGACATGTGAGTATAACAATAGAATATAATGGGTACTTGTGGCAGCCGTATAAAGGAATAGATTCCACATGTACCTGAAACAAGGACGTGTAAAAGAGGCCTTAAAAAGTTTGTCCGAGATTAGAAAAAAATATTTGACAGCTTTTTTCCAAAAGCGGCTCTATACCTGTCTACAGGATCTTGCAGCTCAGCACCATTTTCTTCATTTTAGATATATTTGTAATCCTGGGAACTCTTTTAACCCCTTCACGACCTTGGATGTAATGGTATGTCTAAGGTCCCTTCCCTCCCTTTGATGTGAGCTCACTCACAGAGATCACATCATTCCCTACACATGTCAGATCATCTGATCAGCTAACATGTGCAGCTAACAGGCCCGAGTGGATTATCGATCCAAATGGCACTATTAACCCTTTAGATCACGCTGTCAGTCACTGACAGTATTGATTTAAAGTACCGCAGTGAGGATCGTGACATTCCCCGCCAGCATCAGCGACCTGGTGATGCAATCATGGGCCCTCGATGCATTGTCATGACAGCATGGAGTCAGCTGATGACCCCGCACACTGTCATGACTCATTTCCTGTAAGCAATGCTGCAGCAGCGTTGCCTACAGAAAGTGATCACTTATTCTGTTCAGAGCCGTGTTGCGAACAGGAGAAGCGATCAGACACTGAAGTGCTGAGGCACCCTAAGTGGCCGAGTAAAATGAAGAAAAAGTGTAAAATGTTTTAAAAACTATGAAAAAAATAAACTAAAAGTTCAAATCACCCCCCTTTTTGGCCCATTGAAAATAAAACAATTTTTTAAAAAAATACACATTTAGTATCGTCGTGTTCAGAAATGCCTGATCTATCAAAATATAAAATCAATTAATCAGATCTGTATACTGTGTAACGGAAAAAATGTCCAAACGCCAAAATTACTCTTTTCTTGTCGCTATGACATTGTAATAAACTGCAATAACAGACAATTAAGAGATTGCATCTACCCAAAAATAGTATCATTAAAAAAGTCCGCTCAAGTCGCAAAAAATAAGTTGTCACACAGCCCCAGACCCTGAAAAATGAGATTGCTACGGATCTTGCAATTTGGCACCAAAAGCGCAATTCTTTTTGCTATCAAACTTCTGAATTTCTTTAAACCTCTTAGATAACAGTAAACGTATACATGTTTGGTATCTTCAAACTCATTTCAACCTGAGGCATCATACCGACATGTCAGTTTTATCATATAGTGAACATGGTGAATAAACCCTCCTCGAAAATTTGTGTAATTGCACATTTTTCAATTTCCCGGGCTTGGAATTTTTTCTCCATTTTCCAGTACTGTATACAGTAAAATGAATGATGTCATTCAAACGGCGAACTTGTCGAACAAAAATCAAGCCCTCATATGTCTATATTGATGGGGAAAAAAAAGATGGCTCTTGGAAGAAATGGAAAAGGACAAAATGGTAAATCGCCGGGTGGTGAATGGACTAACATCTGGTGTAAAACGACTTGTGGAAGGTTGTTAATGGGTTGATATTGCCATAAATACTTAATTTAAGCAATTGCCTATAGTACATTCTGTTTCTGTTTCTACTTTCTAAATTGACATTTAGAGATGATGTGCTTCATAAAAATAGACACGGTGCTGTGTCCTTTTTAGCCTATTGAAATGTTTTACTGTAAATACGAAGATTGGTAGAATGATAATCATAACAATCCACCTTTTTCCTAAACAGTTTTTGAAACCACACTTGTCATGTTATCAACAAGTCAAAGCACTGTGTATACACCAATAACATATGTCCTAAGTCAGATGAAGATCGAGAAGGTCACTCAGGTAAACGCCATCAAGCGAAGAGCAGCAGTGAAGGACTAGATATGGGAAAGAGAACAGTGATCCACCCTATTTGTGTCCTTGCTTATGGGTCAGATGAGTAAATGGTTATTACCAGCCTTCCTTCATGATGACTGACTTCTGGTGGTGGGGCTATGAAAACCTCCATCTGCAGCTGTGTTACGCGGTTTCTGTAACTCCCACTCATCTATAAGGGGTTTAAAGAAACAACATAGTTGAAATGCTTTCGGCAGTTGTCATACCTCCACTTCTAGTACTGGCCACCGGGCAATAGATGCCCTCTAGACAAGCTGTATGTCTAGCTTTTGACAGCAATCTTGAATTTTAAACAACTAAGGCTACATATTTTTCTCTAAGGCTGCGTTCACACGCAGCATATTTGTGAGGATGCTCTTTTGGTGTAAAACTGCCCCAAGAGCACATCCTCACAGAACGCAGGGTTCTGTATGTGAATGGCCTGCGCTTCTCCCCTGCGCTTTATACATACCTCACCGCGCTCCCTCGGTGACCACCGATGTTTTCTGAGTCCCCACCAGCCCGCAGCAAGTGCGAGCTGGTGGGGACTCAGAAAACCCGCAGGCACCACGTGACCAGTGACGTTGCCCGGTCACATGGTGCTGTTTAAAGTCCTATGGCGCCGTATGAAGAGATCTCGAGGGGAACGGCGGTTGGGTGAGTAAAAAGCATGCTAAAAAAACCACAAAGAATCAACATGTTAATTCTTTTTATGGAAGTGCTTTGCAGCGCAAAGCACATCCACAAAATGACGGCATATGTGAACAGAGCTGCATTCACGGCATCTATGCAGTACTAAAAAGCGCTGCGCAAATGCAAAAAATATGCTGTGTGTGAACGTAACCTAAAACTCTGCGGTTACTGTCTGATACACTGTATGCTACCCATGGATAAGGTAACATGTGTCTGCTGTCAAGTTCCCTTTTAAGGCTGGAATCACACTGTCTGTGTGATATGCAAGTCTCTTGAACAAGTGTCGGATTATTAAACCTGAACAGCCTCCCCTTCTCTGCACGGGTAGTGTGGAGCTGCATAGAAATACAAGCAGGTGACGCTCCAGTCCTGACAGTGAGAGGCCATTCCAGGTGACTGATCCAAGACTCTGTCCGACTTCTTCGCGTGTCACACGGACAGTGTAATTCCAGCATAAGTCAAAGAATTGGCCTAGTTATAGCTATACAACTTTGCCTGGGTTCTAATCAAGGACAAGCTTGTACTCTCATCATCTTTGGGTTTCAGTTACTTTCTGATAAGTTTCAATCCTGATCCTAGCCCAGAGTATTCATCTCAGATATAGAGCCAAATAACCATAATCAGAAAATGTAAATATAGAAAATGCTTTAGGCTACATTCACACTGTGCATATTTGGTCTGCTTTTGCTCATCGGTTTTTGTAGTCAAAACCAGGAGTGGAGTAATCAAAGGAAAAGGATAATAGAGACATGGGCATCACTTCTGTATTTATCACCCACTGCTGGTTTTGGCTCTATGTCTGAGATGAATATTCTGGGTTAAGAGCAGGATTGAAACTTGTCAGAAAGTAACTGAAACCCAAAGATGGTCAGAGTACACGTTTGTCCTTGATTCAAACCCAGGCAAAGTTGTATTGCTATAACTAGGCCAATTCTTTGACTTAAAAGGGAACCTGACAGCAGATACATGCTTTTCCGTCCACATCTAGGGAGGTTAGCCACAGTGCCATGGGCATTAAACTTCTTGATGACACTGCGCACGGTAGACACAGGAACATTCAGGTCTTTGGAGATGGACTTGTAGCCTTGAGATTGCTCATGCTTCCTCACAATTTGGTTTCTCAAGTCCTCAGACAGTTCTTTGGTCTTCTTTCTTTTCTCCATGCTCAATGTGGTAAAACACAAGGACACAGGACAGAGGTTGAGTCAACATTAATCCATGTCAACTGGCTGCAAGTGTGATTTAGTTATTCCCAACACCTGTTAGGTTCCACAGGTAAGTTACAGATGCTGTTAATTACACAAATTAGAGAAGCATCACATGATTTTTCTAACAGGTCCAATACTTTTGTCCACCCCCTTTTTTATGTTTGGTGTGGAATTATATCCAATTTGGCTTTAGGACAATTGTGTTTTTTTTCATTGAAGACAAATTAAATGAAGATAATAATACCAAAGAATTTGTGATTGCAATCATTTTCAGGAAGAAACTGAGTATTATCTGACAGAATTTCAGGGGTGTCAATACTTTTGGCCTCAAGTGTATATAATTCAAAGTACAAACAGTATATAATACTCCAATAAATAATTGCAGGTATTGGTGTTTTGACCTTCATTCATTCAGGTGTGGTTAAAGGCCCTGTTACATGGCACGATATCCTTAACGATATCGCTCAAACGTGACGGGTTTGGAGTCGTTCAAACGACATCGTTGGATCATTGATCGCAGATTTGAGAACATGTTCTCAAATCAGATGATCCACGATCAGCCAACCTGCTGCATCGATCAGTGTGACACCGTGATAACGATGTCATTCCCTGCCAGAGTGCATCACGGGCACATGTGGGTCGCTGAATAGGCTTGAGGAAATATATGGGCTAGTGATTCCTACCTTGGCCTTTTTACTGCTTTACTCCTTAACACTGATATAGCTTTACTGGGACACAAGGATAGGATAAACAGGGATTTTGGCCTTTGATTGATTATTGTATAGTCTTATTCTCATGCTGGTTCTGCATATAGCCCTATATGCTGAGATTCTCTTCTCATTGATGTATGCATATAATTAATTGATAGTGCAATAGCTGTCTGTGACGATCTGCAGGGACCCTACTTGTCTATGTGGCAACTAGGCCTTTTAATTGTTTTTAACCAGTGTGCATTGTCTGTGGTTCTTTGTGCATTTAATTAATAAAGATATTGTGTTTTGTGCAAATATTGGTGATCGCCCTTTATACTTGCTACTCCTCTTCTCCAAGCAACAATGTCATTCATGACTTTGCCCATTCACATCAGTAAACAAGTATTGTTCGCTGGGTTGTCCGAACGATACTTGCTCCCCGGATCGTTGGTGAGTCATCTCACCAACCATGTCAAAACGATGTCCTAACGACCGCGCGCCCCCGAGATCGTTAGTGATATTGTTACAACGTCGTGCCGTATAACGGTACCTTTAGACTTACCATTGCTTCCCCTATCACTTTAGAAGCAATCTTGGAAACAGAAGAAGAATGGCAGGTCAGAGGAGGCTGGGACAGATAAACAAAGGGCACCAGGTAGGGTGACTCTGCATGAGAATGCCTAGTCATTTTTAGTCCCTGGGAGTCTTGTCGCTTAAATTATGGATACAATATCTATTAAATGAGGTTTCTGAAACCACACATAATAATAATAATAATCTTTATTTATATAGCCCCAACATATTCCGCAGCGCTTTACAATTCAGTGGTTCATATACAGACAGTCATAGGTAACAATTATATATATAAAAAAATACAATACAGTAATTAAAGTAGATAATCAATGTAAAAAATACAATAATTAAAGCAAAAATAAAGGTGACCCTGCTCAAAAGAGCTTACAATCTAAAAAGAGTCAGGGGTTGCACAAAGTACAGGGGCTTATTGCAATGATGGTCTAGGCATCTTCAAGAAGCAGGGGATAGAAAAAAAATTACATGAATGGTCACCAGCCAATCTGTTTAGAGCTTTTGGATTTGGTGGAGTTTGAAGGAGTGTTATGTCGAGAGAGATAGTGTATGGGTTGTATACAGTATAAAGGACTTCTATTAGAGAGCATGATAGGCCGCCTTAAAAAGATGTGTTTTTAGGGAGCGTCTGAAGCTATGTAAATTGTGGATAGTCCTAATTTCTTGGGGTAGAGCATTCCAGAGAGTTGGTGCAGCTCTGGAGAAGTCTTGGATCCAGGAGTGGGGGGTTCGGATTAATGCAGATTTTAGTCGTATGTCATTTGTAGAACGTAGAGGCCATGGTGAAGGTTTTTATTGTTTCCATAGTGACAAAGGGGCTGACTCTAGAGATGTTCTTTAGGTGCCAGCGACAAGAGATTGTGTATTGAGGGGAAGGAGAGATTGGTGTCAAACATAACACCCAGAGAATGAGCCTGCTGCCTAGGCGTTATCATGGTGCCGCACACTGAGAGGGAGATGTCAGATTTAGGGAGGTTAGTGGAGGGCGGGAGCAGAAGTTCAGTTTTGGAAAGGGTGAGTTTCAAATAGAGAGCTATATATCATGAAATTACTGCATCACCTAGACATGAAAAGGTGCTGGCAAAAAATACACATGAATTAAGGGGTTAATTGCTGCGACACTTATCATGATGTAAAAGAACTAGCATTTGGCTATGTTCAAGGCTATGTACAGCTAAGGTGGCATATATCAGTGATTTTCAACCAGTGTTCCGCGGCACACTAGTGTGCCGTGACACATGGTCAGGTGTGCCGCGGGGAAAGTTCCCCAAACTATGGTGCCCCCTTTGTTTTGTTCCCCAGCAACGTGCAGCGATGCGCAGTCACAGAATAACACATGCGCGAGCTTTGAACACTCGCGCGACTTAATGACGTCACCGAGGCCGGCGCGTCATCCTGAGAGCGGAGAGACTGTCGCATTTTCCCGCCGCCAAGGTAATGCCCGCTTATAATGCTGTTTATAATTAAGTCAGCTCATTAACCTCCCTGCCGGTATTCCCGAGCAGGACTCGGGGTTAAATTTCACTGCCAGAAGCGGTAACCCCGAGTCCTGCTCGGGGTGAATGCCAGAGAGTCCCCTTACCCCATCCTGGCTGTCCCCTGTGCTCCGGATCTCCCCCCCCCCCTGCCCTCTGATCTCCCCCGCTGCCCTCCGATCTCCCCCCTGCCCTCCGGATCTCCCCCCTCCCCTCTGATCTCTCCCCCTGCCCTCCGGTCCACTCCCCCCTCCCCCCGCTCTCCGGTGATATCCGCTGCTCCTTCCGTTCTCTCCAGGCCTCTCACCTGTCTTCTTTCTTCTCCTCTGTCCTCCGGTCTTGTCCCTCTTTCCTCCGCTCTTCTTCCTCTGTCCTCTGGTCTGTTGTGTCTTCTGTCTTCTCTGTTGCTGTCCTCTTCCTGCGGCGTCCTCCTTCTTCTGTCGGCTCCTCTGCACAGTCATCTCCCAGCATAGAGATGAGTGTGCAGAGGAGCAGTGTCACAGCCAGGGCACAGCATCTCTGTGATTGCTGTGCCCTGGTCTGTGTTAACCCCCTAAGTGCTGTGATCTCATGGATCACAGCACTTAGTTTCCATGGTGATTGGATCCACTATCGCCAGAGACTTACAACAAGGGAGCACTTGATCCCTTGTTGTAGTCTCTGGGATCAGCGTCATGGTGCACTGTATGGCAATGATGTGCCATACCGTGCACCATGACGCTGATCCCAGAGACTACAACAAGAGGACAGTTGATCCCTTATTGTAGTCTCTGGGATCAGTGTCATGGTGCACTGTATGGCAATGATCTGCCATACCGTGCACCATGATGCTGATCCCAGAGACTACAACAAGAGGACAGTTGATCCCTTATTGTAGTCTCTGGGATCAGTGTCATGGTGCACTGTATGGCAATGATCTGCCATACCGTGCACCATCACGCTGATCCCAGAGACTACAACAAAGGAACACTTGACCCCTTGTTGTAGTCTCTGGGATCAGCGTCATGGTGCACAGTATGGCAGATCATTGCTATGCAGTGCACCATGACACTGATCCCAGAGACTACAACAAGGGATCAAGTGTCCTCTTGTTGTACTCCCTGGGATCAGCGTCATGGTGCATGGTATGGCAATGATGTGCCATACCGTGCACCATGACGTTGATCCCAGAGACTACAACAAGAGGACACTTGATCCCTTGCTGCAGTCTCTGGATGTAGCAGAGGCGATCGAGCGTCGTGGGATCTTCGTTATGGACTACGTCGGATCTTTACAATAAAGATGGGGTCCGAATTTTGTTTGTGTTTTTTTTTCAAATAAAAAGATTTTTCTCTGTGTGTATTTTCTGACTATTTACCAGAGATTCCTAATGGCGGGTCTAACATTCGCCCTATATTATGAATCTCGGGCTTAGTGCCAGCTGCCAATAAAAAGCTGGCATTAACCCCTTTATTACCCAGTTTGCCACCGGCACCAGGGCAGCTGGAAGAGCCTGGGTACAGCGCCAGAAAATGGCGCTTCAATGAATGCGCCATTTTCTGGGGCGGCTGCGGGCTGCAATTCGCAGCATGGGGGGCCCAGAACGCTTGGGCCTCTCTATGCTGAGGATTCCAGTCCCCAGCTGCCTAGTTGTACCTGGCTGGGCCAAAAATATGGCGGAGCCCCACGTAATTTTTTTTCTATAATTAGTTCTAGAAATTAAAAAAAAAATGGGCTTCGCTGTATTTTTGGTTCCAGCCAGGTATGACGAGGCAGCTGGGGGTGGGTGGCAGTCCGTAGCTGCTAAGTTGTACCTGGCTGGACCAAAAATATGGCGGAGCCCCATGCCATTTTTTTTTTCTAGAATTAGTCCTAGAAAAAAAAAAAAATGGGCTTCGCTGTATTTTTGGTTACCAGCCAGGTACAACGAGGCAGCTGGGGGTTGCTGGCAGTCCGTAGCTGCCACGTTGTACCTGGCTGGACCAAAAATATGGCGGAGCCCCATGCCATTTTTTTTTTACTTCTACCAATAAAGTGACAAGGAGCTTTGCCTTATTTTTGGATGCCAGCCAGGTACAACTTGGCAGTTGGGGGGCTGCAATCCTCATCGTGGAGAGACCCAAATGTTGTGGTTCCCCCATGCTGCAAATTGCAACCCACAGCCACCCCAGAAAATAGCACATTAGAGGTGCCATTTTCTGGTGCTGTACCCCAACTCTTCCAGTTGCCCTTGTGCTGGTGGCAATGCTAGTGGCACACAGGGGTTCTCCATACTGAGATCTGACATTCTGATCATCCTCACTGCCCTGCTTGCCCTTTTCATTTCTGCCATTTCCATGCAAAAAATGGTACCGCTTTTAGCACGAAATTCCTGACATAATCGTACCGCCAGGGAGGTTAATCAGCTGTTGCTGACTATGTGAGCTTTTGCCTGAGTATATGTACTGTTGGCAGAATACTCAGCATATGAGCTGGTACTTTTAGTACTCCAGCAGTATACTGCATATAACAATGAGAAATGTACAATGAGAAATACTATGGTCATGAGGCTGGAGTACTACAAGTACCAGCTCATATGCTGAGTATATGAGCTGGCACTTGTACTCTGGCCTCATGGCCATAGTATTTCTCATTTTACCCCTTTATATTGCAGTATATGAGCCACATAATTATCAGCACCATATACTGTGGCGCTGTACAGTGCACATCACCACAGTATATGGTGCTGATAATTATGTGCTCATATACGTGGGACTGTATGTATGAGTTTACATGGGACTGTATATATATATATGGGAATACATGGGACTGTATGTATGAGGTTACATGGGATTGTATATATAAGGGGGGTTATCCTTTTTTATTTCACTTTTTTAAAATAAATAATTTATTGAAAGGACCTCTGCCAGGCATATTTCACTCTTGAGGGCTTAAAAAGCAACTCTTGCGGTGATAAGAAGCTGATTTAAAACCCCCAAGAGTGAACTCCGTGAGAGCTGTATGTGTGGAATAAGAAAACGATATTTTGCCGGTCTTCAGCAGTCATGTCCTGCTTGAATTGACTCTAGTGGCGTAGCATTTTGCAGCCGGCTCTATTCTACTTATAGAGAAAGCTACGTCACTAGTGTCAATTCAAGCAGGAAATGCAGTAATATAAGTTATTATTCCACACATACAGCTCTCACGGAGTTCACTCTTGGGGGTTTTAAATCAGCTTCTTATCACCACAAGAGCTGCTTTTTAAGCCCTCAAGAGTGAAATATGCCTGGCAGAGGTCCTTTAAGTGTGGCAGATAATGTAATACTCTTCTATTTTAGTGTGTGGCTGCGCACACTATCTCAGCAGTGATGGAGAAGTATTTGAGAATGGAAAAGGCAAATGCTGAACAGGACCCTGGACACAATTCTAACCCAGATGAAGGTAGTATGAGAGGTCGACAAAAGAAAAAAGACAAGACGGTGAGCTCAAGGCAATACAGTGAAAGCTATCTTTCATTTGGATTTACTTTCACTGGGGATGCGACAGCACCAACACCACTGTGCTTGGTGTGTGGTGAGAAGCTATCCAATAGCGCCATGGTGCCAAGCAAGCTTAAACGCCATCTCCAAACGAAACACCCTTCCGTTCAAAACAAGCCGATGGAGTATTTTGTACGCTTACGTACAAACAATGAGAAAGGGGCAACTTTTTGAGAAAAAGCACAAAGGTAAATGAGAGAGCCCTCAAAGCTAGCTACCTTGTTGCTGAACTCATAGCTAAATCAAAAAAGTCCCACACTGTGGCAGAAACATTAATACTGCCAGCTTGTAAAGCTATTGTAAATGAGATGCTTGGCCCTGACGCAGCCAAAGAGATAGCTAAAGTGCCTCTCTCTGATAACACAATTGCCAGACGGATTGATGACATGTCTGCGGACATTGAAACAGTTGTTTTGGAAAAGGTGCGCATCAGTAAGAAATTTGCCTTGCAACTTGATGAGTCGACGGATATCAGTGGACATTGTCAGCTGTTGGCCAATGTGCGTATTGTGGATGGAGAAGCCATTAGAGAAAACTTCCTATTTTGCAAGGCACTGCCAGAAAAATCAACAGGAGAGGTAATATTCCAGGTCACATCGGAATATCTTGATAAAAGTGGGCTTACATGGGAAAACTGCACAGGTGTCTGCACTGATGGAGCCGCAGCCATGGTCGGGCGCATCAAAGGCTTTGTAAGTAGGGTTAAAGAAAGAAACCCAGATGTTATTGTTACCCATTGTTTCTTGCACCGTGAGGCCCTCGTTGCAAAGACCTTACCAGCAGATCTAGCTCCTGTGTTGGATGATGTTGTGCGCATAGTGAACTTTGTGAAGACGCGACCTTTGAGATGTCGCTTATTTGCGTCTTTGTGTACAGAAATGGGAGCGGAACATAAAATCTTATTGCTCCACACGGAGGTCAGGTGGCTGTCACGCGGCAAAGTGCTGGCCCGTGTGTATGAGTTGCGAGAGGAACTTAAAATATTTCTGACAAACCAAGAGGTCCGATTATTCAAAGCTGCTTGCAAGTGATGAGTGGTGTGCAAAGCTGGCATACCTGGCTGATATATTTCAATATCTGAATGAACTAAACACACGGATGCAAGGCCGAAATGAAAACCTGCTTACAAGCACTGATAAAATGAACGGATTCCGTTTAAAGCTGCAGCTCTGGCAGCAACATGTGCAGGGTGGCAACCTTCAGATGTTCCCGCTCACCGAGAAACTGCATGATGACAACACTGCTGCAATGTGCGAGGTGATTGGCAGACATTTGAAAACTCTTGAGGAGAAGTTATCGTTTTATTTCTCTTCAACCTTCACAGAATGCCTTGACTGGGTTAGGGACCCATACAGCTCATTATCCGTTGCTGGAAAGGACATGACTTTAAAGGAGCAAGAGGAACTCATTGAACTGAAGCAAGATCGCGGTTTAAAGCTAAAGTTTGCTGATCTTCCTTTGGACAGTTTTTGGTTATCTGTTGCCAAGGAGTTCCCCATTCTGGCCAACAAAGCTATTTTGACATTGCTCCCATTTTCGACCACATATCTATGTGAGCTGGGCTTCTCAAGCTTAACTGCGATAAAAACTAAAAACAGGGAGAGACTGAGAACTGTTGAGGAAGAGCTTCGTGTGTGTCTTTCCACCATTCCTGCCAGGATATCCCTTTTGTGGTTATCGAAACAGGCCCAGGTTTCACACTGAGTGAGTATAAATACATTTAGAATCTATATTATTAACTATATGTATAATATGTACTGTATTAGTGTCATTTTGTGCCATTTTGGTTGGTGGTGTGCCCCGGGATTTTTTAAGTATAAAAAGTGTGCCGCGGCTCAAAAAAGGTTGAAAATCACTGGCATATATGATACTGGAACACAGTAAATGCTGCTATAGAATATAAAGTAAAAATGAGAGTCTTAGCTTCAACAATGGTCATTGGGGAAGAGCCCGCTAAATGCGCCAAAGTGCTCTCTTCCTACCGGTCCTAACGCACTGTTGCTTCATGCAGTCTACAATTGCTAGTCTAGGATTTTTATGCCTGTGGACTATACCAGCAGGTTTTAATTGCAATCCACAGGCATAAAAATCCCAGACTAGCAATTGCAGACTGCATGAAGCAACAGTGCGTTAGGACCCGGTAGGAAGAGAGCACTTTGGCTCAGTTACCGGGCTCTTCCCCAATGGCCATTGTTGAAGCTAAGACTCTCATTTTTACTTTATATTCTATAGCAGCATTTACTGTGTTCCAGTATCATATATGCCACCTTAGCTGTACATAGCCTTGAACATAGCCATATGCTAGTTCTTTTACATCATGATAAGTGTCGCGGCAATTAACCCCTTAATTCATGTGTATTTTTTGCCAGCACCTTTTCATGTAAGAATGGTAAGAATATAACACCACTACAATGTCCACACCAGCGTTGCTATGCAAGAATACAATGTATTCATTGCAGAGGATTACAAAGAGTTGTAACAGTGCATGTTAAATATACCTGTGATTGCTGCAATGATCTCCATAGCAATATCAGCTTGAATCACATAGTCTAATTGTAATATTCCAACACTGCACTTATTGTAAAGTTTCCTGTGTCATCTATATGCATTACATTACTCACTCACCAGTATATGACAAATTGGCACATTGTAATAGTTATCTTGTTGGAGGTGTTATAGTGTGGAGGGAGTCTTGTCTAATGTCTGTGGCCTTTCATCCTCTTTCACCCCTGCTGTTCCTTGTAGTTGTTAATTACCTGAAACCATGTGATTTCCCACAATCCCCCTCTCCTGATTCTGTAGTGTGTCCTATAAATTTAGCTAATTCTTAAGGGGTACACGTGTGGGGGGCTTACACGTGTGGCATCTCATGCAAAGTGGCATTGAATGCTAAGTGGATGCAGTTATTTCATGGCAGTTAGTCAGGGCAGGAGTCAGGTAAGCCATTCTATTTAAAAGGGAGAGGAAGGAAGAAGAAAGGGAAGAAAAAAAAATGTTTGTTTTTTTTAAACATTTTTTCTTTTCTTTTCTCTATCACCATGTCCTTTACTTCAATATCTATTGTTCTATGTGCCTTTGCACTTTACCTTCACCGCCCCATCCCTCCTCCATCCCCCCACATCCACATAAACCCCTCTCTCCTTCCTTCTACTTTATTGAACTCCCATACTCTGTTCACCATAGTGAATAATCTCGGACCACCATGCTCCAGGGTATTGCACCAAAAACAAAGTCACCATCACAAAAACTGTTTGCCTTTCCTCTTTTTACTGCTGCTTCTGTCAGGTGATATCTCTCCAAATCCTGGTCCACCCTCCACCAACTTCTACCCCTCTCCCACCACACATAGAAACCCCACCAACCTTATAAACATTACTTGTACACCTTCATCTCCCTCTTTTAATTGTGATCTCTGGAATCCACGGTCTGCATGTAACAAACTTCCACTCATTCATAACTACTTTCTCACTAACTCCCTTAATCTGCTGGCCCTCACTGAAACCTGGATCCAGGATTCAGACACAGTGTCCCCGGCCGCTATTTCTTATGGCGGCTTGCATTTCTCTCATTCCCCGAGACCTGGCAACAGACATGGTGGTAGAGTAGGCTTACTCCTGTCCCCACAATGTACTTTCCAGGTCATCCCCCCAGCTCCATCACTCTCATTCCCCTCTTTTGAGGTCCACACAATTAGGCTCTTCCATCCCCTCCCCCTTAGAGTAGCGGTGGTTTTCCGCCCCCCTGGGTCACCCACCCAATTCCTCGACCATTTCTCTGCATGGCTGCCGCACTTCATGTCCTCAGAAATATCAACCATTATTCTGGGAGACTTCAACATCCCCACAAACAGCCCCATCTCCTCATCTGCATTTCAGCTCCTATCTCTAACCACATCTCTTGGCCTCTCTCAGCTCTCAACCTCGATGACACACAAGGATGGTAACACCCTTGACCTGATCTTTGTCCGGCTCTGCTCAACCTCCTCCTTAGATAATTCAGAACTTCCCCTCTCTGACCACAACATTCTCTCTTTCACACTCACTAACCCTCGCTCACCCCAGCACATTCCTACATATCACACATTCAGAAATCTACAGGCCATAAACCTTCACACATTCTCAGACTCTCTATACTCATCACTGTCCCCAATCTCCTCATTTTCCTGTCCCGATCTGGCAGTCAATCACTTAAATGACTCTCTCAGAAGGACTCTGGACCAAGTAGCACCCCTCACCCTCAAAACCTCCAAACACAGAGCAAAACAGCCCTGGCTCACATCACAAACTCGATTCCTCCAGCGATGCTCTAGGAGTGCTGAACGTCTATGGAGGAAAAGTCGCACTCCAGAAAACTTCATTCACTACAAATTTATGCTGAGAACTTACAATTCTGCCCTTCACCTTGCCAAACAAACCTACTTCACCACTTTGATCTCCCCACTATCCAACAACCCAAAAAAACTCTTTGACACCTTTCACTCTCTCCTCAGTCCTAAAGTGCAGGCCCCCATCACTGACCTCTGTGCTGATGACCTGGCTTCCCACTTCACAGAGAAAATAGAAAAGATCCATCAGGAAATCAACTCCCAACCTCAAATTGCTGTTACCCCTACCTCTCCCCACATTTCCTGTGGCTCACTCACTACTTTTGACCCAGTCACAGAAGAGGAAGTCTCCAGGCTCCTCTCTTCCTCTCGCCCCACGACATGCACTGCTGACCCCATCCCCTCACACCTACTCCAGTCTCTCTCTCCGGTGGTCACCACTCACTTAACCAAAATCTTCAATCTCTCCCTCTCTTCTGGCGTCTTCCCCTCCTCCTTTAAACACTCTATCATCACTCCTTTATTAAAGAAATCTTCTCTCGACCCTTCCTGCACAAACAACTACAGACCAGTTTCCAATCTCCCCTTCATCTCTAAACTCCTGGAGCGCCTGGTCTACTCCCGCCTCACTCATTACCTCTCCTCTCACTCTCTTCTAGACCCATTACAGTCTGGTTTCCGCCCCCTACATTCTACAGAAACTGCTCTCACCAAGGTGACCAATGACCTTCTGACGGCAAAACGTAATGGTCACCACTCTCTGCTTAGCCTTCTTGATCTCTCTGCAGCCTTTTACACTGTTGACCACCATCTCCTACTCTCCATGCTGCACTCCATCGGCATCAAGGACACTGCTCTCTCCTGGTTCTCCTCCTATCTTTCTGACCGCTCTTTCAGTGTATCATTTGCTGGCTCCACTTCCTCCCCTCTTCCTCTCACTATTGGAGTCCCTCAGGGTTCAGTCCTTGGACCTCTTCTCTTCTCACTCTACACAGCCCCGATTGAACAGACCATCAGCAGATTTGGTTTCCATTACCATCTTTATGCTGATGACACACAACTATACACCTCTTCCCCTTACCTTACTCCCGCTCTAATAAAGAACACCAATGACTGTCTAACCGCAGTTTCTAATATCATGTCCGCTCTCTACCTGAAACTTAATCTTTCCAAAACTGAACTACTCCTCGTCCCGCCCTCCACCAACCTCCCTAAATATGACATCTCTCTCTCAGTGTGCGGCACCACAATAGTGCCGAGTCAGCAGGCTCGCTGTCTGGGTGTTATGTTTGACCCAGATCTTTCCTTCAACCCATATATACAATCTCTCGCCCGCTCTTGCCGCTTGCACCTGAAGAACATCTCCAGAATTCGCCCCTTTCTCACCTTGGAAACCACAAAAACCCTCACTGTGGCCCTGATTCACTCCCGCCTTGACTACTGTAATTCTCTCTTAGTTGGCCTCCCACGCACTAGACTGTCCCCTCTCCAGTCCATCCTTAATGCAGCAGCCAGGATTACCTATCTAGCTAATCGTTACTCAGACGCTTCTGCTCTATGCCAGTCATTACACTGGCTGCCTATATACTATAGGATCCATTTCAAACTGCTTGTTCTCACCCACAAAGCTCTTCACAATGCAGCACCCCCCTACCTCTCCTCCCTCATCTCTGTCTATCACCCCAGCCGTTCTCTTCGCTCTGGAAGTCACTTTAGACTCACTTCTGCATTAATCCGAACCTCCCACTCCCGGCTCCAAGACTTCTCCCGAGCTGCACCAATTCTTTGGAATGCTCTACCCCAAAAAATTAGATGTACCCACAACTTAAATAGTTTTAGGCGATCCCTAAAAACACATCTCTTTAGGGCGGCCTATCATGATCCGTAGCCAGTCATCTAGACATAGCCTATCCGCTCCGCCTCAAGTGGATCACATATATAATGGGTTGGGGCCACTTATTCTGCTCCTATCTGTTTCCCATCTCCTCAAGTTGACTATACTATCATTGCAAATGAGCACCTATACTTGTCACCCCCACCTCATTGTTAGATTGTAAGCTCTTATGAGCAGGGTTGCCATTTTTTGCTTCAATTATTGTATTATATTATGCTTTGTATTGTTTTTTTTTGGCATTGTATTGTATTTTCTAATTGTTTCTTATGATTGTTTAAATGTGAACTTTGTATTGTGAATGTAAAGCGCTGCGGAATATGTTGGCGCTATATAAATAAAAATTATTATTATTATTATTATTAAAGAGTGGAGTCAAAGAGTCACAAAAAATATAACTTGATGACAAAGGAGAGGCACAAGGAGGGAGACAGATGACAGGAAAAGGAGAGAAGGAGGAAAAGTATAATGGGCAAATGGGATGACAATAATCCTGAAAGTGCAAGGTGCTTAGTAAATAGGACTGGGTGGCTCAGGGAGAAACCCTTTTGTGCCAAAGCCCTATAGCCTGAGTAAGGTGCAAAGTAGATAGCACAATCAGGATCACTTTCAGGATTATTGTCATCCCATTTGCCCATTATACTTTTCCTCCTTCTCTCCTTTTGCTGTCATCTGTCTCCCTCCTTATGCCTCTCCTTTGTTGACAAGTTATATTTTTTGTGACTCTTTGACTCCACTCTTTGTAATCCACTGTAATGAATACATTTTATTCTTGCATAGCAACACTGGTGTGGACATTGTAGTGGTGTTATATTCTTACCATGGGCAGTTGAACACTCCTGTTATTTGGTTCTCTATATTATATTTGAGTAGTCTTCCCTCCTCACTAATATGTCCAGAGATGATCCTGTTCTGTTTCTCAGATTAAGAGAGTTGGTTAGATAGTAATTGTTTGATTCCAGAGCGCGCAGTTAAAGAAAGAGATGAAGGTGTGCAGGTAATGTTAATTACGGTTAGTAGGGTTTCTATGTGAGGTGGGGACAGGTTGAAGTTGGCAGAGGGTGGACAAGGGTTGGGAGAGATATCACCTGACAGGAGCAGCAGCAAAATGAGAAAGAGCAAATAGTTTTTGGATTTTTTAAATGGATTATGATGCAAAACTTTGGAATATCATGGACTGAGATTATTCAGTAAACAGAAGATAGCATGGGAGCTGTACATAGGGTAGGGAAGTAGAGAGGGGCTGATGTGAATGAGTGGTGATGGACGGGGGATGGGGTGGTGAAAGTGGGTGGCAAAAGCAAATAGAAAAACAAGCCATGAAATAAAAGACATAAAAAAGATTGATAGTGAAAAGAATTATACACTTTGTTTCAGTGTCTTCTATCCCATTACCGTCCAGTCAAATTCAGTCAATTCCGGTCAATTCCTAGTCTTTTTCATTTCTTGACACTTATTAGACACTTGAGAAACAAAAGCAGACACGTCTGAAGCAGACTTGTAGCATCTACAGATATGCTCAAAAAAGTGAACTCGTGTGGAACAAGGGGGAGGGTACTGGACTCCAATAAGCCATTACCAATCCAGGCTGAGCCAAATGGTAGCTCAAATGCAGATTAAACAAAGAGTCATAAGCAGGGGTGTGTGGGAGGTTAGTGGAATGGATGGATAGTTACATTCATAATACAATGGGATATTTTGCAGTATGAAAAATAGATCAGTTCTGGAGGAAAGCTGGGTGCATGAGAATACAGTCAAACGAACCACAGATATTTTTCAGTATGGAAAATAGATCAGCTCTGGAGGAAAGCTGGGTGCATGACAATACAATCAAATGCACCTGTAGGGAGACAACATTGACATGATGATTAGCTGATGATCAGAAAACGGTGCAGAGAGATGAAGATTGATGGCAGATGATAGAGCCCAATAGCTTCATATCATTTCTGGTCTATTTCATTTCTTGACACTTATTTGGGACACAAAAGCAGACATGTCTGAAGCAGACGTGTAGCAGCTACAGATATGCTCAAAAAACATAATTACATATACCGTATTTTTCGCTTTTTAAGACGCACTTTTGTTCCCCCCAAACTGGGGGGAGAACGGGGGTGCGTCTTAAAAAGAGAATGTTAAAAAAAAAAAAAAAAAAAATTAAAATTAAAAATGACATATTACCGGGGCAGGGGCTGCGGGTGCCGAGCGGGGGTGCCGGGAGCAGGTTCCGGAGGGTGAGGGGCACGGGTGTTGGACCCTAGATGCAGGGGAGTACCGGAGGCAGCAAGCGCTGGGCGCCGCCATGTTTTTTGTGGGCGGCTGCATTCATTATGTGCAGCCGGCCGGTAGAGGTAGACACTGCATATTGGCCGCGGGTCTCCTCTATGGCGGCGGCCATTTTGTTGAAGTCTCTGTCGCCGGCTGCATATAAATACCTAACAATAAGTATTATATGCAAGAGCAGCAGAGATGAGCTGGTGCTATAGAGAGGTACAGTAAAGTTGAGCTTGTCATGTATACATATAATATGTACATATTATATTTGCTGCAGAGATGAGCTTGTCATGTACATAGTTAACCTTTTAGCTCTGCTAGCTGTAGTATATTCAGGAGCAGCAGAGATATATTTGTCACATCTGCAGTAACTGCAGATCTGTCTTTTCATACAGTCAATAATGCAGATAAAGCAGAGCTAATCTGGTTATAAGGTTCTCCTATGCATAAGAAACAGATGACTGTTATACAGTATGTGGCTATTCCATGTAAAGCAAGAGAAGAAACTGGGCATATGTGGTCAATAATTAAGCAGAGCCGTGTGACTCTGGACCATATGTAAAAGAGGCTGATGCAAGACCCTGCCATAAACAGAGATGAGTTTGTCATACAGTATATGATTCACTTGCAGATTTAATAAAGCCAATATGGTCAATATTGACGGGGAATGTACCGTATATGCCAGGATAGGGGTATATATGCAGGATGGGGGGCCATATTTACAGGATGGGGACATGTATGCCATAATGAGGGTATATATACCAGGATGGGTGGGCATATGTACCAGGATGGGGACATATATACCAGGATGAGTGATATATATATATACCAGTATGGGGACATATATACCAGGATGGGTGGGCATATGTACCAGGATGGGGACATATATACCAGAATGGGGGGGGACATATATACTGGAATACCCTGGATGGGGGTTTTTAATATACCAGTATGAGGAGCATATATACTGATTATAAGACAGACACTGGCATTATAGGACGGACCCCATTTAACATTAAAAATTATTTTTTTCTCTTTTTCTTCACCAAATTTGGGGGTGCGTCTTATAATCAGGTGCGTCTTATAAAGCGAAAAATACGGTAGTTACATAGGTTGAGCCTAGGTTCATTCAACCTTCCTCCAGCAATTATTCATTTTTGTCACCAAATCATCTGTAACTCACAATGTTATGTGCAATGAGGAAGTCATCCAGCCCTTTTTTATAGTTATAGTTTCTGCCATTACTACCTCTTGTGAAGAAAAATGCCAAGGATAAGGTGGAAAGTCTGTCAGCATTCTAGGAGTATTGTAGAACGTAATTTTATTCTTTAATGCATTTCAGAGCGATACTGGCTCCTTCAAAAGGAAAAAAAATCACATAACACATAATAGGACACAGTACAGGTATAAATACTTTAGGATGCATAGAACACTGCCCCTTTGGCGGGAAAAAAAAGACAATGAAAATGCAATTTAAATGTACTGGTTACATACAAAGGGAGAATATGAAAAACAATACTATGTTACAATGAAAATAAAGAGATAAATAAAAGACAATTATCAAGAGAAGAAATTAGTGAATAATAGAGCACAAAATTAAATTTAATTACATATGTGAAAAAGTAAACAGTGAGTGGGGGAGAACCCATGAGTACCAGGAGGAATTGAGAACACTAGTAGTACGAAGTGCTATATAGGAAGTGTAGTGATTTGTTCAGAGAGTGTGTTGGGAGACACTTAAAGGGTAGCAGGCTTGAGGCAAACAGGCATGTTTTTACAGTAAAATGAATTCCATTCAGTTTCTTACACATAATAAACCTCATACCTGAAACAGTCCATTAACATCAATGGAACATTCATGACATTTACTCTGCTCCAATGGTGGGTATGCCCACCTGGCAGGTATCTACACAGTCCGTTACAGTATCTCAGTGAAGACATCACAACCTCCACTCACTCACCTCTCAGTCCACCAATCCTGAAAACAGAGAGAGATACGTGTCTTCCAGGACACCAGCCACTTCCAAACATTGCATCCCAGGTGCCTTCCAGGACAATGGCGGCTCCAAACACTGAGCGAGACCTGGTCTTCATAGGAACTGTCGGAGCTATCCCAAGCTTTTTACACATGGATTCTCCACCATGTGCTTCTGGCAACATGGCTTCTGCAAACCCAGAGGAACATGTGAACAAACAGGAAGTTGGACTATATCCCATCTGCTCCACATAAGACACATGCATGTTTGTGTGTATGTGCATGCGTGTATGTGTGTATGTATGTACTTGCATGTGTATGTGCGTATCTGCAAGTTGGTATGCACACGCCTGTATGTGCTTGCATGTGTATGTGCATATGTTTGTGCTTGCGTGTGTATGTGTGTGATTGCGTATATGTATATGTGTGTGCATGTGCATGTGTTTATGAGTATGTGTGTGTGTGGGGACATTATACTGTGTGTATGTTTGTTTGTGTGCATGTGCGTGCTGGCATGTGTGTATGTGCGTGCATGAGTATGTGGGTGTGGAAACATTATACTGTGTGTGCATGCATGTTTGTATGTGAGTTTGTGTATGTGTGTATCTACATGTGCATATCTGCGTGTGTGTATGCATGGGCTTGTGTTTGTGGATTTATTATACTATGTGTGTATGCGTGTTTGTATGTGTGTGTGTGTGCTTGCATGTGTGTATGTGTGTGCACGTGAATGTGTGTGTGGGGACATTACAATGTGAGTGCATGCATGTTTGTGTGTGTGTGTATGTGTGTATCTGCATGTATATATATGAATGTGTGCATGCGTGTGTGTGTATGTGTGTGCTTGTGTGTGTATGTGAGGACATTATAGTCTGTGTATGTATGAGTCTGTGTATGTGTGTGTTTGTGTGTCAGTGCGTGAATGTGTAAGTGCATGTGTGGACATTATACTGTGTGTATGTGTATGCTTGTCTATGTGTGTATATATGTGAGTACATGTATGTATGTATGTGCGTACATGCATTTCTGTAGTGTGTGTGTGTGTGTGGTGTGTGTCTCACCGCTGCCTGGCCACCCACCTCCGTGCAGTCACAGTTGCCAGGAAAGATGATGGTTTGCGGCCTGTGCTGGAGATGAGGAGCCATCTGGTGCCGCCACACCTCATCTCCAGCACAGTCTGAAAGCCGCGGAATTTCATGGTGGCTGTGACTGCACGGAGGTGGGTGGGCAGGCAGCGGCGGGATTCAGCGCATGTAGTCAGGCGGCGGGTCCTAGCGAGGGTCCGGCGGGGGATCTGGCAGTGGCGGCGGGGGGGTTCTGCGGGGGGCTTCCAGCGGTGTCCTGCTGGTGGTGCTGCGCAAGGGCCTAGTACCACCAGCGGGGGCCATATTAGACTACTCATCACTTGGGTATTCCAATATGGCGGTCGGCGTACTTCTGGTGTAGCACGGTGGATTGTGGGATTCGAGGACGTTCATACCGAAATAGATAACAGACAATTTTAGGTAAGTATATATTAGATTAAATTGTACTGGAGCTCGTTTTGAAGTAAAAAAATGTAATAATAATGGAAATAATGGAAGGGATTGGAATGAGATCTTCCCGATCCCATCCATTATTTTCACTATTATTAAAAATTGTATTTATTTTTTCTTCAAAATCAGTTCCAGTACTAAGCTAAACAAGTACAACTTTTCTAACCTCTCGTCATACAAGAGGCCTTCCATCACTTGTAAAATACATGGTTTATAAATGTTCAGTATAATGCTTCTCAGTTGTTAAATGAATAACTTAAACCTATAAATGTCATCATCTTATTTAAACCATGAAAATTTACATCCTATAAATGCACTCTGGGATCAAATCCTATTCATTAAACTAAGATTATACTGATAAATCTGATTGCTCACAGTCTGCAATTTTACAATCTGGTAAGAAAAAAAATCAAATCTCTCCATAGGACGCAGCATTGCACGAGCTCTTGGATATTAAAACTAGAAGAGGATAAGAAAACTGCAATTAGCTCAATCTGTTATTTTAATACAAATTGGATTTGTAATCCTTCTTAACTATATAATACCTAAGGGAGTGCCCTGGGTGTACTTATGGAAATTGTAACATTTTGCAAGCTTACTACAATGGGCAAGAATATTGTTTTTTGTGTCCTGGTGGGAATAAATAGCATATTACTGCAGAAAATTCATTACTTTATAGCAATATCTTGATCTGTGATTTATGTGTTTTTGGTATCCTGGAAAAGTATAAGTTATATAACATTACTATAAGGTCAGTTTAAAAAAATGGAGGTGAGAATGCTAACAAAAAAAAAAATGAATAGTCCTGTTAGTATGTATGAGAAAATATATTGTTCTTCAGGCTTTTCAATGTCTTTTAAATAGGGATGAGCGAGTAAAATCGTTACTATTTGGTACTCGCCGAATAGTAACGATATTCGTGCTAATCGCTACTCCCCGAGTTTCTTGTGATTACTCGGGAGTAGCGTGTAGTCCTTTAACTTTCGCAGTGTATCTATATACACTGCGAAAGTGCACTAAAAGTGAATAAAAGTTGTTAAAAAATAAAAAAAATATCATACTCACCTATCTGATGGCTGCACCGGGACTGGCAAAGAAGACATCCGATCAACGACAAGGACCTATGAGTCTGACAGCCAATCAGATGGCTAGTAGCGATCTGGCCAATCAGATTGCCAGACATCACAAACCACCTGATCGCTACCAGCCACTTGATTGGCCAGATTGCCAGGTCTTGAACGTGCATCAATGACCTGGCAATCTGGCCAATCAGGTGGCTGGTAGCGATCAGGTGGTTTGTGACATCTGGCCATCTGATTGGCCAGATCGCTACCAGCCATCTGATTGGCTGTCAGACTCACAGGTCCTTGTCGTTGATCGGATGTCTTCTTTGCCGGTCCCGGTGCAGCCATCGGATAGGTGAGTATGATATTTTTTTTATTTTTAACAACTATTATTCACTTTTAGTGCACTTTCGCAGTGTATATAGATACACTGCGAAAGTACTTCGCCCGGCCCATTAATTAACATTGGACTCGTTATACTATACTAGCAACAAGTACCCAGTATCGGGACCTGCTCGTTGCGAGTATAGCGAGTCCGATTAGTTCTGTACTCGCTCATCCCTACTTTTAAACGCTATATGCTCTCAGAGACACCAAGTAGTTAAAAAAAAAGTTAGGGTGTGTTCACTCTGCGTCTTTTTCCAGGGAACAAAATGTCCATTTTTAAAGTTGAAAATATTTCAGAAATCACTTACCGTAATTTATCTGGAATTTTGTAAGGCCGAAGCATTCTATTTTTTTAGATTTTTTTTTGTTGTTTCTTGAGTACTTTTTCATAGGCATTTATTTTAGTGTTTTGCGGCATCTTTTTACTGGTGTTTTCCATACCTGTTTTAAATCTATTAAACATTTAAGAAAATGCTAGCATTTTTCAAAACATTAAATGCTGACAAAGGACCTGGGCGTCTTCCAGGTATCTTTTAGCCTTCCTTTTGACTTGTGTTGTAAACTATTGAGCGTCTTCCTATCAGTGAACACCAGAACAATGGTCATGTCACTTCTTTTAAAATCTTTGCATCTTTGAAAGCCTAGATCATTTAAAAGATGTTCAAAAGCCTGAACATCAAGTAATTTTCCCATACAAATGAAAAAGACCAGTCTTTTTATCATTCTCTTAGTGCTGTTCCTGATATATTTTTAAACAAAATAAGCTAAAAGAACTGAAGAAAACATACCCTTACATGTTACTTCTCCGGCCACTTTCTGCTGGGAAGATGCTCCATACTTTCCAATAGAAATGAATGGGAAGACTAAAAAGTTGATTGGACAATGCCCTGGCATCTTTTTGAGCATTTTGTCAGTGTTTTTCCTTCAAAAACACTATTTCCTTTACTGTTTATTCAAATTTAAAATTAGAGTTATTTAAATTTAGATTTTGTTATAGAGTAATGTGTCCTGTACAGTATTTCCTAATAGACACATAAGTCTTGGATGACACAGTTAACACCATTGAACACCAGGATCAGCAAATGTGCTAGGCAATGTCGCCCTAGTGTAAATGTCATGGCGCTGATTTACATTTAAGAAGCTTGCCACTGATCAAATTTATGGGCAGCACAGTGGCTCAAAGGTTAGCACTGCAGTCTTGTAGCACTCGGGTCTTGCTTTCAAATCTCACCAAGAACATCATCTGCATGGAGTTTGTATGTTCTCTCCGTGTTATGTGGGTTTCCTCTGGATACTCTGGATTCCTCCCACACTCCAAAGACATACTGATAGGGAATTTAGATTGGGATTCCCAATAGGGACAGTGTTGCTAATGTATGTAAGGTTAATAGAAAGTGAAAGGTGGAAGGGAAATAGAGTTTTATGGCAATAATTGGTATGTATAATTTGACCTTTAATGGGGTGCATTTAGAGTTAATTTTATGACAGTAAGAACTGTAAGTATGAACCTATTGGTAGGTACTAATAACTGCCTACCAAACACTAAGACCCCCCGGGGTAGATGAGATGCCTGCTATAGTTCATAACTGATATTTGCTCCTATCAAGCATCCACTTGCCCTTATGGGATGCCATGACAGCCATGGGCCAGTTGAAGGTGAAATTGCAAAAAATGTGAAATTACATGTTTGTATTTTGTTGTTTTTTTCACCATGTTCACTATATGGTAAAACTGACATGTTGATATGATGCCTCAGGTCGATACGAGTTTGAAGGTACCAAACATTTATACTTTTACTGTTATTCCAGTGGTGAAAAAAATAGATATTTTTAAAGAAAAAGACTTGTGTCATGCCATCAGCTGCAGGTCCGGTCTCCACTGTGCAGGGAGATTGGCGCCTATCTTGCAGCACCACTAGTACTGCTCATCCTGTCCGTGGTTCCAGACGATCGACGGTTCCTCTCTCTGCTAGGAACCTGTGTCTCCTTGGCAGGTGTCCTGGAAATGCTCTTAGGAGGCACATACTTTAAGCAGCAGAGCACCTGTTTTCTATTAGGACTGTCTCTGCTGTGATGCTCTGTGCATAAAAGGCACCCTCCCCTTAAGGGCATGCCTGGGCAACATCTTTATTCTGTATGATCATTGCCTCCTGCTCAGGCCACACTCTGCTGTGCTCTGCAATCAGAAGTCTGTTGCTTTGCATTATACTAACACATCTGTTTCCACAGAGTCCTCTATTGGCTGTTCTCTATCCTGAATCCCTCTGGACACTCTGGACCCCACTCCAGGCTGCCAAGCCTTTCCTCATGGAAACTTCCGATACCATTACTGGCTGGATCAGCCTTTCCAAGAATACACAGAGCCTCTGGGATTCTCTTCACCAACAAAGCCAGTATTCCATAGTCTCTCTTATCCAGTCTATATGGGTCACCCTCTGGTCCAGGATTCGTGGCATTTAGGCCTCCTGGTGTTGTAATGGGGGAATCCCTGTATAGGGTTATACCTTGCCCGCTGCTCCACTACGTGGTACAGTGTCGTGATCCCAGAGGGTCCTCTACCCAGACACCTTTTTTCTTTTAATTAATAAATTACTCATATATGGCATTATTCAAATAATTACCCTTGGTGAACAATCTCACCCTTCCAGAGTATCTTGCATACTCAATCTCAACATTTATAAACTGGATGACAGGTTTGAGTAATGTTTGCAATTAAAGGACAAATTTATTGCATCATATCAAAAAATGCATGTCTGTGAACAAGAGAAATTATCACTTCCTCTGGATGCCAGCACTTGTCAGGCATCCACAGGAATTGATTCATGACAGCAACTTGTGAGGACACCGGGCTGTCATGGCAATGCATTGCTGTCCCATGATTGCATCATAGGGTCTCCAATCCCAGTGGGGAATAGTGCAATCCATGCCCTGGTGTTTTGGATCATGATGTCAGTGATTTTCTGCTGCCTTTGACACAGTTGACTACTTCCTCCTACTTCAAATTTTAGAATCTCTTGGCATCACTGACCTAGCCCCCTCCCGGTTCTCCTCTTACCTAACAGACTGGACTTTCAGCATCACCCAATCCCACACTTCCTCCTCGCTCAACCCCCTATCTGTTGGAGTTCCCCAAGGCTTGGTCTTGGGACCACTAATCTTCTCCATTTACACCCTCGGCCTAGGCCATCTCATTGAGTCCCACTGCCTTCAATACCACCTCTTTGCTGAAGTCACCCAGCTCTACCTGTCCGACCCTGACATCACCTCCCTAGTATCCAAATTTCCGCAATGCCTGTTCACCATCTCATCCTTCCCCGCTTGCTTCTTAAAACTTAACATGGACAAAACCGAGTTCATCGTCTTCCCCCTAGTCGCTCTCCCCCACACCCGACCTATCCATCACTGTCAACCACTGCTCACTCTCACCCGTCCCCCATGCCAAGTGCCTCGGGGTAATCCTTGACTCTTCCCTCTCCTTCAAGCCTCACATGCAGGTCCTCACCACCGCCTGCTGACTCCAGCTCAAAAACATTACCCGAATCTGCTCTTTCCTTGACCAAGACACTGCTAAAACACTTGTCTATGCCCTCATCGTCTCCCGCCTTGACTACTGCAACCTCCTGCTCACCAGCCTCCCCGCTACCTCCCTCGCAAATCTCCGAATCATCCTCAATTCCACTGTTCGACTCATCCATCTGTCTCCCCACTACTCCCCTGTCTCCCCCCTCTGCCAAGCCCTTCACTGGCTCCCCACTTCCCAGATATCCTGGTTCAAAACCCTAACCTTGACATACAAGATCATACACAACTTGTCCCCTACATACATCTCCGATCTGGTCTCCCGATATCTCCCCTCACGCAATTTGCGCTCCTCTGCAGAGCTCCTTTTCTTCTCCCCTTTCTCCTCCCACAACCGCATACAAGACTTCTCTCGTGCATCCGCCTTTCTTTGGAACTCTCTCCCCCACCACATCAGACACTCTCCTACCCTGGGAACCTTCAAGAAAAACCTGAAGACCCACCTCTTCCTTCAAGCCTTCAATCCACACTGAGACCTAATCCGCTACACTATCTCACCATCACATCTCCCCCTCCTACTGTCTCCCCACCCACCCCCTATAGACTGTGAGCCCTCGTGGACAGGATCCTCTGCTCTACTGTACCTGTTTGATTTAATTATCGCCATTACGTTCTTGTCCTCATCTGCCCCTACACATGTAAAGCGCTATGGAACCTAATGGTGCTATATAAATATATAATAATAATAATAATAATTGACAGCACAATCCAAAGGGATAACAGCACCAATTGGATCGCTGATCATCTGACATGTGTAGCTGTTAGCTACGCATGTCAGATGATCAGATCAGCTAACATGTGCAAGGAATGATGTGAGCTCAGCACATGAGCTCGCATCAGAGGGAGGGGCACAGCCAAGGGCATACTATTACACCCTTGGTCATGAAGGGGTTAAGGTTATGCCATTGCATCTGAATTAGATTAAGGTCAGGACTTTGACTAGGCCACTTCATAGTCTTAATTTTGTTTTCCTTAAACCATTCAGAGGTGGACTTTTGGCTCATTGTCCTGCGGCATAACCCAAGTACGCTTCAGCTTAAGGTTACAAACAGATGGCCGGACATTCTCCTTTAGGATTTTTTGGTAGACAGCAGAAATCATGGTTTCATTTACCACAACAAGTCTTCCCAGTACTTGAAGCAGAAAAACAGCCCCAGAAATAAAAAGGGGTTGCCTAATCCTTCTGTCCCCAACTACAGGAGAGCCTTCCGGAAATGCAAGTTTTCAAGACAGAAGGCAAACGCCAAGTGGGAGCCGGCTGAGAAAAAACAGAGAGGTACTTATTACGGTGGTTCCTCGTCCTCTAGGGGCAAGCCTAAATACAGATAATGTTGATCCACCTGTAGGTGGTAGATTGGCTTATTTTTTCCATCAGTGGTCTCAAATTTCCAACAGCCTTATTTCATCTGGGTTTAGATTAGATTTTGAGAGGGTCCCCGGGGAATCCTTTCTTGAAACTATTTTGTCTAGTCCTATCCAACAGCAGGCGCTGGAGTTGGAGGATGGGAGTTGTTGCGTAAACGTGTGTTGATAGAGGTACATGGTAATCAGGAGGGAAGGGACTTTTATTCTCCTTTGTTTCTGGTTGCAAAGCCTGATGGTTCTTTTAGAACGATTATTAAGCTTCGGAAATTTAGCTCCTTCCTCCAATTCCAGTCCTTTAAAATGGAGTCTATCCAATCTGCGGTTTGTCTTTTGTTCCCTAGGTGTTTCATACAGTAAAAAAATGGGAAAGGAAACGGTGTTCACCAGTCCGCGCTGCCAGGATCCATCCATGGATGCAATAAAAGGTTTTGATCATATCACATCTGATCGTGAGTTTCTTCCCTGGAATAAGTGGATCCTGGCAGCGCGGACTGGTGAACACCGTTTCCTTTCCCATTTTTTTACTGTGTGATTCCACGTGCAAGTGGTCGGTGGGAGTCCAGCAGCAGCCATCCGGATAAAACACTACATGTCTGTATACCAGTTGTGGGTCGCACAACTGAAATAGGTGAGTGGTTCCTTTATACCACCGTATTGTCAGTGTCTAAGTGATAAGGCACTATTCCACCTCTTGTTCCCCTTCCCCCCTTTTTCTTTCATTTACTAGGTGTTTCATGGCAGTGTTAGACCTCAAAGATGCCTACTATCATCTCCCTGCTCATCCGGATCATCAAAAGTTTCTCAGGGTAGTGGTGTCTTTGGAATGTCGTGTCTGGCATCTGCAATTTGCCGCCATGCTGTTCAGTCTTTCTATGGCTCCTCGCATCTTTATCAAGGTGATGGTGGAAGTAATGGCTGATGTGAGACAACAAGTTACTCTAATTGTCCCTTTATTTTGATGATTTCCTGATTGCTGGGAACTCTGAGGCTCGGTGTGTGTCCCGACTAAAACATGTCATGTCATCCCTACAGGGATTGGGGTGGATAATAAATGTCCAGAAGTCAAGACTCCATCCAGTTCAAGTCCAAACCTTTCTGGGTCTTGTCTTGGACTCCAAAGCACAGAAGTGTTTTTTACCAGCCGACAAGGTGTCTTCCATGATGGACAAAGTAGGCAGAGTTATGGACAACCCCGTTCTGTCCCTATGACAGGCTATGTCCCTGATGGGGACTTTGACTTCCTGTATCTCGACAGTCCCATGGGCAAAGTTCCACTCTCGCAGTCTTCAACAAGAAGTGCCCTGCAGGGTCAGTTGAAGGGCCGTCTATGTCTGTCCACTTCCACAATAGGCTCTCTATCCCGGTGGATGAACCCGCTTCACTTGACTCAAGGAGTTCCCAGGCTCATTACTCCAGACTTTATAGTGACTACCGATGCCAGCCCCTAAGGGTGGGGGGCCCATTTGGGGACTCACCTGACCCAGGACCCCTGAAGAAGAATTGGGTTCTTCCAATCTGAAAGAGTTGCGGGCGGTCAAGTATGCTCTCCTCAGATTCCTGCCCTACCTCCGCAACTCCCAGGTCAAAATTCAGTCGGACAACATCATAGTAGTAGCATACCTCATTCACCGGGGGGACCCGGTCACCCTCTCTCCAGTCCACCACGACTGATATCTTTCATCTAGTGGAAGTGCATTTCTCTCCTGACAGCCCTGCATATCAGAGGCATAGAAAACATCAAAGCCGACTTTCTCAGCCGTCACTCTCTCAAACAGGGGGAGTGGGTTCTGAACAGGGAGGTGTTCAGCAGGATAGTACATCTATGGGGTGTACCGGAGATAGACCTGTTTGCCACCAGGGGGAACAGACAGGTTCAGCGCATTATTTCTCTGCACCCCTTGGACCTTTCCGGAGGTGGTGGATGCTCTGCAGGTGCCATAGAGCTATCACCTGCCTTATGATTTTCCTCCTTTATGTCTGCTCCCTCTGGATCTCGCAAAATCAGGGAAGAGGGGCGAGAGTCATCCTGATAGCTCCCTTCTGGCCCAGGAGACCCTGGTTTTCCTGGCTGAGAGCCATGTCAGTGTCTGACCCTTGGGTTCTCCCGGCGGATTGTAAGCTGCTCTACCAGGGTCCGTTTTATCACCCCCAGACAGACGGTATGCATCTAACGGCCTGGAATTTGAGAGGCAGCTTCTGAAACGGCGGGGGTTCTCGGACTCATTAATTTCTACCCTCATCAGCAGTAGGAAGGAGGTGACCACGAACCTGTGTTGCAGGGTATGGCGTAAAGTTTTGCAATTTTTTTCTGGGGGCCTCACTGACAAGGCCCCGATTCCAGCCATTTTGGAATTTTTACCGAAGGGTCGTGAGTTAGGTCTGGCCGTCAGTACCCTAAGGGTCCAAGTCTCGGTGCTAAGGGCCCTGTTTAATTGTAATATAGCAGGTGACCGCTGGATCTCCCGTTTTTTCCAAGCTTGTGAACGCAGTGATCAGGTGCACATCCCTAGGCTAGCGCCCTGGGGCTTGAACTTGGTTTTGGATGCTTTGACTGGTCCTCCGTTTGAACCCTTGATCTCTGCTGCCATTAAACAGTTGACCTTAAAGACCACCCTCTTGGTACCTTTGATATCTGCTAGGTGGGTGGGCGACCTACAGGCTTTATCGGTAGATTAACCCTTCCTATTGGTGTTCCCTGATAGGAAGGGTCCATCTTAAGTATCAACCTATCTCCCTAAAGTCTCCTCTAAGTTTCATAGAAGCCAAGAAATAGTCCTCCCTTCCTTCTATGATAATCCATCTACCCCTGAAGAGTTGAAACTTCAGACATTAGATGTCAGGAGAAAGGCACTTGAGTATATTGATAGAACTCAGCCCTGCAAGAAGAGTAGGGCCTTGTTTGTCTCTTTCCAGGGTCATCAGAAGGGAGCTAGTACCACAAAAAGCACCATTTCCACATAGATTCGGGAGGCTATCTGCTCAGCCTATTCCACAAAAGGTCAGCAGCCTCCTGATGGCATCAAAGCCCATTCAACACGAGCCATGTCTGCCTCCTGGGCAGAATGGGCTAATATTCCTATTGAGGCAATTTGTAAGGCAGCTACCTGGGCATCTCCCTCTATCTTTTTTTGTCACTATCGTCTTGACTTATCTTATACTTATACTTGTCTTTGTGTGACCTAGACTTCGGGAGGGCAGTTCTTAATAATGTGGTCCCTTCCAGGTGATGGTCTCTGCAAGTCTCTTAGTCGGTGCTGTCATTGCGATAGGAAAATCTGGGATTACTTACCGGTAATCATATTTTACGGAGTCCATGACAGCACCCACTCACTTCCCACCCTTTAGTTCAGTTTACTTATTGGCATTAGTGTTATTATTATTATGATTATTATTTTACAAGTGTCTTGTCTCTTGTCACAGGCTGACACTTATTACCAGTGGGTTTTGTGTTCCCTTTTCACACCTTAGAGTGATGGTCTTCTGATATTATTAATCATTATGTTTGTGTATTTATACGGTTATGGCGGTTCTTCCAATTTCTCTGTAACCCAACTGAGGAGATGAGGGGGACCTCCCCTTTTATCTGTAGGTTTCCTGTCCTTGTGGGCGGATCCCCTCTCTCAGTGGGTGATGTCATGGACTCCGATTACCGGTAAGTAATCTCAGATTTTATTTTGTTTTTTTGGTTTGTTTTTTATTTTTCACGTACAAGAAAAACTGATGACATACAAAAATCGGACTGTTTTCCTTGTATGTGAAAATCGGACGTTGGAATGAAGCTTAATTGTAAGCAGAACATTTCCTAGAATAATATTTGTCTCATTTGCTTTGTAAAACATTCTTCAAATGTAATTAGGCCATGCTGAAAGCATCAGGCTGTCAAGTTACAAACACACTAGGTAGATTGTGCATAAAATAATTTAGAACCTTGCCAACATCTTTGGAATAGGGATATTAAAATCATGGCAGCTATAAAAGATGTTTGTGGAAATGGCAGAAGGGTATAAGTTTATGTCAGGTCGGCCAGTTGTATTAAGAAGATGAAGGTTTGTCTAAACAGTTTATAAAGTTTGACATATTCTTACAGATTGGAACAAAGAAGCCAAACACATGGTGATGCCAATTTTAAACACATTTTTCATTGTCTTTCTTGGTTTACTTTGCATAATGATAATAGAAAATAAAATATACACAACTCAACAATAAAAATGTATTTTGTCACCAATCATACCTCACTGAAATTATTCCTCTTTCCAAACATTTATGCAATGTTTATATTGATTATTGAGTTTCATTCACTTGCTTTTTAGACTTTGGCCGGCTTCAGACTGTGTCTGAGATCCGATCCGTAGCTGTCCGCTTGAAGCAGACAGCCGCGGACCGGATCAGCACACAGGACCGGGGGCTATTATGCCCTCCGATCCTGTGTGCAGCCGCACGCAGCTGCAGGCGCTGACAGGTCAGGACCGCGGCGCCCGCGGTCCTCACTTATCAGCAGCGGGAACTGCGTGCGGCTGCACACAGGATCGGAGGGCATAATAGCCCCCCGGTCCTGTGTGCTGATCCGGTCCGCGGCTGTCTGCTTCAAGCGGACAGCTACGGATCGGATCTCAGACGCAGTCTGAAGCCGGCCTTTGTCACTTCAAATTGGCCTGATAATACATTTTCCTTAGGACTCATTCATACGTCAATTTTGTGATTTTTGCCAACCAAGTGGTGCATTTAAAATCATGGAAACAGGATCTAAGAGTCAGATCAAACCTGACAATGAAAATCTATGGGTCTGTGGCTTGCACCTTGGCTGGAGATTTTAATCTCGCGCCGCTCAGCCAATCAGCGGGGCGGGCTTCAAATCTCCCGCTAAGCCGCGCGTGACCACGGCGACCAATCAACGCTCTTGGCGCGTGATTTAAATGGTGGCTCATTGCTTAGGTGGCTCAGCGGTTAGCACGGAATGGTGGTTCAGTGGTTAGCACTGTATGGTGGCTCAGTGGTTAGCACTGTGCGGTGGCTCAGTGGTTAGCACTGTACGGTGGCTCAGTGGTAAGCACTATATGGTGGCTCAGTGGTTAGCACTGTATGGTGGCTCAGTGGTTAGCACTGTATGGTGGCTCAGTGGTTAGTACTGTATATGGTGGCTCAGTGGTTAGCACTGTACGGTGGCTCAGTGGTTAGCATTGTATGGTGGCTCAGTGGTTAGCACTGTATGGTGGCTCAGTGGTTAGCACTGTATGGTGGCTCAGTGGTTAGCACTTTATATGATGGCTGAGTTTTTAGGTGGCTCAGTGGTTAACACAGAATGGTGGCTCAGTGGTTAGCACTGTTTGGTGACTCAATGGTTAGCACTGTACGGTGGCTCAGTGGTTAGCATTGTATGGTGGCTCAGTGGTTAGCACTGTATGGTGGCTCAGTGGTTAGCACTGTATGGTGGCTCAGTGGTTAGCACTTTATATGATGGCTGAGTTTTTAGGTGGCTCAGTGGTTAGCACGGAATGGTGGCTCAGTGGTTAGCACTGTATAGTGGTTCAGTGGTTAGCACTGTATGGTGGCTCAGTGGTTAGCACTGTATGGTGGCTCAGTGGTGAGCATTGTATGGTGGCTCAGTGATGGGAGGCAGGCACACGGGAGCCAGAAGGCACAGAGGAAACAGGAGCACAGGGGAGGGAGAAAGCACAGGGGATGCAGAAGCCACAATGGAGGCATAGTCATAGGGAGAGACAGCGCACACAGGGGCAGAGAGCACACAGAGCAGAGAGAAAGGCACAAGTAAGACAGAGCGCACAGGGGAAGACACAGCACAGACAGGAGAGAGTACACAAGGGGACACAGGCACAAAGACTGCCCTCCCGATGCAATAACATCGGGCCTATATCTAATATACAATATTATCAATTCAAAGAACAGATTATTCATGCCTAATTGTTCTAATTGACTGGGTTGCCACCATTGGAGTCCTGCATGCTGTACTAACAGTTTCCATCAGCTTCATAGTTATTTAATGGACAACACATTTGTAATGTCCGCATTGTTTAAAGACTTCCATACTAAGGCCACGGAGCTAGAAGAAAAGTAGGAAAGTGAATATTCTGTTCTATTGGTTGCAGTTAGCCCAGTTGTAGGGGCCCTTATGATCAGATATTTGTCACCTGTCCTGTGCAAAGAAGATAATGTAATTCATGGAACAACAATATTAATCTTTCAATACCATTAGCTGACTGTAATAACCTCAAGTTGATAGAGAGGTTCATGTTCACATTATGGTACTGTTACACACCGCAACCACGGCTGGGAATCCTAAAGGCGATATGTCGCCCTGGAGCAATCGCTGTGAAATTGCCTCACAAGTGCGGCGTGTAATTGGAGAATTTCACGTCGATAAATCGCCTCTCGCCCTTCGCCTGTCGCCTGATTCCTGAGCAATGTTCTGAAATCAGGCAACAGGCGAGAGGTGATTTATCGCTGCAAAATTCCCCAATTACACGCCGCAACTGTGAGGCAATTTCACAGCGATTGCTCCGGGGTGACATATCACCTTTAGGATTCCCAGCCGTGGTTGCGGTGGGTAAAGGTACCATTAGAGATGAGTATATCCCAGGAAATTAACTGTGCAGAGAAGTTATCTTCTAATTCAAAGTCCCTTATTTGGCTCTGGGGTCTAGACTCACCTCTTTGACCCTTCCAACCCTTACTGTTACCCATCTAATTCTCATCACATCTTCTGCATGCCCAAAACCTTATGCACCTCAACAGAGCCAGAAGTCCTAGCTCACTGTGAGAGTCCTACAGATTTCAGTGTTTGTAACTTGGGCCAAACATATAGAGAGGACCGTGCAGGTGACTTCAGGAGTGGAGCGGCCAGATAGGTGAGCAGTGAGTAAAAGGATTTTTTTTAATGACCTTTTACCGTTGAAAAAACATCTGCCATTTTGTTGAATCTGTATGCACACAAATTACAAAAAAATTCCACAATTTGCTTGAATTTGGATATTTTGACATTTTTTAACCCATAACATGAAAGTAAGGTTAATAATTTAATGATCATTCTAAATCTTCAGTTTTATGCAAAAATGGATACACCCACACAGTGGCGTAACTTGAAGCTCATGGGCCCCGATGCAAAAACTCCAATGGGGCTCACAATTATTGCACATTTTCAATAGCAGTACTGTTTTTCTATAGGTCAAAAAGACTGTTGGGGCCCTCTATGCTCCAGAACCTTGGTTTGATTGCAACTCCAGCACCTGTTGTAGTTACTCCCCTGACCTCACATCAAAAAGTACTACATCTAGTAATCTGTATGACCTCCATCATTTTTAGGACAGCTCCAAGTCTTCTAGGCATAGACTGAGCATATTGGTGACGTATTGCATCATCTATTTTTTTCCCTTCTTCAAGAATGAGAATGACCTCTTGTAAAGCTTGGATGGAGTGTGATGCTCAACTTGTCTCTTCAGAATCCCCATGTTTGATTTGAGAATTTTTTCATTTAAGTTATATTATTTACCTTACTTTCATGTTACAGGTTAAAAAAAAGTTATATGAAACTCAGTCTTGTCAAAAATGTGGAAATTGTTCTTGTAGTCAGTAAGATTTTGATTAAAATCTTTTTTTTTTCAAGGGGGTGTATTAATTTGTGCCGAGTACCATAAGTATTACAGGGTCTAGGAGGCAAGAACTTAACCTTTGTGTAGGCACTATTTGGTGGTATACGGGGCACCCACAGCTCAGTAATATCACACCATAGGGATTCCATGTGCCACAGATGTACATCATATATACAGTTTCTGTGCAGAATGCTTTGGGGTGCCATAGGCAGGTAATACCGTAGTGGCTAAATAAATGAGTCACTCTTGTATTAGTGATCTCTATGACATGAATATAATGCATGGTCTTTACTAAATAAATTGTTAGGACTGTCCCTAAATCTGGGTGCATTTTCTTCTGGTGGGGTCAAACATGTGACCTCTAATTATCAGTCCTGGTTAATTGTCTGTGCTGCATATTCTGCAATGGAATAAGTTACAACAGGTTTCTAAAGTAAAAATAGAGCTCAAATTATCTACTAATGCTATAATTGGGAACATGAAAAACAGACACATAATAGTTTGAGAAGGATTATGTAACTGGGCAGTGTAGGTTTTCTCCTTTTAGCCTTCAGGCACATGGACCAGCCATTGGTATGAATGTACAATGTGTCCCTACAGCTTCCTACTGTGTAATTCTGAGTACGCCACTCCAGGAAGAGCTTATTTATTTATGTCACACAAATATAACCTATAACTATGGGACAGCAGCCTTTGATGAAAAGCACTCAATGGTTAAAGGATTATTCCCACGATAATACTTTTTCCCCTTATCCATATATGTCAGTTCCGCAGACCAGTTCAGAGGCCGAGCATTCACACGTCTGAAGAGGAAGACCTGCTCTGTTGATGTGAAGTGAAACAAACTAGGGGAGAATAACCACCAAACTCAGAAGAGGTGCAACAGGGCAAAACAGGCAAGTAGTTAGAAACTATTTGCCAAAACATTTTTAGCTTAATGGAAATAAATAACCCAAAGTCCCGGATAACCGCTTTAATCAAGAATTACACTCTATAAATCCATTGTTGCAATAGACTGTTTGGCCAGCAGTGAAAGGCCAGTAACTTTCTTGCCTGGTAAAGTGTCCTTGAAATACCCAAGGCCACCGGTAACTCTGAATCAGAGTCCTCCTCCTCCAGTTCCAGGACACACACGTACAGATCCAACACCATGCATATATTGAAGAACTGCCCTATGAGGTTCATAGGGGCTCTCCATGTTCCCACAAGTCCACATCATGTGCACCACATCCACACTGTCCCTTCCACATCTCAGGTTGTTTGTCTTGACCCCAAGGTGTGCAGCAGTCTAGGTATCCTGTATGCTCTTTGTATTAGATTGTGACAACCGCTGAGTTTCTGAGACAGTAAGCCTAGGTACTTGTGCTAGTATTGTTGGCCATTTCGTCTTTGAAAATGGACCCAAGTCTAGCTCCCACTTACGGTATATCTATCTACCATTTTAGATATCATGGTTTTATACAGCCTAGAAATAATTCCTTTAGAACAGTCAGCTCATGTAACAATGCCATGCAGAGCCTGTCAGATTGATTGCTGACATCACTGAAATGGCACCAGTGTGGGAGGTGAGTATATGTTGCTTATTTTTTATTTACAAGAGGGACTGCTTCATTGTTGTTGACAATCCCTTTAAAACCTAGAAATACTAAAATAACTTTCTAAGCATCCTTGGGAACCCTGTGATTGAAAGGTTTCTTACATTATGCTGGCAAATCCAAATCTTATTTTTATGTTGTAATAACATCAATCAGATTATTTACTAATGTAGTACCACATAATGCTATAATTATCAGTTTGTGCAACATATAATAAAGTAAGTGTGCAATTCTTTTTTAGTTTTAGTCAATGAGTACTGATGTTGTGTAACAGTGGAAAAGTTACATAATAATAAGTCTTCTATTTTTTTAAGCACACAGCTTTGCAAGTCTCAACAGAGGTACCTCATAAGTCATTTGTAAAAAGAAGCTGCCCTATGAAGCAATAGAAAGCTTTGGGTCAGGCCAAGGCGGGCAAATAATATTACACAGTGTGCACGCTTACTAAAGCACCATGCTGATATTGTAATATTTTTTATGGGATGGCTCAGTTAAAGCACCACTCCAGCACTTTTTATTTTACTTGTTTTTTCTCCCCTGAAGTTGTGCTTTAACAACCTTCAATCCCGAGCCTGTTTTGACCCTAATGACCAGGTCATAGTTTGCAATTCTGACCAATGTCACTTTATAAGGTAATAACTCTGAAACACTTCAATGTATCCCAGCAATTCTGAGATAGTTTTTGGTGACATATTGGACTTTATGTTAGTGGTAATTTTAGGACGATCATTTTTGTGTTTATTTGTGAAAAAATTGAATATTTGATGAAAATGAAGAAAATTTCACTATTTTCAAATTTTTTATTTTTATACTGTTAAACCAGAGAGTTATATTACACAAAATAGTTAATAAATAACATTTCCCACATGTCTACTTTACATCAGCACAATTTCGGAAACAACATTGTTTTTAGGACGTTACAAGGGTGCAAAGTTTATCAGCAATTTCTCCAACAAAATTTACAAAGGCACTTTTTTTAAGGAACCACATCACTTTAATTACATATGACAGAAAACACCCAAAAGTAACACTATTCTAAAAACTGCACCCTTAAGCTACTTACAACCACATTAAAAAAGTTTATTAACCTTTCAGCTGCTTCACAGGAACTAAAGCAACGTTGAAGGAATAAATTAAAATGTTACTTTCTCTAACAAAAATGTTACTTTAGCCTCAAATATTACATTTTCACAAGGGTAACAGGAAGAAAACGGACCCAAATATTTGTTGTTCTATTTATCCCGAGTATGCCGATACCTCATATGGGAAGGAGTGCCATTTGATCTTTTTGAATGGAAACAAAGCTGGAATCATTAGCAGACACCAAGTCACATTTGGAGAGCCCAGATGTGCCTAAACAGTGGAAACCCCCACATATGACCATATTTTGAAAAACTAGACCCCCAAGGAATTTATTTAGATGAGTGGTGAGCACTTTGAACCCTCAGGTGCTTCATATATTGAGCCAAAAAAAATGAAAAAATATTTTTTTTCCACAAAAATGTTCTTTTAGGCTCAATTTTTTCATTTTCTCAGGTGCAACAGGATAAAATGTACCCCAAAATTTGTTGGAATATTTGTCCTGAGTACGCTGATACCCCATATGCGGTTGGAAAATCACTGTTTGGGCACATGGCAGGGCTCAGAAGGGAAGGAGCATCATTTGACTTTTTGAATAGAACATTGGCTGAAATCATTAGCTGACACCATGTGGCATTTGAATAGCCCCTGAGGTGCCTAAAACAGTGAAGCTCCCACATAAGTGACCCCATTTTGAAAACTAGACCCCAAGGAATTTATTTAGATGAGTGATGTGCACTTTAAACCCCATGTGCTTTATACATTGAGCCATGAAATTGAAAAAGGTTTTTTTTTCACAAAAATGTTCTTTTAAGCTCAATTTTTTCATTTTCACAGGGGCAACAGGATAAAATGGACCCCAAAGTGTGTGGCACTTTATCCTGAGTCTGTTGATGCCCCACATTTGGTGGAAAACCACTGTTTGGGTGCATGGCAGGGCTCGGAAGGGAAGGAGAGACACTTTGGAGGACATAATTTGATAGAATCATCTGCAGGTGTCATGTCATGTTTGGTTGCCCTCTTTGTACCTAAACAACAGAATTTCCTCACAAGGAACCTCATTCTGGAAACTAGACACCCAAGGATTTTATTTAGATGTATAGTGTGCACCTTAAATCCACAGGTGTATCACAGAAATTTACAATGTAGAAACATGAAAATGAAAAAATATAATTTTTTCACAACAAAAATGTTGTTTAGCACTAAATATTTTCTTTTTCACAGGGCAAGCAGGTGAAATTGAACCCTATAATTTGTTGTGCAGTTCTCTTGAGTATGATTATACCCGTTTGTGGTGGAACTGTTTAAGCGCATGACAGGACTCAGGAGGAAAGGACCAACATTTGATATTTTGAACACAGATTTTCCTATAATAGTTTGTGGGCTCCATTTGCAGAGCTCCTAAGTTCCAGAACAGCAGAAACCCCCTCAACTGACCACATTTTGGAAATTACACCCCACTGGGAGTCTATCTATGGCTATAGTAATTATTTTATCTATGAAAACACCCATAGAATCAAGCGCAGTTAATAATGCATTATTAAAAATTGCAATAAGCCCTTGCAGTGCCAAGTCCATTGTAGCACTCATACATTATGCCCAGCTCGTGCTTCTGGGAGAAACACACCCCATAATTTAAGCAGGCTTCCTCAATACAACAATGCCAGACATGTGGATGTTAACTGTGGTTTTGACACTTGTGGGGCTCAGAAGGCAGGGGATTATTTGGATTTCGTAACGCTAGTTTTGCTGGTCTTTCAGGGCTACTATCGTGTTAAAAACGTGTTTTTACAAAATATAGGATTTTAAAAGCTATAGTTTTTTTTTTTCTTCTGAAAGAGTCATGTGAGGGCTTGTTTTTTATATTAAAGAAAAAGATCATGCAAATACTAATTGCACACCCTTAATCACAAAAATGAATTTTATTGATATCAAAAATAGGCGAACAACACATATATTAAAACCATTTAAAACCAAGTAGGTCCCAGTATGCCAGCTGCCTATATTAAACAATGTGCCATCCAATTGGCATATGAGTGCCTATAGGTTAGGAATTTTACACGACAAATCATCATTTGGATAATCAAAAGTTGAATAGTAGCCAGAGTATCCAATGGTATACAAACCACATCCCAAAAAAGGGAACCCTCATGTCTCATAGATCATACCAAATTAGATGCTGCAACCTGGGTGACTGGGGGCCCCACGCGTTCCGCTGTGCAAGGCAGCTTCCTCAGGGGAGTCTAGGGCTTGTATTTTGAAAGATAAGTTGAAAATTGTTTTGGTAGCATTTTGGGCCACATATTTTTTGATCGCTTTCTATTCTGCTTTTTGTGAGGCGGCAGAATCAAGAAGAAACAGCAATTGAGAAAATGTTTTTTTTTTTGTTTTTTTTTTAACTCCATTAAACTTGTCACAAAAGTGGTAAGACGGCTCTATTTTCCAGGTCAGTATGATCATAGCCAGGTTTACATCTGTGCGAGCCATGCGACCGCACAAGGTGCCAGCCAGAGGTGGGTGCCGTAGGGAGACCTCAAAACTCACTTGTATGATTCTCCCGTTCTATACAGGCTCCAGTAGGAAGACTGCAGGGAGTGCCCTCCCCTCTGTGCTCTGTCCTGTCTTCTGCCGTCTTCATCAGAGAGAGGAGGGGGAGGGGCTGGAGAAGGATCCTGGGCTGGAGAAAATGAAAGTAACTACTGCTCATCTCCGCCACAGGAGAGGAACCTGCTGATACTGTAGGTGACTGTGCTGTCTGTGCTGTGTGTACCATGTGTGGACTGTATATGTGATATCTGCAATGTACTATATGCTGTCTGTGTCATCTATGTATCCCACTCTTTAATTCTCAAAAAGACAGGCGGCACTCCATAGTTACCAAAGAAATCTTCTTTATTGACAGCTTGGTTTCTGGTTACCGTAAATCTTCAGTGGATTCCCCTCCATGCCTCGTATTGGCTGAGATCTAGGCTTTTTATTTGCACGTTTTTCAATCTTCATTTCTGCACATTGTCTCTTTATAATTATGCCGGGATCTATTTTACCTTACAATTCATTAAAAGTTATATTTTATTCTCTTCCTCAACAGTATGAGGATCGACAGCAGGTCAGATGTCTATAATGTTCTACAGCAGCTGTTCTGTGTATTATGAGGTTCTGCAGCAGTTGAGCTGTGTACAATAAGATTCTGTGGCAGCTGAGATGTATATTATGAGGTTATGCAGCGACTGAGTTGTGTATTATGAGTTTCTGCAGCAGCTGATATGTGTATTATGTTGTTCTGCAGCATCTGAGGTTTGCATTATCATGCTCTGCAGCAGCAGAGGTTTTTGTGAATTCTCAAGTTCTGTGTCAGCTGAGGTTTTGCAGCAGATGGGGTGTTTATTATGAGGTTCTGCTGCAGCTGAGGTATTCTGAGGCTCTGCAGCAGCTGAATTGTGTGTTATGAGGTTCTGTAGCAACTGAAGTGTCTAATATGAGGTTCTGCTGCAGCTGAGATGGAAATCACCAGTTGTTGCATTATGCGGCTCTGCAACGGCTGAGGCGTCTTAATATGAGATTTCGCAGCAGCTGAGGTGTATTATACACAATGTATTGTATGTTTATTTGCAGCATAGTCATCTGGTGTGAGCCCAGACTGATTAATAAAGGGGTTATCTATGCTGAGATCTTCTCTGTGCTCATGTTGTGTAAGTGGTACTGCATCTCAGCCTGGGCAGGTCAGTGGGGCCGAGAGGCAGCGCCGCATCTAACCTGAGGACAACACCGCATCTAACCTGAGGAACAAAACCGCATATAACCTGAAGACACTTTATTATGCAGAAAGCAGAGATTTTATTTTTATTTTGTACAATCCCTTTAAACCTGTATTTTGTCCTTTTTGCCCCTGAGTACAGGCAGAGCAGGCAACGGCTCCATTGTGCATCCTCTTCTCGTCCTAGCCATTTCAGGTAGATTCACAGAATTTGTACATTAGGTGCGGATCCCAACAATAGGGCCACAACCTGCTCCACTCTCAGCCAAGAGATGACAGAACTCCTATTCTCCAGACTGATGGAGGTCCCAGCGGTGGCATCCGTTATCCTATCTACTATGCATGACATCAGCAGACCCCTTTAAGTGTAAATTCACACCTGGTTAAATTAATGTGGATTTGAGGTGCAGATTCTTCAGTACAAAATCATAGACCTTTACTGTACAATACATGTGAAGAAATATTTTTTTTAAGGATGCAAAAAAATGACTTCTTTCTCTGCATTATTATCCTGGGAAACTGGGTAAATATATCAATAGGGGGCACCAAAAGACAGTTTTGCACAGGGCACCTTTCAAGCTAAGGCCCTGAGTACGACTACAGGGATACCACATTTATTTAATTTTTATTAATGTTTTTCCACCTGTACACCATAAAAACTATATTAAAGAAAAAAGTTTTAACATTGCCGTATTCTGAGACCTATAGTTTTTTATCTTTTCTGATAGAGCTATATGGGGGCTTGTTTTTTGCAGGACAGTGTGAAGTTTTCAGCATTACCATTTTTATTCATATATGACTTTTTAATCACATTTTGACAGCTGTATGACGAGATTACATCGTTTTTGCTACATTTTTTATTTTTACGGTGTTCACTGAAGTGTTTAACTAGTCTAACAGTTTTACAGAGCGGGTTGAGAGGGACGCAGCAATATCAAACATGTGAAGGGTTTTTTACATAAATATAATTATTGAAATATTTTTTTGCTCTTTATTTTCTGCTTTGTTACATTTTTTTTTTTTTTTTTTTACTTAGTTCCTTTATAGGACACCATCTTCTGCTGCTCTGATTGCAGCTGCACTGTATGGTAATAATCGATCATTGCCATACAGTGCAGCTGTAAGAAATCTCACGGATCACACGATCTCTGAGACTTTGTGTCAGGTGACTGGATGTCGCCATTGTAATGTTGGTTCACCATGGTGATGATTGGGCCCTCGGAATTACAATGCGGTGGACCGATCAGCATGTTGAGAGAAGGTGCGTGAATTGTTCTATGATAATCCATACAAGAGAATTGATGCAGTTCGTGAGAAGTCATGGAGATGGGAGTGGGAGATTCAGATTGTAGCTGATGTCAGTCTTAGGTCACTTGCGAAGCAGAGGGCATGTGTAGGGTGATAGAAAGAGATGAGGGAGGAGATGTAGGGTGGTGCTGAACTGTGGATGGCTTTGTGGGTCAGAGTGATAATTTAATATTGTGCTCTGTAGCTCATTGGCAACCAGTGCAATGACTGGCACAGGATAGAGCCATCAATGGAGCAGTTGGAGAGGAATATGATCCTGGCTGCTGCATTGAGGATGGATTGGAGATGAGAGCGTTTAGAGGAAGATCGATTAATAGAGAATTGCAGTATAGCAGGCGAGAATGAATAAGGGCAACAGTTTCAGTTTTTGCAGAGTCAACAGTAAGAAAAGGTTGAATTCTAGAGATGTTTTTGAGGTGTAGGTGACATGAGCGAGCGAGAGATTGGGGGAGAGAAGGAGAGATTAGAGTCAAGTATAACCCCAAGACAGCGGGCGTGCTGTTGAGGAGTAACGGTAGAACCACATACATAAATGGCAATATTAGGTTTCGGAAGATTAGGAGATGGAGGAAACACGAGAAGTTCAGTTTTTGACAGATTCAATTTAAGGTAGAGAGAAGACATGATGTTAGAGACAGCAGACAGACAATCACTGGTATTTTGTAGTAATGTGGGGTTGATGTCAGGAGAAGAGGTGTATATCTGGGTGTCGTCAGCATAGAGATGGTACTGAAAACCAAATCTACTGATGGTTTGTCCGATGGAGACAGAGTATAGAGAGAAGAGAAGTGGACCTAGGACTGAACCCTGAGGAACCCCAACTGTGAGGGGAAGAGGAGAGAAAGAGGAGCCGAAAAAGATACAGAGAAGGAATGATCAGAGAGGTAGGAGGAGAACCAAGAGAGAGCGGTGTCCTTAACCCCAATAGAGCAGAGCATAGAGAGAAGGAGCTGGTGATCCACAGTATCGAATGCAGTGGAGAGATCCAGGAGGATCAACAGGGAGTAGTGACCATTAGATTTAGCTGTTAGTAGATCATTAGAGACTTTAGTGAGGGCAGTTTCAGTAGAATGTAAGGAGCGGAAGCCGGATTGTAGACGGTCAAGAAGAGAATTGTCGGAGAGATAGCGGATCATACGGGAGTGGACCAAGCGTTCCAGGAGTTTGGAGATGAAGGGGAGATTAGAGACAGGTCTGTAGTTAGCAGCAGAGTTCTGGTCTAGGGATGTTTTTTTAATAATGGATGAATGCTGGCATGTTTGAAGGAGGAGGGGAAAACACCAGTTGAGAGGGTAAGATTAAATATTTTAGTTAGGTGAGATGTGACAGCTGCAGAAAGGGATGGAAGGAGATGTGAGGGAATAGGGTCGCTGGTGCAGGCAGTAGGGCAAGAAGATGCAAGAAGCCGGGTGACTTCTTCCTCTGTGACCGGATCAAAGACCAAAAGTGAGTTGGATGAAGCGCAGGAGGGAGGAGAATGCATGATGTTCTGAGTCTGTAAGGAAATTTCCTGTCGTATATTGTCAATTTTGTTCTTAAAATATTTGGCCAGATTGTCAGCTGTGAGACTGGTGGTTGGGGCCTGTACTCTTGGACTGAGGAGAGAATGGAAAGTGTCAAAGAGTCGTTTAGGATTGTTGGCTAGTGAAGTGATTAGGGTGTTGTAGTAAGTTTGTTTGGAGAGGTGAAGGGTGGTGTTGTATGTTTTTAGCATAAACTTATAATGGATGAAATCTTCGGCCAGGTTGGATTTTCTCCACAGGCGTTCTGCACACCTGGAGCACCGCTGGAGAAACCGCGTTTGCAGTGTGTGCCAGGGTTGCCGCTGTTGGTGCAAGTTGTTTTAAGTGTAGGAGGTGCAGCTTCATCCAGGGCACTTTGCAGTGTTTCATTATAGAGTTTTAGAGCAGAGTCAGGAGAAGAGAGTAAGGAGATTGGGCCAAGTGAAGACTGTAAATTCTTTATAAGTTTCTGAGTGTCAATCGCACGTATATTCCTATAGGTGAACGAGTTGGGAGTGTCCTTGAAGGGTTGACAGTATTTGACTGAGAATGAAAGACGTTTGTGGTCAGAGAGTGGAAGAGAGGAATTTGTAAAATCATGCACTGAGCAGAGCCAGGAGAAGATCAGGTCCAATGTATTTCGATCTTCATGTGTGGCAGAATTACAAAGTTGTGAAAGACCAAGAGAGGAGGTTAGGGTTAAAAGATGAGAGGCGGATGTGGAGATGGGGTTGTCGATAGGAATGTTAAAGTCATGGTGAGTTTTTATTTCAGTATTTGTAAGACCACGTGCACACATTGAGTATTTGGTGAGTTTTTTACCTCAGTATTTGTAAGGCCATGTGCACACATTTAGTATTTGGTGAGTTTTTTTTACCTCAGTATTTGTAAGGCCACGTGCACACATTGAGTATTTGATGAGTTTTTTACCTCAGTATTTGTAAGGCCATGTGCTCACATTGAGTATTTGATGAGATTTTTACTTCAGTATTTGTAAACCAAAACCAGCAGTGGAACAAGTATTGGAAAAGAATAATAGAAACACGTTACCACTTCTGTTCTGTGTCCTTTACCCACTCCTGGTTTTGGCTTAGAAATACTGAGGTAAAAACTCACTAAATACTCAACATGTGAACATGGCCTAAGGGGCATAGACAACTAATTTAATGGATTGTCCATTAAGCTATTGCGGGGGACAACATGGCTGCACAAACCCTGACAGACTTTTAGAACGAGCTGTTAGGCTAAGTGGGTAGCCAATCACAGTGTGTAACTAGCCGCACCTATCAGGTATTAGTATGACACTGGCAGTTGTGGAGGAACCCTGACAATTGCCAGGTGAGCCTTGGTGACAGTTATCTGATTGGTTGTCAAGTTCAGGCGCCAATCAGGATAACCTATATATACCACTGTTTTTCTGTCAGGTCATCAGACCGTCACATGACTTCAAACTATGGAGGACCTTGTGGCAGATCTTTTGTTATGTGCCAGCCAGGAGGGTGGTGAGAGCTGGCTGAGGGCCTGCCTAGCCTCAGCTACACCGGTTGTGGACTTACCGGCATCGTCTCAGGTGCTTGCCTCTCCTGCCTCCCCTGTAAACCATCTGCCTGTACCTCCGCTGCTGCCGCCATTGGACTGTGTGGCCGCCTCTCCCTCTGCTGCTGCTCCTCCATGCAGCCTCAGGAAGAAAAAGGGTAAGAGGGACCGCTATTCCCTCTCACTTCCCCGCCGCTCCAGGGCTCTTTCCCGTCGCAGCTCCACTGACGCTGCCACCCTGGCATCTCCTCCATCGAGGAACTCTCGCGGGACCAAGCGAGGTCCGGGATCTGCACGAGACTCTCACAGGCCGGCTCGGGCACTTCTGTTTGCGGACCCAGTGGTACAGGGGGCCGGCGGAAGATTTGAAACTGCTAGGGGATCCCTCAGCCTGCGCCCTGATTTATCATATGACCAGGACGTCATTGCTGCCATGCAATCTGCTGGCTATTTGGCCGCTGACCGATATCCCCCTGTGCTGCAGACTACTGGAACTGTTCCTGCCAGAAGCCTTTTTTCCTTGGATACTAATATCATGGGAGCTGCTTCAGTGCCTCCTCCTGAGCAACAACCTAGGCAGTTGGCAGCTCTGCAGGCTTGGATGTCTTCAGGGACTTCCTCTGATTAAGAAGCTGCTGGTGCTGCTTATCATTAACTTCGCCAGCCGGCTCCAACATCTTCGAGTCATCACCCTAATGAACTGCCGCCTTTGACTCCGGATCGTGGTGAGACTGCTAATTACCCTATTCCGTCATCTGGCAGTTCATTGTTTATGGGACTAGTAACAGGGATTGTTAACAAAGTGGTAGAGGAGGTGCTATCCCGCAGGGGGTTAGAGGAATCTCCGGATCTCTTCCATAGGCGAGATCCCTCTATCTCTGAATGTGCCTTTAAAGAGGCATTAGTGTGCGAACTTTCCCTTCTTGGCTTCCACTTACTTCTTGCAGGTAAAGAACAGATTTGGAGGAAGGAATATATACAGTGTTGGCCAAAAGTATTGACACCCCTGCAATTCTGTCAGATAATACTCAGTTTCTTCCTGAAAATGATTGCAATTACAAATTCTTTGGTATTATTATCTTCATTTAATTTGTCTTCAATGAAAAAACACAAAAGAGAATGAAGCAAAAAGCAAAACATTGATCATTTCACACAAAACTCCAAAAATGGGCCAGACAAAAGTATTGGCACCCTCAGCCTAATACTTGGTTGCACAACCTTTAGCCAAAATAACTGCGATCAACCGCTTCCAGTAACCCTCAATGAGTTTCTGACAATGCTCTGCTGGAATTTTAGACCATTCTTCTTTGGCAAACTGCTCCAGGTCCCTGATATTTGAAGGGTGCCTTCTCCAAACTGCCATTTTTAAATCTCTCCACAGGTATTCTATGGGATTCAGGTCTGGATTCATTGCTGGCCACCTTAGAAGTCTCCAGTGCTTTCTCTCAAACCATTTTCTAGTGCTTTTTGAAGTGTGTTTTGGGTCATTGTCCTGCTGGAAGACCCATGACCTCTGAGGGAGACCCAGCTTTCTCACACTGAGCACTACATTATGCTGCAAAATTTGTTGGTAGTCTTCAGACTTCATAATGCCATGCACACGGTCAAGCAGTCCAGAGTCAGAGGCAGCAAAGCAACCCCAAAACATCAGGGAACCTCCGCCATGTTTAACTGTAGGGACCGTGTTCTTTTCTTTGAATGCCTCTTTTTTTCTCCTGTAAACTCTATGTTGATGCCTTTGCCCAAAAAGAAAGAACATTGTTCCAAAACGTTTTAGGCTTTCTCAGGTAAGTTTTGGCAAACTCCAGCCTGGCTTTTTTATGTCTCAGGGTAAGAAGTGGGGTCTTCCTGGGTCTCCTACCATACAGCCCCTTTTCATTCAGACGCCGACAGATAATACGGGTTGAAACTGTTGTACCCTCTGTGAGGTGTAGCGGTGTCGGGGGAAGCAGGGAACCACACACGGACAGTTCTTAACTCACAGTTTATTGATCTTCGTCTGGTTACAGTCAGGGCCGGTTTTAGGCAAAGCGGGGCCCTGGGCAAAAGGTTAAAGTGGGGCCCTAAATGGGGCACCGTCACACTCAGACATTTAGGTTACAAGTACAAGCGCCGCATTCAGACTGGTGAATAAGTGCGATTTATAATATTCAAGTAATTCAGCGCTTGTTTACAGACTTTTTACACAGGATTATGAAGAATGATGGCACAGAACAATCACCGGTAGAGCAATCTGTCCTCTACAGATTCATGCTATCGGCAGCACTTCTGCAGTGTTGCCGAGAGCAAGGATTTTTGTTCCTCCATAAACATCCAATCACCCGATGATGAGCCGCATTTTGCTTGTTTGTTGGGCGATTGCCGACCTGTTTACACCTAGGAACTCATCTGTGCTGGGATTTATAAATGTAGATGTTACATACACACAACACACGGTATGTGACACAAACACTATATATTACACCTATACACCAAGCACACACACATAGACACACACGGTATGTGACACAAACACTATATGTTACACGTATACACCAAGCACACACATAGACACACACATCCATTCCCATCGTCTGTCATACAGGACGGTTCCTCCAGGGACGGTCGCTCTTATACTCTGACAAAGAGATGGGGATTGTGAACACAGGACTCCTTATATTGATTAAAAATTACCTACAAGTGTTTAATTAAATAGGTTTTACAAACTGGAGAGTCAGTAAGGGTATGTGCACATCAGTCGTTTCGTGGGCTGTTTTTTAGCGTTTTCCGTCAGCGGTTTCCGCTGAGTTTTATGTTAATTTATGTTAATCCTAGCCACCGGTTGGATTAACATGCTAGTCAATGGCTTTTAGAAAACGCTGTGTACATTAGAACGGTTATTTTCTTCTCCTTTCCACTTTTTTCACCGGTTTTCCACCGGTTTTCAAAGATAGAGCAAGTGACTTGTTTTAAGCATTTTTCCAGCGGATCTAGCTTACAAGTGCACCAAAAACCAGTCTGGAAAACGCTAAGAAAAACGCCGGGGAAATCGCCAAGAACACGCTGTACAAACGCTAATAAACCGATCGCAAATCGTTAGCAAATCGCTAACAAAACGAGGGACACTGCTGAGCTCAGAAAACTCAGTTTCTGCCATTCTCCACCGGTTTCCGGACGGTCTGCAAAGATGCAGAAACGTCAGATGTGTACATACCCTAAGAGGAATGTTTCCATAGGATCATCTACTTAAATGTCATCTTTAACAAAATTCTGCTATATTCTTCATATTATAAAAAAATACATTTGAATTAAGCCCCATCCTGTTGTTCTGGGGTCACTAGTGGAAATATTGATCTTAATGGAGTTGTCCAGAATTCTATAAACATGACTGATTTCTTTCAAAAACAGCGCCACCCCTGTCTACAGGTTGTATGTGGTATTGCACCTCATCTTAATTGAAGGGAATGGACCTATGCTGTAATACCAAATGTCACCTGTACACAGGGGTGGTGCTGTTTTTGAAAGAATGTAGTAAAGTTTTATTAATCCTGGACATCCCCTTTAAAGCCTTGTAAGTTCTGCTTGATAACTGGCTACAAATGTAGGAATTAAGGAGGTCCCCTAACTCTAATTACTCCCATCATGAACATGTGAAGATTGAAGCCTGCGGGGGGCGTTCCTGCTGCTATTATATGGCAATTACAAGGATTTTATAACTTTTATCACTGAGCGATTTTTCGTTTTTATTTTTCCCTCTGCTTTTTCCAAGAGCCAGAACTTTTTTATTCTTCCTTCCACATCGCCGTACGAGGGCTTGTTTTTTGCGGGATGAGTTGTACTTTTGAATGACATCATTCATTCTACCACAAAATGTACTGGAGAATGAGAAAGAGATTCCAAGTGCTTTGAAATAGCAAATAAAAGTGCAAAAAAAGTGCAATTCCACAATTTTTTTGAGTTTTTTATTCAAAGTGACTTCATAAGTTGATTATCTGGGTCAGAATAAGATGATACTGAACATTGTTTTTCTATTTCAATCATAGAAAACCCCAGAAATTTGTAAAAAAAAAAAATAATAATAATAATATTTAAAATACATTTGCTTTATTCGCCATTTTCCAAGACCCATGATGTTTTAATTTTTGAAGATACAGGGCTATGTGAGGGCTTATTTTATGTGCCCTGAGCTGACATTTTTACTGATCCCATTTTGAGTCAGATACAACATTTTTGATCGCCTTTTATTGCATTGTATTGTAACAATGTTTAATCAAATGTTTTTGGTGGCCCAAAAAACATAATTCTGGCGTTTTAATTTTTTTTCCGTTACGCCATTTACCAATTGGATTAATTTACTTCGTATATGGATAGCTTAGATTCTTACGAACGCAGCGATACCAAATATGTATATTTTTTTTTTTTTTTTACTGTTTTATTGCTATTTTCAGTTCAGCTCCTTTGGGGGCCCCTAAGAGAGTGGGGGCCCTAGGCAACTGCCCAGTCTGCCCCCCCCTAACGCCGACCCTGGTTACAGTCACCAAAACAATAGATCCGTAGCGCAGTCGGCACAATCCACACCGCCCGGTATATCTCCTGGCCGCTGGTAGGCCCGGTCAGCCTTACCGGAGACAATTCCCTCCCGGGAAGGGCAGTGTTAGCACGGGCGCTCAGTTTCTCTCCCTTCCAGGGACGCTGTTTGGCTAATCCTCCAGAGCTACTCTCAGGCTCTGTACTGGAGTGAATCTCACTCACACTGAAGGAACCACACCCAGGGTTCCTACGTCCTCTTAATCCCTTCTGCTCTGAGAAGAGGAGTCCCATCTAATACCTGGGATGGAGTACGTCCTGCGGAACTGGAGGACGCACCCAGGGAGGCACATACCGGTCGCAGCATACCGACCCGGCCGGTGCCTCACATCTCGGACTGCAGGGCAGCTTGAACTTGTTTGGATGTTAGTCAAGGTTCTTTATCCACCATCCGCACAATCTTGCGTTGAAATCTCTTGTCAATTTTTCTTTTCATCCACATCTAGGGAGATTAGCCACAGTGCCATGGGCTTTAAACTTCTTGATGACACTGAGCACGGTAGACACAGGAACATTCAGGTCTTTGGAGATGGACTTGTAGCCTTGAGATTGCTCATGCTTCCTCACAATTTGGTTTCTCAAGTCCTCAGACAGTTCTTTGGTCTTCTTTCTTTTCTCCATGCTCAATGTGTACACACAAGGACACAGGACAGAGGTTGAGTCAACTTTAATCCATGTCAACTGGCTGCAAGTGTGATTTAGTTATTGCCAACACCTTTTAGGTGCCACAGATAAGTTACAGGTGCTGTTAATTACACAAATTAGAGAAGCATCACATGTTTTTTCTAACGGTGCCAATACTTTTGTCCACCTCCTTTTTTATGTTTGGTGTGGAACTATATCCAATTTGGCTTTAGGACAATTTTTTTGTGTTTTTTTCATTGAAGACAAATTAAATGAAGATAATAATACCAAAGAATTTGTGATTGCAATCATTTTCAGGAAGAAACTGAGTATTATCTGACATAATTGCAGGGGTGTAAATACTTCTGGCCAACACTGTAGATATCTTTTCTCTGTTACCAGTTACTAGAGATTCAGCGTCTAGAAGTGACAAAAAGGACGACAAATCAGATGCAGACAGTGAACGCCGTAAGTCACCTAGGTCATTTCATAGTTGGGTTCAGGCGTTCTCAATTTATGCGGCGGTGTTGCGAGAGAAATCACTGAACCTTTGCAGCGGACTCTTCCAACACCTAGATATCATTATGGAAGGGTACAAACATTTTGGCGGGTCTGCCTGGCTTCAGTATGATGAAGCTTTTAGATAGAAAATGGTGGTTCACCCATCTATTTGGTGGGGTGTGAAAGATGTGGGCCTATGGCTCAATTTAATGTTGCCTCAGCGCACCTCTCTTCCACGTCAACAACAGGGTCAGACCACACGGAAGGGTGTGTGCTTCTCTTTTAATGAATCGACTTGTAAGTGGCAGGGCTCGTGTCTATTTCGACACGAGTGCTCCTTTTGTGGAGGATCTCACCCCGCATTCAAGTGCTATACATATCAGGCTCAGTATGGCCAGCCCACACCATGGGACCAGGTATACAAGAACAGTGACACCGGTGAACCTGTTAAACATCCTCCCGTGGCTAAGCAAGTTCCCAGACAAGGTGATGGCCAATCTAATCACTAATGGTTTTCGGGTCGGTTTCTCTGTACCACAGTTTAGAGGCCCGGGCTGCACAATTGTTCGTAATTTAGCATCTGTTTTTTTTCACCCCAATGTAGTAGCCTGCTACATTTCCAAAAAATTGGATTTAAGTCGCATTGGATGTCTTTTTCCGTACCCTCCTTTTGAACATTTTAGGATATCACCGTTAGGAGTCGTCCCAAAAAAAGAAGTGGGCTCCTTCCGTATCATCCACCATCTCTCTTTTCCTAAGGGCTCATCACTGAATGATGAAATTGATCATTCAGCGGCTTCGGTTACTTATAGTTCTTATGATTCCAAGATCGAATTGCTTCGTCGTTGCGGTCATCGGGCACGCCTCACTAAATCGGACATTAAATCCGCGTTTAGATTACACTGAATGATGAAATTGATCATTCAGCGGCTTCGGTTACTTATAGTTCTTATGATTCCAAGATCGAATTGCTTCGTCGTTGCGGTCATCGGGCACGCCTCACTAAATCGGACATTTAATTCGCGTTTAGATTACTTCCAGTTCACCCATCCGGTTTTAACTCCCTAGGTTTTTATTTTAATCATCAGTTTTATTTTGATACGTGTTTACCCATGGGGAACTCCCGATCATGTTTTTATTTCGAGAGCTTTGCAACTTTTTTGGAATGGGTAGTTTTGTCTGAGGCAGTGTTCACTATCTCGACGATTTTTTATTCATTGGTGATTCATCTTCTACTGCCTGTCGAGATTTACTTGACAAATTCATCAACATTATGTAGCATTCTGGGGTATCCTGGCGGACGAGAAAACTGTTTTTCCCTGCCACCGGCTGGAGTATCTGGGCATTACAACAGACACGGTCGGATGCGAGTTTAGCCTGTCCCAAGAAAAGATTGCAAAACTTCAAGGTTTGATTTAAAAAATATTGTCTAAAGAAAAATCTACTCTCAGAGAATTGCAATCTTTATTGGGGAGTCTTAACTTTGCTTTGAGAATTCTCCCAATGGGCCGGCCGTTTTTGCGTCGCTAGTATGATGCCACAAAAAGGTTCACTTCTCCACGTAGTCACATTCACCTTACAGCACTCATTAGGGATGATCTTTTGGTTTGGAATAGGTTTTTAGAAGAATTTAATGGGGTATGTTGTTTTCCTGAGCCTTTCATATGTGCGACTGAGGTTGGCTTGCATTTTTCTTTTGTCACCGCCTCAGGAATTGGTCTTATTTTCGGTCAACAGGGAAGTTATTCTTCAATGCCAGTTTTCTATTTCAGCGCCAAGATTTTTTCCTTGATTATTTTTGAAGAAATATTTGCTATTCTATCGATTTTGAGCATTTGGGGAACAGAATTCACAGATAAACGGCTGTCTTTTTCCGTTGCATCGCCAGGCACGGTTTTTGCGTTGAATGCGCTTATGTCCAAATTCCCATTAATTTCTAAATTGCTGCGAAAGGTCTTTTTTTGTGTTTACAGCATAATATTGGGGTGCGGGCAGTGCTCTCTGAGGCTTCTGCTAATCAAGCGGCATTTTTTTCTTTCGCAGCAGCGGTGGGCGGAGTTTCACCTTTTCCGGTTTGCCTATGGGAGACTCTCATGAACTGATTGCATTTTTTACTCAAAACTCCCTCGCTCAGTCTTATTCGGCTGCATGGCGCGAGTGGTGGATTTCTTGTGAGGACCATTGTGTCCCATGTGTACACTCGGATGTTCGTTTTGTCCTTGCTTATTGTAAATATTGTGTTTCTCATGGTTATAGCTATTCCTCTTTGTTTAAAATGTTTAGCGGGTATTTCCTTTTTTTATGACATTGTATGAGGGTATTTCTCTCGTTAGCCTCTTTCCAGCTCGTCAGTTTTTGAAGGGTTTACGGAAAGCACACTTTTGTCCTGATGATAAGTGGCCCATTTCGATTTATTGTCAAAACTTTGGTTTATCTTAAATGAAATTTGTCTTAATAAATTTGAAGATTTGCTTTTTCGAACCTGCTTTGTCCTTGCCTTTTTTGGGGCTTTTCGAATCAGCGAACTGATTTGCTACAGTAAGTCTCGTCCATCAGGCCTCTGGGTGGAAGATGTTCGACTAATCAGTTGTTAGTCATATTTATTCGGTCTTCCAAGACGGACCAACTTGGGAAAGGAATTCGCACCAAATTATTTTCCATTTCAGGTTCAGTTCTTTGTCTCTGTGCAAATTTTCGTCATTGGTTATTGCTACGTCCACTTCTCCTTGGTTCCCTGTTCATTTATAGGAATGGGGACCCAGTGACGATTTTTCAATTCAGGGCTATTTTACGTAAATGCTTGATTCGGCTAAATTTAGAACATTTGCGTATTTCCTCTCATTTATTCAGGATTGGTGCTGCTACCGAGGCAGCTAGGTTGGGTTTGAGTGGGAAGAAAATCCAAAAGTTGAGTCGTTGGACTTCTACACGGTCTTGCCTGTATGTAAAGATACATAGTAAAAGACTGGCATCACCTTATGTCTAGGTGCGAGCAAGACTGACATTTAAAGTGAAAATCCGCTGCAACACTAGACAGTCATCCATTAGCTATTCCCTACACATATACTGTCTAGTGTTGCAGCAGATTTTCACTTTAAATGTCAGTCTTTTTCTTGCTCGCACCTAGACATAAGGTGATGCCAGTCCTTCACTATGTATTTGTATTACTGATTTTTGACTGAGCTCCCTTCCCCTGCCCGGTAGCCATGTTTGGTATCCATTTTGTTGAAGTCATGTCCATTATAACCCCTCACATCTGGTTTTAATTGTATATAGAGACATGCAAACCCACACATACAGCATTACACCACAAGAGAGGCACACGGCTAGGACCCGATATAATGAGAAAGACCGTGACGTGGTTATCGGGCTCTTGACGCAGTGGCCACTGCTTTAAGCTAAGATTTTCGATTTTCTTTAGTTTCATTAGCAGTTTCTGTCATGTCTTTTTTCCCTATGTCTTTTTTATCTGTGCAGAAAGCCCTGCTATTCACAGTCAGCCATTAGCTATTCCCTACACATATACTGTCTAGTGTTGCAGCGGATTTTCACTTCAATTGCTTGTATGTACGGCCTGACCTTTTACCTAATTGTTAATATGTTTTTTTTTAGGTCCTTTCATTGCGTGGATAGTCGGTCATTCCTTCGTCAATTGGGCCAGACGGAGGGCCAGGATTCGTTCGTATTTAAACAACCTCTCGTTTGATCGTGCTCGTGTTCACATATTCTGGTATGGAATTAGAGGTATGCGGTTACATGACCTGTGTGATTGTTTAACTCGCCCTTCATCCACTTTACCTTTTCCTGATGCAATAGTGCTACACATAGGGGGGAACGATCTTGGGAAACCTCCGACTCTCGATTTTTTATCGTATTTTAAAAGGGACTGTCGTTTCATTAAGGACATGTTCCCGGGGGTCTCTCTTCTTCTTTCTGAGATCGTTCCTCGTTTGCTTTGGACATCGGCTGATTTGCATTTCTATTAGCGCATCAGGAAAAGGGTAAATAAGCTAATGGCAAGATTGAGGGAGATCTGTCGTATAGACATGTCAATCCCTAAGATTTTTTACAAGGTTTTTATAGGGACGATGGTATTCATCGTAATGAGGTCGGGCTCGATATATTTCATCTTGGCCTCCAGTCGTTGGTGGAGAATTGGCTGTGGCTTTGTTGGGGGGACTCATGCTAGCTGCATTCGCCCTTTTGGGTAAAAATCGCCCAATTGCATTTTTTACGGATTTTGGCCCATTAGTTGGTATTACAATGCTATGGAAGTATATGGTGTTTATGGATGGTTCTTTAACCGAGTTTTAAAAAGTGTTTATTTTAATATTTTTAATAAAGAAATTAACTGTATGACTGTGGGTTTTGTGTTGCCATAGTTGTTATATATGCCATTAATTGGAAATACAAGTGGTATTATTATTTTGTATTATTTATTATTATGGTAGGCAGTTGTATCATGGACTGAATTCAGGACAAATTATAATTGTCCGAATAAAATGTTAATAATCAGCAGTAAATCTTGTATGACATTTTGATAAATAGCTAATAAAAAAGATTTACAAACTATGATATACAGTACCTACTGTATCTACTGATACTTTATTTCTGTTTCCAATAACAGTTGTTTTATGTTAATGTTCTGCATTTAACCCATTCACACATTTAGTCATAATATAATACCCTAATTGTTACAAATCTTACAGATTGTGCAACTCAAAGGTATACCAAAGCAGATGTTTACCCAAGAATTGTTTCTCTTTTCAATAATTTACATTGGATAGATGCTTGGAATAGCTTGTTGAATACCTTATCTGGTTACATGTTGTTGCAGGAATAAAGAATGCAAGAAATTTCAGAATTCAATTCACTACTTGATTTTTTTTTTTTTTGCTTTTATGGGATGCTCCCCACTAAATATCTTCAGCAAGATATGAGAGAAGACATATTGAAGATCTGAGAGAGAGTATATGCATTGATGAGATGAGAACTAGGGACTCGACCCCCAAGTTTACTCCCAGTGGAGCTGCACACGGCTGCACACACAGCACTTGCACCAAAGTGGTGGCATAAAAAACTGTGTGTCCCCATTAGGCACTTGAGGAAACTATCTTTTGGTTACCATGATAGCTAGGCACTATCTTAAGTGATTTAGACATTTTGTTTGTCTTCAAAAACCTACAAGATCCTTGGTTTCTTAGGCTGGCTTCACATCATGGTTTTGTTCCTGTCCGTGGGGATCCTGTTTTGTGCAGGACCCTACGGACAGAAAAGAACAGGTCTGGATGTGTACCTCCGGATGCTATTTCTGTCAGTCCAGACTCCTCATAATCTGGATCCAGAATGACACAAATGGCATCCGGAGGTACTGACAAAGCAGGGAGGAGCCGAGCCTGCAAAGCACAGGCATGTACAGTGCTTTCGCTTTAGGAGTGTCTGAACACACTCCTAAAGTGAAATAAAAGAAAGCTATGTGCATTAAAAATAAAGGCTTACCCATCCCAGGATGTGAGGTGTCCACATCCGATACAGCAAGGATGCTGCAAGGACCTTGATCAGCAGCTGATTGGCTGATAGCGGTCACGAGACACATCAGCTGATCGCTACCAGCCACTCAGCTTTTAAGGTCTTTGCAGCATCAGACATCTTTCCAGTACAGTCAACAGAGAGGTAAAGTATTTGATTTTTTAAATTTTTCTCACTACTTAATTTCACTATAGATACACTGCTAAACTGAAATTACACACATATACCACGGGTACAGAGCAGTGCTCTTGTTCGGAGCATGCTCTGTACCCCGAAACCAGATCCGGGAAACTATTCTGTTTTTTCCCGGATCCGGTTCCATAGGCGCCCATGGTAAGTGTCCCGGCCTGGATTTGTTTCTGCCCGGTTTTGTCACCGGAGCCCAAAAAGAGTGCAGACTCTGATTTTGGGGCCAGGATAAAACAGGACAGGAACGAATCCGGGTCTGAATTCACAAAACCGGATGGCCATTTATGACCAATCTGGTACCATAAGGATACATAGGAGGCTAAAACGATTCTGTTCTGTTCTTTTTAAAAAACAGAACAGGATAACAAAAAACGTCTTGTGAAGCCAGCCTTAGATAATTTTGTTGAAATCTACTTTAGTGCACTAGGACAACAGCAACAGCTATGGTATGTTTACCTGCTTGGCATAGGCTGGCTTCACACTGCAGTTTTTCACTGATCAGTGTCCATCAGTATTTGGGTGCCAAAACCAGGAGAGGAACCAGGAAAGGAACTTTCAGAGAAAAACTATCATTGAAAGATTGACAGCTGTTCTGAGTTTTGGAGACAGTCCTGGTTTTGGCACCCAAACACTGATGGTACGTCATGAACGCGCACATCGCTGCAGCATCAGGGCCGTATTTGGAGTTCCTGCTGCCCTAGGCACTCTCAGTGGCCTGCCGCCACCCCCCCGGCTCCACCCTCCCAATGTGGCCCCTCCCCGTCACAGCGCCTCCCCCCTGTTGAAGCCCCTCCTCCCATCATGGCTCCTCCCCCGTTGCAGCCCCTCCCCCGTCACGGACAATCTTCCCATCAGTCGCAGTCTTCCCCCCCAAGCTTTGTGTAGCTTCTACCCCCACATTTCATCATGTAGTACATATAAAAGGTTTGTCCAACCACACTCCAGAGACATACTGACAGGATGTTTAAATTGTGAGCCCCAACGGGGACAGTGTTAATGATGTATGTAAAGTGCTGTGGAGTTCATAGTGTAATATAAGTGCAAAAAATATTATTCTTAAGATGATGTCACAATACCAGGATCTGAGGATCTTCTATTTCGAGGTCAGGGGCTCTCTGATGCCATGTTGCTGTCTGCCTCGCTGTCGTCCTCATTTGACACTGCAGTGCGGTGGATAAGAGAGCATTAACTGGTTAATAACAAGAAGTATGGAGTGTACTGAGCCATAAACCTCCCCATACCATGTCCAGCAGACATTGTAGGATTACTATATGGATTCTATTATTAGGGTACGGACACACTGGCGTGAAACTTGGATGAGTGCAATGTGTGATTTCATCACATTGCACTCGGACCAATGTTAATCAATCTCTGAGAGCAGATTGTCGAGTGTCGGACGCTTTTTTCTCAGCCAGATTCAGGATGAGAAAAAAGTCGCAACATTCTGCGACAGTCTGCGATTCACGACCGAGACTCACCAATGCAAGTCTATGGGTCTGACAAAATCACATACCGCACACTGACAGCACACCGACCATCCGAGAGGCATCAGTTTTTATTTCACTGATACATTATCAGTCTGTAACTGAGAACACTTTAAAATGTTCCTGTAAATGATTCTACACTAATAGCTGCTGAGGAAAGAACAGATTGCACACGGATGTGATCTGAGAGAAATGTCGGACACTCGCACAGCAGTTGGATGCCAAATGGACCAAAAACCGATGACGCTCATCCGACTCTCCTGGATGAGAAACAAACCGATTTTAAGGCGGCGGGAGACAGTGTACCACCGTGTCCTCAGCTCCGTGCTGTGCAGTGTACCACCATGTCCTCAGCTCCGTGCTGTGCACAGACAGTGTACCACCATGTCCCCAGCTCTGTTCTGTGCACAGTGTACCACCATTTCCTCAGCTCTGTGCTGTGCACAGTGTACCACCATGTCCTCAGCTCTGTGCTGTGCACAGTGTACCACCATGTCCTCAGCTCTGTGCTGTGTACCACCATCTCCCCAGCTCTATGTCTGTGCCCAGCACGAAGCTGAGGACATGATGGTACACTGTGCACAGCACGGAGCTGAGGACATCCCAGAAGAGACAGACAGACCACAGATGGGCGGCGGGACAACACTGAGCCCACCTGGAAGAACAACAACACCCAGCACCCAACACACTGCCCAGAAATCATATAGGACAGGCAGGCAGGAGAACTACAACTCCTGGCATGCCACACCCTGCAAACTCAGGAAGGTGGCGGCAGCTGCATGGAGGCAGACACACGGTACAGCCGCCATTATCACCATACACAGCGCCAGCCACAGCCTCAGTCCTCATGCACCCCCGTCCTTCTTTCCTCTGTCCCTCCTGCTGCTCCTGTCCTCCTGCACCTCCGTCCTCCTCTCCTCTGCCCCTCCTGCTGCTCCTCTATCCTCCTGCACCCCGTCCTCCTCTCCTGTCCCTCCTGCTGCTCCTCTATCCTCCTACTCCCCCCCTTCTCTCCTCTGCCCCTCCTGCACCCCCGTCCTGCTCTCCTCTGCCCCTCCTGCACCCCCGTCCTGCTCTCCTCTGCCCCTCCTGCACCCCTGTCCTCCTCTGTCCTCCTGCACCCCCATCCTCCTCTGTCCTCCTGCACCCACATCCTCCTCTGTCCTCCTGCACCCCCATCCTCCTCTGTCCTCCTGCACCCCCATCCTCCTCTCCTGTCCCTCCTGCTGCTCCTCTATCCTCCTACTCCCCTCCTTCTCCTCTCCTCTGCCCCTCCTGCACCCCCGTCCTGCTCTCCTCTATCCTCCTGCACCCCCGTCCTCCTCTCCTCTATCCTCCTGCACCCCCGTCCTCCTCTCCTCTATCCTCAGGCACCCCCATCCTCCTCTCCTCTATCCTCCTGCACCCCCGTCCTCCTCTCCTCTATCCTCCTGCACCCCCGTCCTCCTCTCCTCTATCCTCCTGCACCCCCGTCCTCCTCTCCTCTGTCCTCCTGCACCCCCGTCCTCCTCTCCTCTGTCCTCCTGCACCCCCGTCCTCCTCTGTCCCTCCTGCACCCCTGTCCTCCTCTCCTCTGTCCCTCCTGCTTCCCTGTCCTCCTCTCCTCTGTCCCTCCTGCACCCCCATCCTCCTCTGTCCCTCCTGTACCCCCATCCTCCTCTCCCCTGTCCCTCCTGCTTCTTGGCTGTCCTCCTGCACCCCGTCCTCCTCTCCTCTATCCCTCCTGCTGCTCCTCTTGCACCCCCGTCCTCCTCTCCTTTGTCCCTCCTGCTGCTCCTCTGTCCTTCTGCACCCCAGTCCTCCTCTCCTCTGTCCCTCCTGCTGCTCCTCTTTCCTCTCCTCCTGTCCCCTTGTTTCTGGCCCCCTGCCCCTCTGTCCTCTTCTTCTCTGTCCCGTTTCTGTCCTTCTGCCCCTCTGTCCCCCTGTTTCTGTCCTCTTCTCCTAGGACCCCTGCTTCTTTCTCCTCTTCTCCTCTGTCCCTTGCACAGTTCCCTCACACTTTCCTCACCTGGTGCTGGCTGCAGACATTGGCGGGCTCCCTCTGAGCACAGTGATGCGCCAGCCGCACCATCCTCCAGTGCCTCCAGCCGGCTGCTTCCCTGAGTCTGGAGTGGGCGGCTGGGTGCAGGAGCCGCCAGAGCCGCCAGTACCGCCGGCGCCATCAGCGCAGCACTTGGGCACACGGGAGAGGAGGGAACAGAGCGGGAACTTCAAGTTTCCCCTCCGTTGTGGGCCCCTCCTTCTCCCTCGTCTCTTCCGGGTCTTCACTGAGGTGGGTGGGCGGGAAGGCAGGCGGGGCGGCAGGCGGGACGGCCCTGATGATGAAGGGAAGGGGGGGTATGGGGGCGGGGCTTGCGACCCGGCTGGCCCGGAGTCGGGAAAAAAAAAAAAGAAAAAAAAAAAGAGAACACGCTGAGACGCCGCCCCCTATGAGAATGGCTCCGCCCTAGGCACGTGCCTACGAGTGCCTAATGGGAAATACGGCCCTGTGCAGCGTCGCTCGTGAGACGTCACACGTAGCAATCTAACCGTCAACCCATGTCGAACCGGCTATTCAGGAATCGCCTGAATCAACCTTGAAGCGATGTTGGCTTTTCAGATCGCCGTGTCCACACAGCACCACCTCACCGTCAATGTGGCATACAGAATGGATTGCCTGAACAGAGACATCGCCTGTGCCATTGCTATTGCCGCGTCACACGGCAGTACGCATACGGATAGCTCAAGCTACATCGCCTGATTTCCTGACACTGTTGGGAAATCTCTGAACTCAGAAACAGAGATTAATCGCCGTTCAGTTGCCTCGTTACACGCGGCGACGCACAGGCGATGTCGCTTCAACATCGCCTAAACAGGCAGATCTCGGCGACATCGCCGGCGATATCTCCCCGTGTGACGGTACCATAATGGACACTGATCAGTGAAAAACTGCAGTGTGAAGCCAGCCATAGATTTTTCTTCTCACAGGCTTTACTTGGCAAGCAGACCCAAGAGATATTATTTCAAGTATACATATATTTAGTATGTATATTGACAGGAATAGTCAGCTCACCTATTTGAAGATAGGATGATGTAAATAGAAATATTTTAATACTGCATGTTCACGGAAACAAAAATATGAATCCTGCATCAGGTACTCAAATATATTATTATTACATAACATGTGCAACCCCCTGAAAATCCTGATCCAATCCTGCAACTAGAGGGCACAACAACTGATCTGAAACAGAAAGTCATAATATAACTAAATACCATGAACTCCAGAGACTGACTGCCAAGGCTCAGTAGGGAAATATCACCAGACAGTATGCTAGAAAATGCCAATCGTGCACTTACATTAATACCTACTCCCACCATAACTTAAAATAATAAAGTGATCTATGCCACTGCCTCAGCAATTCTGGAAGTGCTGGGCTTTACCAACAAGAAAAACAGAAGTGCGTGCCCTCCTTGGAAAAGAATACTGGAGACAAAAATCAAGGTGACTCCAAGAGAAGTCAACCAACTAACAGAAGTACAGAAGGGTGTAAAGATCAAGAGTAAAATCAAGCTGGACAAATACAAATGCCTGACTCCATCTGAAGCCCTAGAGACTGTTAAACAAAGGCTCACAGCACTTGCTGCAAGACTAGGGAGATATACCAGAGAATCTGAGGCCAAGAAGATAAATGTCCTGTTTTCCAAAGAACCACCCAAGGTGTACTCTCAACTGCAAAGTAACAGCACAGAGGCAGTAACTCCACCAATAGCTGAGACTGAACAATACTGGGGGAACATATGGGAGAAGGAAAAAACACACAACACCAGTACAAGGTGGCTGCAAGATCTGAGAATTAAACACAGTAACCACCTGGATCAGGAACCAGTGACCATTATTGAAGCAGACATCCAAGATCCTGTAAAGAACATGAAGGGCTGGACAGTACATGGTCCAGGCATCATTTACATCTACTGACTGAAGAAATTAACAGCTGTACATGAACGCGAGGCAAAACAGATTAACCAACTGCTAGAAGCAGGCCTCCACCCAGCTTGGCTAACCAAGGTGCTGATCGTGAAGGATCCCTACAAAGGAACAATTCCGTCCAACTACTTTAATTTTTTGAGATAATGACTTTTGGGTTTTCATTGGCTGTAAGCAATAATCATCAACATTAACAGAAATAAAGACTTGAAATAGATCTGTTTGTAATGACTCTATATAATATAAGCGTTTCACTTTATGTATTGAATTACTGAAAAAATTTACTTTTTGATGATGTTCTAATTCATTGAGATGCACCTGTATATGTAAGTTAGTGTCTGTATACAATTAATAAAGCAGGAATGCTGATTAAGAGAGGGCTAGATATATAGACCATAAACCATAGATGATACATATGGTACATTCAATGTTCAAGATAATTTAGGTTTACCAAAAGAGCTAATAGTTTTTGTATGTATTTGTGTCTCCAATAAAGATTTTTTGTAAATATGCTTTGGATTTGTAGTCGTGATCCCAGTACTTTGTGGCACTCTCTTTTACTTTGTGGTTCATTTACTATTTCTTGTGCTATTGTTAGCACTGCAGCCTTGCAGCGCTGAGGTCCTTGGTTCAATTCCCTCCAAGGAGAGACATCTGCAAAGAGTTTGTATGTTCTCCCCGTGTTTGTGTGGGTTTCCTCCCACATTGCAAAGACATACTGATAGGATGTTTAGATTGTGAGCCTCAATGGGGACAGCATTACTGATGTATGTAAACAGCTATGGAATTAATAGCGCTATATAAATGAATAAATATTATTATTGGTCATCCCTATTGAAGTGATGCTCTCTCTTCTACTTGCTGATCTCAACACCCTGTTTGAAATCATATTTCAATAAGGGAGGCATGGTGGCTCAGTGGTTAGCACTATAGACTTGCAGCTCTGAGGTTCTGGGTTCAATTCCTACCAAGGACAACATCTGCAAGGAGTATGTTCTCCCTTTGTTTGTGTGGGTTTCCTGTGGGCACTCTGGTTTCCTCCCACATTTCAAAGACAAACTGATAAGATGTTTAGATTGGGAGCCCCAATGGGGACAGTGTTTCAAATGTATGTAAAGTGCCATGGAATTAATAGTGGTATTTATCTACTATATAATTGTCTAAGGTGCATGTCTGAAGCCGAAATCATTTAAAGTGAAAATCCGCTGCAACACTAGACAGTATATGTATAGGGAATAGCATAATGGTTGAATGTGAATAGCAGGGCTGTCTGCACAGCTAAAAAAGACATAGGGAAAAAAAGACATGGCAGAAACTGCTGGTGAATCTAAAGAAAATGGAGAAATCTTAGCTTAAAGCAGTGGCCACTGTGTCAAGAGCCCGATAACCACGTCACGGTCTTTCTCATTATATCGGGTCCTAGCCGTGTGCCTCTCTTGTGGTGTAATGCTGTATGTGTGGGTTTGCATGTCTCTATATACAATTAAAACCAGCTGTGAGGGGTTATAATAGACATGACTACAACAAAATGGCTACCAACGATAAAAGGAGCGGTGTTAGAACCACATTGTGGTGAAATTTAGTGATGTGGCGTAACAGTGCTGTTTTTTTCTGTTTCATATGAAACATGGCTACCAGGCGGGTGAAGGGAGCTCAGTCAAAAGTCAGTAATACAAATACATAGTAAAAGACTGGCATCACCTGTCTAGGTGCAAGCAACTGACATTTAAAGTGAAAATCCGCTGCAACACTAGACAGTATATGTAGCCGAAATCATGCGCCAGACAGAGGCCGCTCATTCGTGGCCGCCTCCGGTGGCAACCAGTGAGTGCAGACTATGCAAATAGGCGGGCAAATTCAAAACCTGGCAACAGCCAATGCTTTTCTTGCGACGGTACGGCTTACCAAAAAATGTGAGCTGGGGGAGGCTGCGGGAGGGAGTGGGAGATGTCCTGCTCCCGCTCATTTAAAATGCATAGCCGCTCTCCATCAACATGGTGCTGAAACCGCACCGTGGTGATGGGCTGGGGGAGCGGCGCATATTATATGGCCCTGCACCCCCGTGATGGCACATGCCCCCCTATGTTAGATATGGCCCCCATGCTGCTGCCATAGTAAAATAATAAACTGTATACTTACCTCCTGGCTCCTCCTCCAGCGCTGATCTCCTGGTGTCTCTCCGGTCTCCCGGCTGCTGCTGTGATAGCATGCAGAGATGATATCACTCTCTGCCGATCACATGACCGCACAGAACCAGGAAGTGGAGGAGCTCTGCAGCATCATCTCTGCCCGATCACAGCAGCAGCAGTGAGACCGGGAGATCAGCACTGGAGGAAGTGAGAATAGAGCAGCATGGAGGCCATATCTAACACAGGGGGGCATGTGCCACACATAGGGGACATGTGCCATGCATAGGGGATGTGTGCCATTAATAATGGATGTGTGCCATGCATAGGGGACGTGTGCCATGCATAGGGGATGTGTGTCATGCATAATGGACGTTTGCCATACATAATGGACATGTGCCATGCATAATGGACGTGTGCCATGCATAGGGGATGTGTGCCATGCGTAATGGACGTGTGCCATGCATAGGGGACGTGTGCCATGCATAATGGATGTGTGCAATGCATAATGGATGTGTGCCATGCATAGAGGACGTGTGCCATGCATAGAGGACGTTTGCCATGCATAGGGGACGAGTGCCATGCATAGGCAGGGCCGCACTGTCCAATGGTCAATATGAGCCTTTAGGCTTAGGCAGCAAGGAGGCATGGGGAGCCACAGAGCAGAAGGGGGCGGCACCTGCACCATGCAGCCGGCTCCCTGTGTGACGTGCACCGGCTGCATAAGGTAAAATCACCAGTGGCGGCTACCGACAGCACCCCCCTCCCCGCTCCTCACCCGTGGTCGCTGACAGCAACCCCACCCGTGGCAGCTGACAGCAACCCCACTCACCCATGGCCGCCGACAGCAATTCCCCCCGCTCATCATCTGCTTGCACCAACAGCAACCACCTTCCCCCGGTCCTCACTTAGGCTCAGGCAGCAGAGAGCTTTTCTGCACCCCTGTGCATAGGGGAAATTAATCTGAAATGCGTACCGGCAAATATGTTTTTTACAAAAAAAGCACTGGCGACGCATCAGCGACACGGGATTGCCGTGACAGAGATGACAGCGCTACACTCACATAGTGGGCGGGAAAGCCGACTTCACTGTCGGCTTTCCCGTATCGCTATTTGAAATGAACAGCAATGTGAAAACGACGCACCAGCGATCCCGGCCAGGTTGTATCGTTATCGGTATCGCTGGTGCGTCGTTATGTGTGACTGGGGCTGTATACTTACAGGACCTCTGATGATGTCACAATCATGGCCGGAGCAAGATCACATGGCTGTGACATCACCAGAGGTCCTTAAGCTAAATGCACACAGCACCAGGAGCCAGGTACTGCAGACCACTTACACCCACACACCCTACACTCACCCTGCACTCACACTCACCCACCACTCACACCTACCCTGCAGTCACATCACACTCTGCCCTTCACTCACGTCACGCTCTGCCCTGCACTCACGTCCCACTCTACCCTGCACTCACATCACGCTTAGCCCTGCACTCACGTCACACTTAGCCCTGCACTCACATCACACTCACCTTGCACTCACCTCACACTTAGCCCTACATTCACCTTGCACTGACCTCACGCTTAGTCCTACACTCACCTTGCACTCACCTCACACTTAGCCCTACACTCACCTTGCACTCACGTCACACTGTCTCTAACGCAAAACCCGCGTCGCTGATTGTTCGCGGCTGGCTGGGCGTGACCAATCAGCGATGCGAGATTTCCGTTACAGCGAAACAGGCACACTCCGACTGGTCTCCCATCCCCCTTCCGCTTGGTCTCCTGCCCGCTGCTCACCCGCTCCATGCTCCCTCCTGGCCGCCACTCCATGCTCCATCTGCCCGCTTCTCACCCCACCATTCCTCTTCTTCTTTTCATGGCATAGACTCCAGAAATTCAAAGTCCACGGGGGGTGGGGGTGGAGCTACCAAAGGGGGCGTCGTAATGGCCATGAACAAGGGCACGCCCACCACATCAGGGCTATGCACTTGGACACGCCTACTATGATGCCCCCTGTTAACTCCGCCACCCGAGGCCTTGGAATTGTTGATGTCTATGCTGAAGGAAGAAGACATGCTAGGGTGAGAGGCGGCTGGACAGAAGCCTGGAGCAGGTGAGAACTGAGGAGGCCACCGCTGCACACTCGCACAAGTGCACAGCTGTACACCCGCACTGCCGTATGCCCACACAGCCGCACACCCACATATTCATTCTAGAATACCAGATGCGTTAGAATCGGGCCACCATCTAGTAAATTAATAAATATGTATAATATCAGAGCTTATAATATATATAAGCTTATCAATAGGGTCTCTAAACATGTATCTTCCCTTAACTATACTGTATCAACTGAGCAACTTATGAATGTTATGGGGACGTCACGTGTCAATGTTGCCAGCTGGCGACATTGAAGGATGGTCGCTGGTGAGCTGTCACACAGGTAGACTCACCAGCGATCAGTATCAGAGAGATCACTGGTAACCTTGTAAACAAGCGGGTAACTAAGCGCCGTGCGGCGCTTAGTTACCCACTGTTTACCATGGATATCAGCTCCCAGCGCTTGCTGAGAGGCGCTGGGAGCTGGCTTCTCGCTTGTTTCCCGGTGTCACTGTCCACCGGGCGACCATTGCCAGGTTTTAGAGCAGGTTCTAAATGCGCCCTGTCACACACATCAATATTGCTGCAATAGTAATAGTGATTGGCGTGCACACCTGTTGGATATAACTGAGGTGCTAGCGTAGGAGGTCCTTGGGTCTCAATGTCAGTGGGGTTTAAAGAACACTGCACACTCCAAAGTCCTTTCAGGGTGATGATTTGTGTTTATTTAAAGTGCATATAGACAGTTTTGCGATCAAGCTGACGTTTCGACCACGTCCCGTGGTCTTTATCAAAGTATCGCTGTGAAATACAAAATAGTGTAGTGAATATACAATATTTACAAAATTTACATACAGTTTTAGTGTTGTTTGCAGTCAACACTTTAGTGAATTACATAGATCTGTCATACAGTTTAAAGTGTATATTACAGAGGGTTTTTCCATGTATAATCCAAGAAGATAGGGTTCTAGTAGGTTTATGAGAGATCATATGTGATTGTTGGTGAAAATCTCATTTATTAATTAATAGTGCATGTTCCGTGTGGTGGTAAGGATACAATCAAGTTACCTGTCCTTATTAATATAGAGAGTCTGCACCTAGGGGAACCACTGGTCCTGTGCTGTCTAGTTAAGGATTTTTTTGTTATCCTCTGGTGGTAGTATCTGTTAATAGATCACTTATAGTAAATACAGGGTATATGTTACTATGTGGTTGCCAATAGTGAGGTATTTACCTTAATATACCATCTGTTTGTCTTAGTGAGGAGGTCTTATTCAGGTCTGTGCCTCCAAAGGTTTGTACCTTTACAGGGGTAGCCCTGTGGGTGAATTAAGTCCCTGGTAGTGGAAAAGCATATATGGTGTTAAAAATTAGTATGTCCTGTACTTAGCTTATAGTTGGTCGCATTGGTGGTTCAGTGGGCTTGCCTCCCGCTCCGGGGTCTGCCGGCGCGTCCTACGCCTTGGCTAGGAGTGTCAGTGTACCGGGAGACAGCGATCGTGCACGCGATATTGACGCGTGTGACGTCCCCATTAGGGTTGCACTGATTGTCTCACCTGAAGGCTCCTCCCCTTATAATTGCACATGTTGTACCTATGCTATGCTGCCCCTGTCAGGTTTGATGGGGTCTGACACCTGAGAACCCAGATGAAAGTTGTTACTCACTTTCATGAAAGCCAAATATAATACTTTGAAGGAACCTGTAAAGTACAGCTCCACTAAATGTGTTGCTGTCACTGTCAGGTACTGCTCAACAGCTCCCATTCTTTTGAAGCATATTGCTGCTAAGCACTATTCAGAATTAATCAATCTTCTGGGAACTCATTGACAAAGCCATCACTGACCTTCTTAGAACAGATGAGTAAACTATTCATTTATTAATATATTATATTAAGGGTGTGGTATACTCCATTGAGTGCCCTATTACTGAGCTATTCTTCCCTTGAACAAGAACATCCAATTAGTGGTAGTGCACAAATAAAAATAGACTCTGCATGGTGCTGTACAGCCGCTTGAGATGAGCTAGTATAACATTTTAATTTTCCTTGACATTTTGTTAATATGTACCACTTAATAATGTCTTTTCAAGATTTACAGGTTGCTGATGTAGTTCTGTAGTTATGTAGTTCTCCATAGTAGACTCTGTCAGCTAGAAAGGAAAAATTAGACTGCTCCACCTAGGAAAAACAAGTCTACCAATAGATACTAAAGTGAGTCACTGATCACAGGGCACATTGAGGAGTGGTGAGAATAAACAGTAATAGGACGGATAGGAAAGGTATTAATGCTTATATAACATCTTAAAGCATTATTAATTCAGAAGCATAGGAAGTAATATTTAATCTTTGACATAATCAGAATATTCATGCTACAGGTTATAATACAAAGCCATTGGCCCTACTTCATCAAAGCTTTTATACCAGAGAAATGGCAGAAGATGCTTAGAAAAGTCATAATGTTTTTGCATAAAAGAGTTGCCCTATAACTTTGTGACTTTGTGATTTTCATACCAGTTTGAAGCAACCCCACCAAAATAAGCAGAGCTTAAGAGAAGTCGAGAAGTGGTGTTTCTTACGCCTTCATTCTGTTATGGCACATGCCACTGAAAGAGGAGCCAAATGTATTAAGTGCTATCTGCCTCCTAATGGATTTGGCGTATTGTACTCCAGCAAGCGCATCACTAAGACTGTATATATACACAGGCATACAAACTGGAGAAAATACGTATCTGATATACTGCTGATTTTGCAGGTTTTCCAACCTACATAAAATGGAGAGGTCTGTCATTTTCATTGTAGGTACACTTCAACTGTGAAAGACAGCATCTAAGAAAAAAATCCAGAAAATCACATTGTATGATTGTTACATAATAAACTTGCATTGTATTGCATGAAATAACTTTTTGATATAATAGAAAAACAGAATTATACAACATTGGTATTGTAATTGTATTGACTTGGAAAATCCTGGTGTCAGATTATTGTTATGCTGTATTGAATGCCATAAAAAGACAAACTCAAAAGCAATGACCAAATTGTGTTTTTTTCCCTGTTTCATTTTTTTCCCATTTTCCTGTACAATATTTAAATTGTGTCATTGAAAACTACAAGTAGTGCTGCAGACCTCCCCGCCCTAATACACGTAGTTATGACTTTTAGAAGCAGGGAAGAGAAAAAAAAAAGTGCAAATGAATCCTCTAAGTAGCCTTGAACTTTCAATCATAGAGGTTCGGCCAGTTTAAGTCAAGGCTTATTACTTAGTGGGCCATGCCTGTAACCATGGCCCAGCACTAAGTTACAGTCGGCTCTTCAGTCCATCTGTGCAGAGTCAGCTGTCAGGCTGGTTTCACACGATCGTTTTTTGCAAACCGTGGGGATGCCCAGATTCCGCCGCAATGATGCAACTGGATGCACATGCACCAGTATTATCACTGATCTGAGCTCACAGATCAGTGATAATACCGATGCAGCAGCAGACAGTTGCTTCCAGTTACATACCTTTTTTCCTGGATCGAGTTCTAAATGACACGCCCCATAAGGGGCATGTCATCTAGATGTGCATTTAGACCTGCAAGACACTTGAGGACCTGCGGTGACGCAGTTCCGGCAGTCCCCAGTCACATGTTTCCACCCGGAGACAGCGAAGAAGCGGTGACAGTGGGACCAATGATCCAGGGGCTCCGGTCCAGCGGCGGGTATGCTCTCCCCACCAACACATACACTGGGGTTTTGCAGAGGTGCACAACCTTAAAAGGTGAGTGTACCCCACATCCTCCTCATTTAGATTAAGTCTAACATTAGGTGCATTACACATTGCGCCCCCTCTCTTTTCTTGTGTTTACATGTGCATATTTGGGATGCGCAGACAAAAAACCGAATCCGGCATCCGGACCAGTGGAATCCAGCGTCATCAGATCTGGGTTACATAGATCGTCACGGTTTTTGACACGGAGAACAAAAATGCAGCATGTTGCAAAAAAAAAAACAACCAAAAACAAACATTTTGCATTTTTGGTCTCAGGAAAAAAACTGTGATCATCCAGATCAGGGGAAAAGTAAAACACTGGATGCACCTGCAAGTGCCTGCAGACCCATTGAAAGTCAATTGGGTTGAATATGGATGCAGGTGCATCCCGTTTATGCTGGAAGCAAACGGATGCCAAAAAACAACTGTGTAAAACCTTAGTCAGTGAGGGGGGTATGGTTATAGTTGGCATTCACTGTGTGTTTTTGATGACTGAAGCAAAGCTTGTATGACTGAAAGTCGAAGAAGCCTGCAAGAATAAAGTTAATTTCCTCTCCTTAGCCAGGCTCTCAGTGTGACTGCCATACAGCTTTAGCTATTAACCTGCAGATTAACCCCATATCTACAGGTTAATAGCTTTCGGGAACATTACAGGTTGCCTTTAAGGGTGCCTTCACACTTCGGTCAGGTCCGGTCCGGGGCTGTCAGGGGTCATAGTATCCTATGGGGCCGGTAGGCGCCGGATGGCAACTATCTGCCAACCAGCTTCCATCTCGCCAGAAGAATCCAGAAGTGGCTTGCAACGTTTTTGTGTCCGGGAGGAACAAACTTCCCATAATTGGTATCTCCCAGATTCCACCAGATTCCCCCGGATCCTCCCGGATTCCCCCGGATCCTTCCGGGCAATCCGGCGCTCCCTTAACATGGGGGCCTATGGGGCCACATTGCCCCGATTCAGGAATCGGACACCTGCGGCTGCACGCCGCTGTTATATTTCAGGACCGCAGCTTGCTCCCTGTGAGCCGCGGTCCTGAATCAGCAGCGGCAGCTGCGTCAGGCAGCGCACCGGACCGGAGGGCATATTAGCCCTCCAGTTCTGTGTGCTGATCCGGTCCGGGGCTGTCAGGTTCACCCCTGACAGTCCCGGACTGGACCTGACCGCAGTGTGAAGCTGCCCTAAGATACACATATAGACTCATTTCAATGCCTGAGAGAAACATAGCTGAATTAATGAGCTAATTGAACAGTACAGCTAGCTCACTGGTGAATCATGCAGATGGTTTGTACAGCTGCCATAAGGTAGAGCTGAAAGTGCATGTGATGTCATGAAACTGTGCACTCCTGCCTGTATGTGTGTTCTGGGTAATGTAGATCAGGTTTCCACTCTCCTGAGCTGAACAATGACACTGGATCATTTCTAGTAAAACATGTTTAAAGTTTCACTAGACTAATCACCTGCTGACTTTTTCTAAGAACTAAACACCAAGACATTGCAAACAGAAATCCTCGGAAAAGAAAAAAATGTCACATATGTGCTAAACATATATCAAAATGTTAATTAAGCAAAGAAAAAAAATATGCATATGAATGAAATTTCCAAAATATCATACGTTTTGCCAGTACCATAAAAAACAGATTTTAATTTGGATTAAGAAAAAAAAAACCTACTCTTTTGCGAGTAGCTGGTTTCACACCAATCCATTATTACTTATTCTTGATATAGTTCAATAACATAAACCTAGAAAACTCCTTTGGGCTTGTTCACACAACACTTTTGATGCATTTTTCCCTTGCAAAATAAATGGTTGCATTTCTTTACTGGCATTTTATTTTTGTTTTTTTTAACTACCGTATATACTCGTGTATAAGCCGAGTTTTTCAGCCCAAAATTTGGGCTGAAAAGTCTCCCCCTCGGCTTATACACGAGTCAATACGGGGGGGGGGGCTGTGTCCGGGGCTGTGGAGGCTGGAGGAGGCGGGGGGAGGCTGCTGTATGAGCGGCCCCGTCACGTGGGGCCGCTCATTAAATATGCACTGCTTCCCCCTGTCAATCAGCGGCAGGGGGAACCAGTGCATATAGCCCCCAAATGCTGGCACTCGCCCCCCCTTGTAAGGGCCCCCCCCCCGATGGTTATATTACCATTCCGGACTTCTGATCCGCGCCGCTCCTCGGTGCTTCATCCTCGCTGCTTCATCCTCGCTGCTCCGTCCGTCTTCTACATCCGGATCTCCGGCCGTCGCAGGCATATGACGTCATCGCGCGGCCGGGGATCCCGGATGTAGAAGACGGACGGAGCAGAGAGGATGAAGCAGCGAGGATGAAGCACCGAGGAGCGGCGCGGATCAGAAGTCCGGAATGGTAAGAGAAGCGGGGGGGCCCTTGCAAGGGGGGCGAGTGCCAGCATTTGGGGGCTGCTGGGGACCCCCAGGGGGCTGCTGGGGACCCCCTGGGGGCCGCTGTGTACTCCCAGGGGGCCGCTGGGGACCCCCAGGGGGCTGCTGTGTACCCCCTGGGGGCTGCTGTGTACCCCCTGGGGGCTGCTGGGGACCCCCAGGGGGCTGCTGTGTACCCCCTGGGGGCTGCTGGGGACCCCCAGGGGGCTGCTGTGTACCCCCTGGGGGCTGCTGTGTACCCCCTGGGGGCTGCTGGGGACCCCCAGGGGGCTGCTGTGTACCCCCTGGGGGCTGCTGTGTACCCCCAGGGGGCTGCTGGGTACCTCCTGGGGGCTGCTATATGTACCCCTGGGGGCCTGCTGTATACCACTGGGGCTGCTGTGTACTACCACTGGGGCTGCTGTGTACTACCACTGGGGCTGCTGTATACTACCACTGGGGCTGCTGTATACTACCACTGGGGCTGCTGTATACTACCACTGGGGCTGCTGTTTACTACCACTGGGGCTGCTGTATACTACCACTGGGGCTGCTGTATACTACCACTGGGGCTGCTGTATACTACCAATGGGGCTGCTGTATACTACCACTGGGGCTGCTGTATACTACCACTGGGGCTGCTGTTTACTACCACTGGGGCTGCTGTATACTACCACTGGGGCTGCTGTATACTACCACTGGGGCTGCTGTATACTACCACTGGGGCTGCTGTATACTACCACTGGGGCTGCTGTATACTACCACTGGGGCTGCTATATACTACCACTGGGGAGGCCTGTATACCACTGGGGTGGGCCTGTATATACCACTGGGGAGGCTGCTGTATACTACCACTGGGCTGCTATATACTACCACTGGGGAGGCCTGTATACCACTGGGGGGGATCTGTATACCACACTGCTGGGGGCTGTGTACCTGTGCTGGGGTCCACCCTCGGCTTATGCACGAGTCAATAGGTTTTTCCAGATTTTTGGGGCAAAAGTAGGGGGGTCGGCTTATACACGGGTCGGCTTATACACGAGTATATACGGTAGTTTAAATTAACCCTGATGTTCTGTTCGGGTCTACTATACACTTGTAATGTTACGGTCATTTTTGACCAAGCCTATTAAAGTCTTGATTTTTAGCTACTTTAAGTGTTTTAATTGAATACCTGTTGTATTATTATACTGTATGTGAACATGGATGTTCATAAACAAATGAAAAATTAAATCAAAAACTTCAAATTCCGTAATTTTTGGCCAAACAGAACAGCAGGGTTTAAAAAAAGAGAATTAATTCACATGTAGTCTAGTTTGCCAAAAATTAATTTTTGAAAACAAATTTCCTAATTTTATACAAACTGTGCAAGAAAGAACCACTAGTGCAAAATTATAAAATACCACCAGTATTATTATGCAAACTGAAAACTGTGCCAACATGGTTTGAGACTAATTGTACATTCATACTTTACTCAGTGTGTGCCTATATGAGGGTAGATAAACACTTGCACCTTCATAGTACATTATCTGTGAAACTTACTATTACAGTAAGAATGTCTGAGGACAGATTTGAAATTGCAGCTCAATAATGCCACCTACAGATGTCATTGTATTACTGTATTTGTTAAACTGTAGGTAGATTAGAAAATAATTCAATACTCATAGCTAGCGATGATTGGGTTTGTCAGGTTCGAGACCTGGACTTGACCCTGAATTCCATTTAAGTCAATGGGGACAAAAACGTTTGTACTTTAAAATGGCTGCAAAATGGTTATAGTAATTGCTAGGGGGCTGCAAATGGAATCAAAATGGGGGCAATATCCCTGCAAACATGTAGATATGGAACAAAAAAGAAAGCACAATGTGGGCTTCCACCTATTTTTGATACTCAATGCTGGTTGCACAGACAGCTATGGTTGCAACTCCTACCTATCTGCTTTGCCTTGGCTGGTTATCAAAAATAGAGGGGATCCCACAACATTTTTTAAAAATATTGAAATAAATAATTTAAGAAATGCTGAGGGCTACTGGGCCAGTAGTATCTAGTTGAGAAGGGCTATAGTTATTTGGCTCCTTCCCAGCCTAAATATACTAGCCCAAAGCCACACCAGCAGTGGTGCATTGCATTAGGTATGTCAATTCTGACACTTTACCTGGCTCTTACCGATTTCCCTGGTGCCTTTGCAGTTGGGGAAATAGTCTTTGGGTTGATGTCAGCTGTGAATTGACAGCTGGCAGCAAGCCTTGGTGTCAGTAGTGATGAGGGGTCTATCAGACACCGCTATTACTAACCCTGCAAGTATAGAGTTAAAAAATACACAGACACAGTGGAATAAAATAGTTTATTTGAAAAAAGACTTCCTCACATGCCCTCGTTCACCAATTTATTACTTCAAAATAAATCCTGGAAGTTCAGATGTAATCAAAAGAGTAATGTCACATGATGCCCATAGATTCCTATGAAGCTTTATACTGAGAATTTTCTCAGAATGAGGCTCCAGAGGTCACTACCGTTCAGTGGAAGGCCCAGAATTTCTCAAATACTGCTGACTGGAAGTGATCTCTGGAAACTTGTTCTGAGAAAGGTCTCAGAAGCCCATCAATTCCTACAAAGCTTCATTCTGAGACTTTTCAGAATGAAGCTCCATAGGAATCTATGCGCGTCTGAGAACTCAGAACAAGGCTCCAGAGGTCACTAATGGTCAGCGGCAGGCAGGAATTTCTCATGCTCGTGAATAATTCCGTACTACCCGGGAATGATATCTGGAGCCTCATTCTGAGAAAGTCCTCAGACGGCCATCGGCCTATGGAGCTTTATTCTGAGAATATGCCCTCCAAACACACATTTAGAACTTCAGTTACTTTTTTTAAGTGAAGAATCAAAGCTTTCTGTACTATATAAAAATACTTAAAGCACCACTCCAGTTTTTTTTTTTATTGCACTGCTGGAGTGATGCTTTAAATCTAGGGCCCTTATCCCATTTGATAATCAGCTTCCGGCAGCGTCACCTTTTTCCAATGGCTGCATGGTTGGTCTGCGGGGATTTGAGACCATCCTGCAGCTCCAGTGTTTCAAAGAAAATGGTAGAGACCACAAATCAATACATCTCTATGAGAGCAGGGGTGTCTGAAAACCCCAGCGGCGATGCAGGACAATGGGAGCCTATAGCTCCCAGCGCCTGACAGGTCGCCGGCGGCCGGTTATATGGGGCGATGTGTGCACATCGCCCTAGATCGGTCGCCTGGTTTCAGAGCCTGGTCGCGTCATGAAAGGGGCGTGGCTAAATCGCGTCATGCCGGAGCCCTGCCCCCTTTCATGACGCGGCCAGGCTCTTAGAAGCAGAGAGGGGCGTGCATAATTACAAGGCAGCAGCAGACAGGCCCCGCCTATTTGCGGCTTGCACAGAAACAGAGAACTCACACAGGACAAAGTAATATAACTTTTTCTCTTACTTTACAAAAGCGATTTTTTTCTGCAAGAGGGATGGCTAGAAATGATAAGAGGGGTGCAGGGACAGGTTTAAAGATAAGGGGGGGGGTCAGTTTCTGGGTTTAGGATCACTTTAAGAGTCAGTTTGAAAACACCCGATGGTATATATTAGAAAGGATCCGGGCAATACTCCAATACCATAAAAATAAGTATCATTGCTTGCAGAGAGCACGGATAGGCGGATAGGGGGATTTGGGGGGAGGGGACTTCAAGTAAGTTATGGTTCAAACTATCACAAAGTTTTCCTTTTTGCAAAGAAATTTCTATACGTTTATATATGAATATGAAGCATAAGACCTTCATTTTGGAAATGTCATTTAACACTGTATGTTACTAAAAATCAATAAAATATGTTTAAAAAAAAAAAATGCAGCCAGCAAAAATGCAGTCATCAGAGGAGGTTGTTATTGTGTAGTTTGGTGCCGAAACATGCAGAAAACAATAAACATAATATTTATGCAATGTGTGAACAAAGCTTTACCCAAAAAAGCAACATGTTATATAGTGAAGCTTATATAAAAATGAGAACGTTCTGGCTGTTACAAATATAAATGAATGAATGAATGAATACAAAATAAATCCACTGGTCCCAACTAGAGATGAGAATCACGCACAGATGGCACCTGCCTTGGAGTATCAAAAGCCTCGATGGGGATGCCAAAAGGTCAGAGATGCATGGGCCACCTGTCTAGCGAATGGGTACTAGTAGCCTGCATGATGCATCGGAGTCCTTCAAATAATCTGCTCATCTCTAGTTCCACCAGTATCCTACAGTCTCGCATGTTTGCTGAATGTCTCTCATTGCCACTTGCCCTCTGACAACCCCTTCTGCATGGGTAGAAAGAAATGGCAAATGGGTGTGAATTGAGATATGGTAAAATTTGAAGCGGCACACTCCTAATTCATCTCTCCTTCTGTTCTTCCAAAATTAGGAATGGATGTGTGAAACAGCAAAACAAACCAGAAAGTGACACATTCTTGTGATCATGGTCTCAGATCCTATATACTGTAATGGTGCTCTCAGATTACATAGGAAAAACCTGGTGTCAGATTCTCTTTAGGGGAATATAAGGCTATGTTCAGATACATTGATTTTACTTTTGCCAAAACACAGCAAAACCTTAGGCTGGTTGCACACCACGGTTTTGGGCTGTCAGGGTTGATCCTGTTTTTGCAGGATCCACCGGACAGAACCTGAGAGGACAAGATGTGCAGAAAGTGCGGCCAAATATCGTCCAGGATTTGTTTTCTGCTGCTGTCCATGGTCCTGAAGTCTGGCTGTGTCTGCTCTGCCAGTGTCCAAGGTGCTGAATTCACAGTCTGTGCATGAAATAACTACTGTCCATGCTGCTGAAATTTGGATGGCTGGATTTCTGAGCATGCGCTGTGCAAAAAATCGGATCCGGGAAATTATCTGATTTTTTCACTGATCCGGTGCCCATAGACTCTCATAGACTCCCAGGCCCAAACAGCGCTGGTGCCTTCACCGGAATCTACAGGTGGCGTCACGGCTGACAATCCCTATCCCTGTAAATACTCCCTTTTCATTGTCACCCAAGGGCACAGGCTTGGGCACGCACCACCCGTGACATTCCCCGCAACTGACCGCCCGAGACCTGAGTACCCCATTCCCCTGTGGCCCCAGACAGATACACTTTGTTTTTGAATGTAGATTTGTCACAAATCTGCAAGCCTATTCTTATGTGAGCAAAGTCAATGAGAATTCTGAGGTGTTGTTTACATGTTGCTCATATTTCACTTGCAGATTTGGTGCAGAAATAAATATTCAACATGTCAATTTTTGCTGCATTTTTGCAGTATATTTCCATCCCAAATACATGAAAAATAAGTAAAAAATGCATCACATTTTTGGTGCGTTTTTCTGGTAGGAGATTTGGTGCAGAAATTTCTGTAACCGGATTTTCAGTGTGCGCACACAACCTTACCATCTGCATTGTGTAGGGATCTGCACCTCTTTATTTTCATAATTGGTGTATAGGGGAATAGATCTCTCTGTGAAAAGCATACTTTTGTATACACATTATGTGCAATAGTGAAAAGCTAAATTACTACTTTGTTACTGAACCTAGCAATAAATGTTATTAAATGGAATTGCAACATGCAAGAAATTTTTATACAAACAAAATTTTATCTCGGTAACCTCCAACTATTGTGCTTTTGCCTTGAATGTCAATGAAGTAAAAGAACATTGGGAGTCCTCAATGATTATAACTTATCAGTTCGTTGTGACCTATGTTAACTAAAGGAAGGTCATTACTGCTCAGTTCTACCAAACATTCCATTGTGATATGCAGTAAAAACTAAATGAGTCTAGTTTTTCCTCTTTCTCTTGTAGTCTTACAACAAAGATGACCTTTAAAGGATCATTGACATAAAGTGAAAAATAACTCAATTGCTTAGAAAGTTCCAATTTTTATTTTCAGAAGTTTTTGAAAAAATGTGTAAGGCTGCCATCACACTTGCGGACCCCTCCGCAGTGTCCTGCGGAGGGGATCCGCAGGCTGAGCGCAGGCACCGCAAGTCCCTATGTTTAACATGGGGACACAGGTGCCTGCGCTCTGATGTAGATTGGCATGCGCACCCGGTGCCCACCTATTCACTGTAATGTATGATTTGTACGCAGGCGGATGCGTGCGTACAAATCGCACACTCTCGTCCGCACCCTGAACGTGACATGTCGCGTTCAGGGTTGCAGGAAAATGAATTAGCGGTCTTGTGGAAGCGCTACTAAAGCTCAGGCACCGGGATGATGAGGTTTATGAACAGCAATCTTTATTTTCCCCTCACAGCTCCACAACATGTTTCAACTGCTCAAGGCAGTCTTCCTCAGGTAGTGACGGACAGCTGAGGACCAGCGAGGTCAAAGGAGCGGAGCGTGCACATTGCCTGGGGTCCCCCATATATCAGAGGCCATTACACCGGGTTGTGCAGGTCGTACACAACCCAAACAGGTGAGTGGCCACCTGTAATAACGCCATATTAACTGAGCTATAGTGATCCTACACATGCGCCCCTTCTCTCCCTTTTTTTCTTACGCGTTCAGGGTTGCGGACGAGAATGTATTATTTGTGCGCATGCATCCGCCTGCGTACATACCATACATTGCAGTATACACCAGGTGTGCACGCCAATCTGCATCAGAGCGCAGGCACCTGCTTCCCCATGTTAAACATAGGGACTTGCGGAGCCTGCGCTCAGCTTGCGCTTCCCCGCCGCAATATGCAGCGGCGGGGAACACAAATGTGAAGCCGTCCTAACACTCGATCTTTGTATGGCCATGGTGGAGCGATGGTACACTTGGCCAGAGTTACAGAACATCAACTCAATTAATGAGAATCTCATTTCATTTCATTTCATTACCATGCCCAATTTTATGCCACAAGGCCAGTTTCTACATTAGCTCCCTTCATCTGCGCCCCTGTGTTGGAAGCTCCTGCCCTCCACAGACCCAGTATAGTGCCCATTTTTCCAATGAGGACTTTAGCCAAATGCCAGTCCTCTAAGGGCCCTTTCACATCAGTGTTTTTTTCAAATCGCGGCAGATGTGGTGAAAAAACTGCATCTGCCGCGATTACCGCATACCGGCTGCACTTGCGGCACGGTTGCGGCACGGTTGCGGTAAACCCATACAAGGTATAGGCGGACTTGCGGCAGGTGCGGCAAGTGCAGCTTTGGCACTTGCGGCAGGTGCGGCCGCGAAAAAAAATGCTGTCAGCCGCGGTTTTTTTCGTGGCCGCACCTGTCGCAAGTGCCAAAACCACACTTGCCGCACCTGCCACAAGTCCGCCTATACATTGTATGGCGTTTACCGCAACCGCGCCGCAAGTGCAGCCGATATGCGGTAATCGCGGCAGATGCGTTTTTTTCACCGCATCTGCCGCGATTTGAAAAAAACGCTGATGTGAAAGGGCCCTAACCTAGGAAAGCCTAGCTTTTCGGGCGCTCCTTAGCTCACCAGTGAAGGTACCCACATGGATCCAAGTAATCTCTCATCATGCTCTGACAATTCAATAATAAAGTTGGTTTGCACTGCATCAATCTAGTGACTAGTTCCCTTTAACGTGTTGACTGGGAGCTGCCACAAAAAAAATTGTATGTAATTTGGCATGGTTATCTGAACTAGTTGTTAGTGATGAGCAAGTGTAATCGTTACTATTCGCTACTTGCACAGATAGTACGGTATTTAGGATACTTGTTACTCGGCGAGTATCTCTGGTGCTCGTGAGTGATATGTCGATTGTTATCGATCTGACACAAATTGACAGCTCCCTTCAGTACACAAAATGAGCTGGCACCTCAGTGAGAGCCTCTTGAATGTTAGGGTCTCTCTGGGGGGCACTGCAAGGTGTTTTAGGCATTGAAATGGTAAAAAAGTCCACCCTCCCGCCCTGTCTCGGAAAGACTTGTTTTATAGCCATTTTATAGTCATTTATTTTTTAAAATTATTTTAACGAAATTTTTTTTAAAAAAAGGCTCAACTATATTGAAGTTTCGTTGCCTTTTTGGGCCAGGAGATTCAGATGAACACATTGAACGCAATGCACCAAAAATGCATGAAAACTGCATTGTGGTTTAGGTGCTTGTTTGGGCCAGGAGATGCACATGAACACAATGCATGCAGTTTTGTTCCAAAATTGCATCAGAAGAGCAAGAAATATGTGGCAAAAACAGCTTTGTTTGGTGCGCCAATTCGCAGTGAATATCCAGGAAGTACAAGCGGGTGGACACCAATAAATATAATGCCGTATAATAACTATCTTCTTTGTTTTACAGCCTCCTAGCCCCCATCCCATAACTTTACAGTCCGAGTTTGGCATTCGGACTCAAGTTCAAACCACTTTCAATCCTGAACCCAAACTTTAAAAAAAGTCTGGGCAAGTTCATTGAGCCCGAACATTGGCGGGTTTAACCATCACTAGTTAACACTGTTTGATCAAAAAGTGTAAATTCCATCCCATTGTGACAAGGTGTACCCATCAGGATGGTCCTACTGTGGTATTAAAACCTTACCTTGTGTCAGTGACATCAATGTGAATAGGGGCAGAGAATCAAAGTGCTCCAACTACAGCACCTGTCAATGGGAAGCCACCTTGCCCTCATTTGGACAAAGTACACAAAAATTCCAGAAAAAAAGCAAAAAAAACAAAAAAGAGGCAGAGAATAAGATGGTATGCTAGCAATAGGAGCACATCCACACCATGGCCATTTCACAGACAAAACCCAGGAGAAAAACACAAAATAAGCATAAAAGAGAAAGAAACTAGAATCTTGATTAAAAGATCTCCGTTAAAACATACAGGCTGTTACAAGTGTGGTGATAGGAGATGTAACTTATGTGGCCATATCGATAGGACTGACAGTTTTGTTAACATTGTTACGAATTGACAGTTCAAGATAAAGGCATATATAAACTGTAATACCACTCACATTGTATACTTATTCACTTGTACTCCATGTAATAAACACTATGTGGGCTGTACTAGTAGAACTTTGAAAAAACGAATCAGCGAACATGTAACCGCTTGCGCTTCCAATCCTAATACTCTGGCCAGCCGTAGAAATTTGTCTGGTTTGTCCCAACACTTCCTGGAGGTACACAGGGGCAATGTGGCACACTGATTGTGAAGGGTATCGAACATGTACCAAGACCGATAAGGGGCGGAGACTGGGAGTTTTGATTTGCTGCAAAGCTTAGTGGATCCTGGCGCTCAACACCCAACACCCAGAAGGGTTAAATTATCGTACCGATATATATCACATTTCTATTAACTTATGCCCCTTGTGTGTTCCAGGTAAAGATATACGGCGGGCTATAACATTTGGGGCTTCTGATCAGCCCCGGACCGGATCAGCACACAGAACTGGAGTGCTAATTTGCGCTCCTGTCCGGTGTGCCGCCGCACGCAGCTGCCGCCGCTGATAGGTCAGGACGGCGGCTTGCGGGGAGCTAGCCGCGGTCCTGAACTGTCAGGAGTGGCCGGCGCTGAGCTTCAGCACCATGGAGCTGTCCCCTCTGACGGGCTAATTTGCCCTCGGGTCTGGTGTGCAGCCGGCACAGCTGCCGCTGCTGATGACTCAGGACCTGAGCTGTGCTGATCCGGTCTGCGGCTGTCTGCCTCAAGCGGACAGCCACGGATCGGATCCCAGCCGTAGTGTGAATGTGGCGCCCCGCAACGAGTGCGTCACAGGAGGGTATTGCAGCCATAAATGCAGCAGCAATATTCTCTGACCCAGCAGTGAAATTGTTAACTCAGAGATCCATACCCTGCATGCATCACCTAGTATAGAGGGCCAATCAGGTCCTGGTGGGCGGAGTGCAAGGGTAGTGTGTAGTAGAAGTTTAGTCCAGCTTAGAGAGTTGGTCTCGGGTCTGGAGAAGTAACAGCAACCTAGAAGACCTCTGCAGATTCCCAGCTCTGCAACCTAGGAGAGGAGGTTGCACAGTCCCGTGCGACCCCCTGGCCACCCTCGCTGGTCGTCTCCCTACCAACTACGGGCATCATCATGCGGGTCCAAAACCATCCCGTGCCCATCTACAGCCGGTTTGCTGGTACCGAAGCTAGCAGCAGTTCAGCTCTGCTATGCGAACCAGAGGAGTGGAGGGACCGCTCTACAGGAGCACCCCACCATCGCCAAATCCCGTCGTCTAACCAGCGGTGTACCCACCAAGGGACCCAAGGCTCCCCAAAGCATCCGGAACGTATACCCCGGATAGGGCATTCAAGCAGCCTCCCAGTACCCGATCTGGTATTCCTGTGCGACCACGGCAACTTACTTAGATAGAATGGAGGAACACCGCGGATCTCTGAGAGACACCTATCACTGCTGAGTCCACCCGGTCTGCTACCCACAAACTGTATACCATGTACTGCTTGCTGGTTACAGTAAAGACCCGTTACAGAGACTTACAGTGTCCGTGCTTTCTTATGAACTGTCCGTCCGCACCATAAGGTAACCGCAGCTGCCACACAACATCTTAAGTATCTCCAGCCTCCGGGGATCATCGCTTAGCCCGTGGGGAGCGTTCCATCTTGCTGCATTCCATCCCCCGGAGGTCCCGCAGCGTCGGTACAGTTACCGAAACACTGGCGTCACGAAACAATTAACCCCTTAATCTGTTCCAACAAGACGTCTTCAACTTTTTGATCTGCACTCAACCAGGCCCCACTACCGGCAGGCGCGGTCCACTTGTGACAAGGAGGAAGAAGCTACTGCCTGTCTAAATCGGAGTCCCGGCCACGGTGAGTCATGAAGCCGGCCTTATACTCGGTGTGAATGCAAGTGTAACATTTGCACATATTCACACTATGCGTAAAAATTGGAACTATCCGTTATTTGTGGGAATTGTTTGAAAATATATGTGAATTTGTGTTCTCATTCTATAAGTCTCCAACATCAGAATAGCTAGGATATTGTGGCTCTCCACGGGTGGAGCGGGTCCCCAGGGCAGTATAGTGTGTGGTCTTGGAAGGTTGTTAGGGTGCATTACGGAGGTTGCAAAGTAACAGACAGACTCATGGTTGTTGGTTCCTCAGGTCCTTTACTGGTGGTACTGGTGCCAGGACAGGTGATATTACTGGGAGTCCGTGCAACCTGGGAGCAACTTGGGGTTCTCCTCACCTGACAAATTCTAAGGCCTTCCTGCTGCTCTATTTCTGCAGGTCCCTGCTGCTGCTTAAGCTGAGCTGTGGCCCTCTCTTGCTCTCCTGCGTGGTGCCCGTATGTCAGGCAGCTTCAGCCCTTCTCCAACCCCACTTCTTTAACAGCTGCTCCTGGGACCTCACGCTGCTTTGTCTGCGGGCACTTTGGTGTGGCTGAGGGACTTGGAATCCCCCACCCTCCGATATTGGCTGCCAGGACGTTAGGCCCTGCACAGCCTCGGACTCCGTGGTCCAGTTCTTGCCATTTTCTACACTGGAGTGAGCTTGACACCGCTCCACTCCCCAGGCTCTCCTCGACTTCCTCAGACCCTTGCCTACAGGTCCCTCAAGCTAGGTTTTAGCTTTCCTGGGACGAGTTTAGCACTGCTCCAGTCCACAGGATGTCTTCCTCAGTCCTCCTAGGAACTGAACTAACTCCGCTCCAGATCAGAATTTATAGGGGAGCTATCCTGAACCCGGGTTTTAGAGCTCCCCCTTCAGGCCTGGAGGCAGAAAGGTGTTGTGTGCTTTGGTTTGCCTGGTGTGGAAACCCTCTGTTGCTCTCAGGTATCACAGTACCCCACCAAGGGAGGCAACAACATTGTGGCATCTGGAATCTGGGGTGCCACAGTTCTGCTACAGCTCAGGGCTGCATATGACTCAGTGTTATATATGCAAATTGACACTTCAGTGAGAAATTCTAATGCCACCCAATAAGAGTAGCAATTCTTGTAGTCATAATCGACTCTTTAACAAACCTTTTAATGTGACTTAGGATTTGTGCCAGATCAGAACCCCAAACTGCAGACACTGCTTTTTGGGATGACTGTCCCTCATCAGCGCAGTGTGTGGGAATTCTGACCTGGCTGTATGAGAGGCTGAGATGAGGCCTGGAGAACTGGCTATTCTCCTCATGGAGAGGAATCTGCCTGCCGACATAAGGAGACAGAAAGCTGATAAGGAGACTTTTAGTCGCAATGCTCCTCTGGGAAATATGGAAATTGTTACTTCAGTAAGGAAGTGAAAAACTCTAAAGGTACCTTTACACGCCGCAACTATCACCAGCGATTTGAGGCAACTGAATGTGCGCGTGCACATTTTTGATGGTTGCCTCCGAACGCTGATGCCACATGTACACGCCGCAATTGCGCCCTCAACCTAAGGGAACATGGTTCCCAGGAAGTTAAAACAGATCCTGCGGGAAACATCCGGTTGAATCCCGTCGCCGCTTCACATGCCGCAACCACTAAGGTAATGTGGGCGTACATCTTCAGCGACGCAAGAACATAGGCATGACAGAGTTGTGTATTCCGCGCCCCAAACACGCTGATTAGACAAGGCATTAGCGTCATGATTGTCCAGCCTGCGCAGGAAGGCTGGCTAATACATGACGTCATTGCAATTATGTAGTGTGAATGCACAGCTCTTTAAATATGGCGCCCTGTGAAGGGACAGCCAAAGGAAACACAGTAGCCCCCACCAATCATCGCTGATGGGGCACGGTATCCAGCACGCTGTGGCACGCCTCTAGGAAATCACTAGGTGACGCAGATTTCATCCCTATCACCCGTTCACACGCCAAAACCAGGGCAATTCACCTTCTGAGTTGCCTCTGGTTTTAGAACAATGCTCTTAAACCGCAATCGGGAGCAACTTCAAAATCACCAGCGGGTTCCCAAATTACACACCGCAACTTCGTAGCAATTTCAAGGCAACCGTGACAAAAATCCCGATTGCTTCTCAGTTGCTACACCACAGTTGCGGCGTGTAAAGGTACCTTAATGCCACCCAATAAGGATAGCAATCCTTGTAGTCATAATTGACTCTTTAACAAGACTTTTCGGGATGACTGCCCCTCATCAGTGCAGTGTGTGGGAGTTCTGATCTGGCTGTATAAGATGTTCTGCAGCAGCTCCAGGCAGTATATCACTGACAGCGTTATATAAGAGGTTTGTAAGTTCTGCAGCAGCTAGCTGCGAGCAATATATGAGTGAGTTTTATCCAAGATGATCTGCAGCAGCTCTAGCCTGTATATGGCTGACAGCGTTATATAAGAGGTTAGGCTGCAGCCCCAGCATGTATATGACTGACAGCCTTATGTGGCAGTTTCTGCAGCAGCTGTGGCCTGTAATGACTGACAGCATTATCTAAGAGGTTTGGCAGCAGCTTCAGCATATCTATGACTGACAGTGTTATTGTACAGTATTTAGTGCAGCTGTGGCCTATAAGAGATTGGGCAGCAGCTCCGGGCTGTTTATAACTAACAGCTTGGGTGTACGACTCGTACCCTTGTGTGTGAGGGTGATTGGGGGCAGACTTATACGGAGGTCGGAGTTTCTGCAGCAGCTCTGGCCTGCATATAACCACCAGCGTAATATAAGAGGTTGGGCAGCAGTTGTGTCTATGTCTCAGTGTTATTTTACAGCTGTGGGAATGGGCATCCTGGATGCAGTGTCTCCGAACCTGAGGGAAGTCATGGGTGAACGTAGGGAGAACACAGCCACCCTGTACTTTTGGTCTGCTTTCAGGGCACGGCGCGGCGGCTTTACCCTGCATTCACTAGCTCATATCGCTTCTGACTCCGCAGCAATAAATGAACATGCTGCAGAGATGCTGAACTCCGGTGACCCACACCTCAGCTGACATAACACTGCGGAAGGGAGAAGCATTGTGAGGATGGGATTTCTAGAAACTTATTTATAATGACATTTCCTTTAGTTAATTATTTTTTTCTATTTCTGGAGAACTCCTTTAATGTAAACCCATTATATTTAACCATCCATTTTTAATCATTTGCTTTCTCTCACATCTTTTTTTTACAGAAAATAAAAATTTAATGTTAATTTATGGGAAATAACAAAGCGTGATTTGTTTTTCTCTTATCACCAATTTGCCATATCTGACACAAAGGGTGCCAATACCACTCTGTATTACTATAGACTGCGGCTGAAGGTGCCAGAAATCGGAAAGTGTGTGTAAATGACAACCAATAGGTTCTCTTCTTTCATTTGTAATGCTGCCCTGGAAAAATAAAAGCTAGAATCTGATTGGTAATCTTGGTTATAACTATCAGGATAAATAGTGAAAGCAGTAGTCTGATTGGTTGCTATGGGCAGTAGCTGCTCCTCGCATCCATAGTGATACATAAGGCCTGTAGTGTCATGTGACTCGTCTCTCTGAAATGTCCTGAGGTAATATTCTACCTCAGCATCACTCCTCAATCCATGAGGGAAGACTTCACAACTTCAGGGTTAATTTAGGTGGTAAGGAGGAGGGAGGGGCAATTTCAAATAAAGAATACTTTACTCTTGTCATATTATAGATTTTAAGTTCATACATCACTGACTAATTTTAATAATTACTGTTAATAATGATTAATTACATTGTAATATGAAACCTAGCAACTAAATGTCATACAAGTAAGCATTAATTTGGTTGCATTGATGCAGGACTAATGGCCCCTTTACACGCAGCTACAGGTAACAGGTTTTCCACAGGTAACTTACTGGCTGCAGTGAAATCATGGAGACATGGTTCCATTTGTACACAGCAACAAGATAGAACTATGTCTCCATGATTTCACTGCAACCAGTAAGTTACCTGTGGAAAACCTGTTACCTGTAGCTGCGTGTAAAGGGGCCATAAAGGATAGATGTACTGTAAATTAAGAATGGTTCCTAGAATAGAAATTGTAACCCCTTCACAACCAAGGGTGTATATGTATACCCTTCATTTGATGTGAGCTCACACCATCCCCCACACGTCAACTGGTCTGACCTAACCTGTAGCTAAGGCTGGAAGCACACTATCCGACTCACATGCAAGTCTGTCGGACGAGACTCGGATCAGTCACCCTGAACGGCCTCTCCCCGTCAGGACTCGAGTGTCATGCTGCACAAAAACACAAGCAGCGGACACTCCCTTCCAGAGAGGGGGGAGGCCATTTAGGGTGACTGATCCGAGTTTCGTCCGAGAGACTCGCATGTGAGTCGGATAGTGTGTTTCCAGCCTATTTGCACCGATTGGCATGTGGCGCCCCACTGGTCATGGCGCCACTAAGGGGGTACTGCACCCAAGACAGTGTGTGTGGTATTCCTGTCATTAGGGGGATGTGATGTTAATCTGAGGCCCTCATCCCTGCATTCACACACCTAGGATAGGGAGACTAAAGGTTAACCTGTTTGTCTGGGAGACCCAGCCCCTATGGAAGGAGCTTAGGTGTAGTGGAAAGAGCGGGAAGAAGGGAGTGACAACAGAACAGCCATGGAGAGAGACTGAGGAGGAAGCAGAGGAAAGCCTGGGGGAGACGCGTATCGTCGTGCTCACCTCAGAGCAAAGAACGGACACCTGGGCCGAGACTGTGCAGGGTTACACATCATGACAGTCAATACCGGAGGATGGGGAATTCCAGATATCTTCAGCAGAGGCAGTATCTTCTAAAATATAACCTTTATTTGTTTTAATTAAAACAAGGACCACATCGGATCCTAACACACAGTGTAACCTTGTAAAGGGGGGAAGAGGGGGTGGGTCGCCCTGTTCTTTCCCTATATTCCCCTACCTAGCAGCGGAGTTTTCACCTAAAACCCCCTATGGTGTCCCCGCTCCACGGCAGCTATCCCTACTGGTCCTTACTTATGAAAGGGGGTGATGTTATTCTTATTGATTCCCCATATATATACAATATATCTAAGGGTACCCCCCCTTCCCCCCTTTACAAGGTTACACTGTGTGTTAGGATCCGATGTGGTCCTTGTTTTAATTAAAACAAATAAAGGTTATATTTTAGAAGATATTGCCTGTGCTGAAAATAAACTATTTAGGTGTATCTAGTATCAAAAATTTGAAGTGAATTCCAGATATCCCAGCCATAACTTGTCAGGAGGCAAAGCAGCACATAGAGTTCAGAAGCACTGATGCCCTGCTGCAGGGTAGAGAAAGTGAAGGACTCGAGCTACCTGTCATACGGCACACACAGGAGAGAGGGGTCAAGCAGCTTAGCTTAAAGCAGCCGCAGGAGCTTACAAGTAAAAGCGCAGGTAGAGAAAGGACAGAAAGTGGCTAAAGAAGAAACATCATGGAGGGCCTCAGAGACATTGCATCCTCTGGTGACTACCCAGCCAGCTACCCGTAACTGTGCACCGTGTGAACTATTTGAGAGCTGCCGTGCCGAGTTGCCAGTACCTGTGCAGAGCAAGAAAGCCTCCTGTATCTTATTTCTACTACACTCTACCTGGAGAAGCTGGAGCATCACAGTAAAGGCCACATCACATGCTTCAATATCATTAACGATATCACTTAAACAATACGATTCTTTAATCGCTTAAGCGATATCGTTTGTGCGTCATTGCGTGTAACTGAACGATTTTTGGATGAAAAATCGTTTGATCGCTCATCACAGATTTGTGATCCTGACCTCAAATCCGTTGTGCTTTGTGCAATTAACCAGCGTTCAACATGCTGCATCGTTGTGTGTGACACCGTGCAAACGATATCATGAACGATTTGCCTATTCCTGACACTGGCTGGCCTCGATCGCTGGGTTGTGCACTGGATCGCTGGTGCGTTGCCAAATTTAAAATCGTTAACGAGATCTATGCTTGTGACACCGCACAAGCGATATCGCAAAATTATTCTAACGATCTCGATCATGTAACTTTGCATGTGATATTGTGATCGATATTGAAGCGTGTGACGTGGCCTTAAGTGCAGCGTACGAAGTACAAACCTTTACCAGCCCGTCACCCTGCACCCTGTACATAGACATTCCACACTGCCCCGGGGATTGGCTTTACCTGTGGAGAGCCGTTCCATCCCTAGCTGCCATCCATCATCCCGGAGGTTCTGCAGCAGTGGTGGTCCCCACTGACCACATCCCACGGGTGGCTCACGACAAATCCCCTGTAAATATACCCCTTCCTTTTTGGACTGAGCCCAGGCCATGGGAATGGGTCACGACTACCGTGATCCCCCATAGAGACAGCACCGGCCTGGCCCCGAGTACCGCACGGCCTGGGGGCGCCTCAGGCACCGCTAACCCTTTAGATTGTGCTGTCAATCACTGATAGCGTGATGTAAATCACCTTAGGCAGAGATCGTGTTGTTACCCGCCAGCATCGGTGGCCATGTCATGGGGCCTCCATGTGTTGCCATGACAGTGTGGGGTCCACTGATGACCCCAGATGTTGTGATGACACACTTTTTGCCATCTCTCTACATAACTAACACAAATGATTGGAGTGTGCAGTGCTAAAGATCAGTGCGTAGTAAAGGAAAAGTAAAAAAAAGTTCCAAAAAATATGAAAAAAAAAAAAAAAACTTTAAGGTTCAAATCAACCCCTTTTAGAAAATAAAACTATTTAAAAAAATAACACATATTTGGTATCAGAGTTTTCAGAAATGATCGATCTATCAAAATATAAAATCAATTAATCAGATCGGTAAACTGTGTGACGGAAATAAAGTCCAAACGACAAAATTATGTTTTTTGGCTGCTGTAACATTGCAATAAAATGCAATAACGAACAATCATAACAACGTATTTACCCAAAATTGGTATCATTAGAAACGTCTGCTCAAGACGTAAAAAATAAGCCATCACAGAGCCGCAGATCCCGAAAAATGAGACCGCTATGGGTAATAGAAATTGGCAACAAAAGTGCAATTCTTTTTTAACAAACTTCAGAATTTTTTTTCACCACTTAGATAACAGTAAAGGTATACATGTTTGGTATCTACGAACTAGTACTGACCCGAGGCATCATACTGACATGTCAGTTTTACAGCATCGGGAACATGGTGAATTAAAAACCCAAAATACAATAGTGTAATTGCACTTTTTTTTGCAATTTCAATGCACTTGGAATGTTTTTCTGTTTTTCCAGCATACTATATGGTAAAATAAGTAATGTCATTCAAAAGTACAAATGGGCCCATAAAAAATAAGCCCTCTTATGTCTATATTGATGGAAAAAGGGGAAGAAAGGGAGGGATAAATGAAAACCGGAAAACAGAAAATCGCCTGGGGGTTAAGGGGTTAGCTTAAAAAAATACTAAGAAACTGGAAAAATAGAAATACAAATCAATATTTGCTGTGACCACGTTTGCCTTCAAAACCTTATCTATTTTCTACGTGTACTTGCTCACAGTATTTGAAGGAACTTGGCAGGGAGGTTGTTCCAAATATCTTGGAGAACTAACCACAGATCTTTTATGTTTAGGCTTATGCAAATCCTTCATAGGCTATGTGCCCAACCTAGCAGATTATTTCTGCACCAAATCAGAATTTTCTAGCAAGACAAATGCTGCAGAAAAAATGCTGATTTTTTTTTTACATAAATTTGACTTTATTCAAGAAGTTGTATAAAATATAAAAGTCAGGCTACGTACACACATTGCGCATTTTTGCACGCTTTATTGCGCACACTTTTCAAAAATGCGCAATGTGTGTCTGCATCTGCTGGCAAAGTGAATGTGAAATTCACTTTGTCGTGCAGACAGTGCGTAAATATAAGTAGCGCTTATATGGGAGAAAGCGCAGGCGTAAAAAGAATGACCATGTCAACTCTTTACGCACCTGCGCCTGCGCTTTCTCCCATAGGAGCCCATTATTCCCCCTGGAATTACGCCTCGCCGTTCAGACAATGTGCAATTCTAGCGGGAATACGCCGGCGCTGATGTCACACAGGAGAGGAAGAATCATGTTCCTCCTCCCCTGTGTGACATCTGTGACAGCCCCTTTGGGTTTTGCAATGCATTAATATACACTGCGAAACCCAAATTAAAGTAAGCCAAATGTGTGAAAAACAATAAAAATTGAATAGTTACCTCTCCGCCGGGTGTTCTGGTTACCGGGAGCCGAGAGATCCTCCACAGGTACTGTCCTTCCAGGACCTGTGATCGCTGATTGGCAGCTCGCGGTCATGTGATATGTGACATGCTATGATGCGCATATCACATGACCGCGAGCGACCAATCAGCAATCTAGACAGGTCCTGGAAGGTCGATACCTTCGGATGTGTCGACTCCCAGCTGCCCCATCAGAGGGTAAGTATTCTATTTTTATTATTTTTAAGACATTTGGCTTACTTTAATTTGGGTTTTGCAGTGTATATTAATACACTGCGAAACCCAAAAGGGGTCGTCATAGATGTCACACAGCGGAGGATTTTTCTTCCCCTGTGTGACATCACATTTCCTCTGAGCTTTTGGGGGAGAAGTAGCCCCCATAAAAAAATGCAGTGTTTGAATGCACCGCTTTTTTTTATAGGGCTTTTTTGTGCGGGTGCAAAACGCTGCAAAAAGCGACTGCACAAAAAAGCGCTATGTGTGAACATTGCCTCAGGCTGGCTTCACACCATGTTTTTGTTGTTCCGGGTCTATCCATTTTGAAATGAATAGACCGTGATCCATTTTGGCCTCCCATGTATCCCTATGGTGCAGGATTGGTCATAAATGGCCATCTGTTTCTGTGTATTCAGTCTGGGAATTGTTTGTGTTCTGTTTTTTGCTGTCCCCAGAATCAGACGCTACACCAATTTTGGGCGCATCGGACAAAAACAGACAGAAATGTATCCGGCACGGTCTGGAACTCATAACATGGGGGCCTATGGAGCCCGATCTGGGAAAAAACAGAATCGTTTCCCGGATCCGTGTTTTGGTACTGAGCATGTTCAAAACAAATGCACTGCTCCTCCCAGCCCATTTTCTGTTCAGGATCTCTCTCTCTCTCTCTCTCGCTCTCTCTCACTGACATTACCATCAAGTCCTATGGCTGCAACAATGCCATGCACGAAACGGATCTTTCAAAAAACAGGATCCGGGAGCATAATTGACATCCATTTCCACAAATCCATTCCTATCCGTGTGATCCTTTAAAAAACAGGATCCACACGGACAGGCACAAAATGTGATGTCATGCGGGTCACTTTACACGTCGCGATATCGCAACGCAACATCGATAAAAAGTCACGTGATGTGGCCGTTGCAGTTGATATAGTTCGTGCTTTGTGTCGTGTAAATGGGCAATGCGACGCGAAAACAACCTAACTACGATATTGCAAGAAGATTGTGCAAGCCCTTCAACCGTACGATATTGTATATGCGATGTGGCATGATCGTGCTGTGTGACAGCGCAACTACGATTTGGAGCGCAACTTCCCCTATTCACTCCAATGTTAAATGGTCGTTCCCTGGGTTGCTCATACACAGCGTGGAAAAGGGGCGCACTACATCGTAGTTGCATTGCTTGCCGATATCTCCCTGTGTGACATCTACTATGCGATCTTGGACAAGTGCCAAAAACCGTGCACGCTCCCGTGAAATTGTATGCGATATCGGAACGATATTGCGACGTGTGAAGCGGCCATAGCAATTGCAGATACAAGATAAAGAGAATATGAAGACTGTGCCAAACAACCATCTACACAAGAATTGTCTAACTTGTCAATATGGCGGTAATGATTCAGTGCCACTTCCAAAACAACTGCTATGATAGCAGTTTTTGGAGTGCCTTAAGCGGCCCCAGCTTTGAGTCCATAGACTTTAACATCTTAGTTACAAATGTAAGCCGAAGAAGAAAAAATTCTTCAGCGAAAGCAAGAAAGCAAAGTAGGTAGATAGAAGGTGCCAGCTAGCAAAAGGGATGAAGGTAGCAAAGAAGAAGGAGAAAGGCGAAGGGGTGGTAAGTGTGCTTAAGGTAGGGAAGGGGGTAAGGTATCAGGTGGAATCGTGTCCAGAGCAGCATTCTCTCTGGATCAGGTTTCCTCCAACAGAGATATGTAATTGTCCGACCCTTGAAATTCTTTCCAATAATTTCCAATAAACCAGGTCTTAATTAAGCGATCCTGTGAATTATTTATGACTGAAGTGAGGTCCTTGAATAGTATCAGCTCATTAATTTTGGCAAACCAGAGAGATATCATGGGGACGGAGTTTTTTTTCCATAGCAAGGGAACGCAAGCTCTAGCAGCTACAATCAGGTGACGTAGTAATGAGTGTCAGTATGTCTTTAAAGGAATGTTGCAGTGGTGGAGATGGACAACTGCCGGTCGAGGTGTAGCTGGTAACTTTGTGAATCACCCACTGCACCCTCCTCCAGAATTAGGCCAGGATTTGACACAACCAAAATATATGTAGCATGCTACCCTCCTCCTCTCCACATCTCCATCACACTGAACTCACCTCCGGGGGTATTTTAGTTGGGACCCTGTACCTTCTGGATAACAATTTGTATCCAGCTTCCAGAAAATGGGAGGAAATAGAAAGTTTTTGTGTCAACGCGAAAATCCGTTTCCATTGATCTCCTGTAAGTTGGAGTTGTAAATCATTTTCCCATTGAGTTTGGTATTGTACCTTAATTTCCTCTAATGGTCTATTTATTAGGGAGTAAGCGAGGGACAGGATGTGTCTCATTGGTCCTGTGCCTAGGCACTGTTCCTCAAATGGAGTCCAGACCCTAGAATAAAAGGATCTGTGGCTAGGGATCTCAAAAAGTGCAGTAATTGGTTGATTCTCCATGAATTTAGGTTGTAGGGGGCAGGGAGTGCCGCAAGATCTTATCTCAATGGACAATTAATACCCATACTAAAGTGCAAAACTCTGAAACGTCTTTCACTACTCCAGGGATGAAACAATGCATCATCCAACCCTGGGGGAAAGAGTGGGTTGCCCATAATTAGAAGTATGGATGATGACCATGGCAAAATGTGTGTTCTAACCAGTGGTAGCGTGCAACAGGCCAGAGTGGCACCAATTATCAGGTGCATTTTAAGGAATTTCGTCACACACGATCCAATCCATGAGATCGTAGTCAGGGGGATGTTGGTAAAATTCTGTTCAACCTCTACCCAAGCCTTCATATTAGCATTTCTACACCAGCCTAGAATTCTAGAGAGATGAGAGACAATGTAGTGTGATCTGAAGTTGGTTAGAGCGATACGTCCAGTGAGTTTGGTGCGATGTAGAACAGTTCTACTGATACGTGGTGTTTTGTCTCCCCAGATGAAAAATGCTGAAAAAGAAAGAAATGATTGTACTCTTCTTTCCTCCCCTCCCTTGTTGCGTTGCAAAATGAGTAGACAAACCCCATTTATTTTAAAGAATCAGAAATAACTGATAATTAAACATGAATCTTTATATAATAATTTAAAAAGAATAAATAATTTTTTGTTTAACTCATGACACACATCCACACACACCCTAGGCAGGGGACCGTGGGTGGACCTACTATAGGGAGGACCCAGTACCATGAGAGGAGTGACAGGGTAGAAAGGTGTGTGGTTGGGAGGAGAGTTAGTTAGTGAGTGGGAGAGCTTCATTGGGGAGCAAGGAGTAGAAGACGGCGGAGGAGCCATCCGAACAGAAATGGACCCCAGTGGCACCAGGTGTTGCGGTGCACCCGGACCCGGTACGATTACCGACCGGAGGTGTTCAGTCCCAGAACAGAGGACCGGCTTCAATAACGGTGCAAATATTCACCCCCGAGCCGCCAAACCGGAGCCCCAAGCTTCGTTAGGAAGTTGTGGCCGACCACCAGCGCATCCAGAAAAAAGCACTTTATAGGGTCCCGAGGACTCAGAGAGGAGTCGCTCAGAGAGAGAGGATACGTGGGAGCTGGCTTCAGGCTCTGCGTGCAGGAGCTCTGAGGGAGACAGGAGAGTTCACAGGAAGGGACCAGACAGGAATGGCAGGCAGTTCATCAAGGTTCCTGAGTGCGGCATCCTAATTTTCAGCGACTACCCAGGCCAGGCAGACCCGAAAAGACTGTCTTTTTGAAGAACTGCCAGTAATCGTGTACAGAGTAAAAAAGATTGTGTGGCGTCTTTTACTATCTCCGCCTGAGGAGCCACCAACCGCAGCATGAGAAGAGCAAGTGACAAGGCCTGGTGTAGCTGAGTCCCTGTGTAAATAAAAGACTGTTCTGTAATTCCCAATTTCCATTACTGCCCCGGGGATCCCGCTCCACCTACGGGGAGCGTAACCATCCTGCTGTTCCACCATCACCACGGAGGTCTGTCCCACAGCGCCGGTAACATTACCGGAACCGTAGGTCGCATCACAAATCATTTTTATTTTATTTTTTATTGACTTTACACCCCTGTTCAGCGACCACCAGGGCCACGGGACTGGGCAACAGGCCCCGTGACATTCCCCGTGAACTACAATGCCCAGGACCGGGTAGCCCATGGCCCTGGGGTGGGTCAGCTTCTGGCATCCCGTGCCCGATAAAACCAGGTATTGTGCACCTTGAACTTTGTTTAAACCAAACTTTGTTGCTGAGATCTAAAATGGTGGGGTCAGAGTCTTAATGCCATGTGCAGGCCCGGGAGCATGCTTGGGCCCCTCATCGTGGGAGGGCCCTGCCAGAGGAGTGAAAATCCAGACCCGCCTGAGTTGCCAAGGAAGAACCAAGGGTATGGACCTGAGATTAAAGTACTCCTACCGGAAACTAAAAATGGCGGTAGGAAGGGCGTGGCAGAAGAGAGACAACAAAGGAGAGGCACGGGTATGGTCCACTGGTCTGTGAAAATGGCAGCAAGCAACTACAAAAGCCCGGCCTGCAAGGTGGAAGAAGTGAGCAGCCCTGGCATCGTTGAGCAGGGTGCGTCTTCACTCCTGTCCCCGGTGACAATGATGCATTTTGGGAGGCCGCCCTAAGAGACTTCCGGACCCAGCTCAACGAGACCCTGAACTGGATCTTTAGGCGCTGGAGCGCGCATGTCCGCACTGAGTTGTCCGATTGGGCTGCGCAGAGGGAGCCTAGCGACCCACAGCTGGAACCAAGGGTGCGAGTCCAGGCCATGGGTGAGCCAGATTTTACCAGCAGTGGCCAGCAGTCAGACCCGCAACTCATCCTCGAGGAGGAAGTCAGGGCATCTGGGCCCTGTACAGAGCCAGAGGTACCAGAAGTGTCTGTCAGTGATGATGTGACCAGAGCTGAGCCGGAAGACCCGAAGGAGCCAGCCAAGCCCAAAGAGGACATCCTGGAGGGTCCCGTGGAACAGTTCGATGTGGTGGTGGAGGCCGTGATCAAGGAGCCGTCCAGCCAGCCGGACTCCGTGGAGGAAGAACTCGAGGAGGACGAGGCCAGCAGTGGTGAGGGAGTCGGGGTATTCGGGCCCCGCACTCTGTGGTGGGATCGTCACAAGCACCAACCGGTCGGGTGGGTTGGTGCCGCCACCATGACCGGGGCACAAGACTGTGCTCCAGTTTCAGCCCCTGAACAGCCTGACTTTGCTCAAATGAGGTCCTGGCCGATCAGGCGGAAAGACAGCGCCGCTGTAAGAGATGGTGGGCCCAGGAGCAGGAAAACCTGTTGGAGAGGAACTGGGCCTGGGGACTGCCACTTGCATCACCGGAAGACCGGAAGACAGGTACTGTGACAGCCTTTAACTTGGACAACAGGTGGCGTTTCATCCGGGAACCAGGCCTGTATGAGGAGGTTTTCGTGAGCTGGAGAGATGTGGAGGCTCACCTCCCCAAGGGGCACCCGGACAGAGACCTGTACCACTTTGATAAAGTAAATTACAAGGTCCCACAGGCAGGTATGCCCTGCGAGTCTATAAATGTGTGGACTAGAATATCAGTAGCCCGTTGGAAATAGTTACCGTATATACTTGTGTATAAGCCGACCCGTGTATAAGCCGACCCCCCTACTTTTGCCCCCAAAAACTGGGAAAACCTATTGACTCGCGTATAAGCCGAGGGTGGACTCCAGCACAGGTATACAGCCCCCAGCAGCGGTAATACAGCCCCCAGCAGTGGTAATACAGCCCCCAGCAGCGGTAATACAGCCCCCAGCAGTGGTGATACAGCCCCCAGCAGTGGTGATACAGCCCCCAGCAGCGGTGATGCAGCCCCCAGCAGTGGTAATGCAGCCCCCAGCAGTGGTAATACAGCTCCCAGCAGCGGTAATACAGCCCCCAGCAGTGGTAATACAGCCCCCAGCAGCGGTGATACAGCCCCCAGCAGCGGTGATGCAGCCCCCAGCAGTGGTAATGCAGCCCCCAGCAGTGGTAATGCAGCCCCCAGCAGTGGTAATGCAGCCCCCAGCAGTGGTAATGCAGCCCCCAGCAGCGGTTATACAGCCCCCAGCAGCGGTGATGCAGCCCCAGCAGTGGTAATGCAGCCCCCAGCAGTGGTAATGCAGCCCCCAGGAGTGGTAATGCAGCCCCCAGCAGTGGTAATGCAGCCCCCAGCAGTGGTAATGCAGCCCCAGCAGCGGTGATACAG